>JAGFNQ010007814.1:117334-359861 GCA_024364735.1 Boesenbergia rotunda | reverse complement strand
CTCCTCAAACATGCAACAAACAAGATAGCTGGCCCACGAAATAAACAATGATGAGCACAGTTTAACAATTCATAATTGGTCTATGTTCATGAACAAATATAGCATAAAAAATTTGGCAAAGAAGTAACATTGAACCAAGCATTGAGTTTCAATTGCTGATGACCTCAAAAATAGAGGTTACTTGTAAGGGCAGCATGCTATCAGATATTTTATCAGCAAACATACTTGAATGATCTTTTTCGAGAATAACATCACTGATAAATAACTAAATGCATTCACGTACAACTTTGCAGATAAATTAACAAACAAAATGTAAAGGAAGAAGAGAACAATAGACATCTTGAAGAACAAACTAACATATTATATTCAGAGATTAATGATCTCTAAACATATCCATTCAAATTTAAGAAATTCAAGACTTTGGTGATTTTATATACCTAAAACTACTGCAGAATAGTCTTGATCTGTTTAGTTACTATTAATCTCCTAGTAGTTCCAATCTGGTATCCAAGAAATCCACAGAATTAAGGACTTCAGTTAAAGCATATAGATTACAAGTAAAACTCTAAAGTGTAGAACTTTCTACTCAACATCCCACATAGATCACACAGGACGCAGTTAGCATAGACATTTAGAGATAGGCATATAAATGAAATTACAAAGTACGCATAGCTTTTATGCTCACTAAGGTCCCCATACATCTATGTATGCGTGTACACGTGTATGTGTGGGTATAGTAACACATATAAATAACTTTACATTTCCTCCCATATTGAGGATAAACTCAAAACCCCTAGTAGATAATAAAAACAGTATATAAGCTGGAAAGAATACATCCTAAGATAACTTTACCTCTCAGAGATGTCAATTTCGTCCCATATTCCAGAGACAGAAAGAAGAGCCATCACTTTCCTGTGTCCTCGCTAATCCTATGCCTCCCAACTGAGATCACCAGTCAAGCGAGATAAGATTGTTTGTGGAAGTATACATTAGAAACGAAAAAGATGAACGGGAAAAGAATAAAATGTCAAATATCTGTCAGTGTGTACTTTTGCAATTAATTCAATGACCAGAGGTATGCATGCATTGATATTTCTATATATATTCACCCCAAAGTATTCTGCCATGCATGAGGAAGTACTCCTTTGGAAATTCACTAAAGTAACTTAATAGTGTGTATCAATGAAAGTGAAGCGAATAACAGAACAAAATATGCACTTTATTTGGCCTCTAAGATTTCAATATATTTCCACCTTATAAACAAGAACATCTACAAGATGTCCCATATGACAGATAAACATGAGAGAAAATAAGCATTCATTTCATCCAAAAATTTAACCCACAACTTAATTCAATTTTGAACCCCTTTTTTTTCTGATTTAGCATAATCTTTTCAATACATTTTCAAGAGTTTATAGCAGGATATATAATGTTTTAACACATTTAATTCATGCACAAGGATCATACACGAGAGACCATTTTCAAGAATTTATAACAGCATATATAATGTTTCACACATTTAATTCAGGAACAAGGATTTATAAGATAGATTAAGAATAGATTTACTCACTTAAAAAGTCTACATAATCGACATTAGTATAGCTTTAAAAAAAATCAAATACAACTAATATGTGATAAAGGTATCAATCTCGAACTCCACCTGTTCCTAGGATTAATAGATCCAATCTTGGTCCGTTAGTCCCCTAATAAATCCCAATCTTTAAGGAGTAAAAGTTACTAACATCATTATTCAAATCCCCAAAAAACAAGTGTTCTGATGATGCGGAACACTCAGACCGCTTTAATCCAAACAACAAGTATTAATCCAGAATACATGATCATTCCACAACACAATCAAGGACCACTCTACCCTAAACAACTAATATTAGTCAAGGTGATCATTCCACAACACAAACAAAATCCTTACCCAAACCAGTCGTAGTCGCCGCGAAGCACCGAACTTGGGAATGGAGATAGCGGAGGAGGAAGCGTGGCCAGCAGCAGCAAGTGGCGGCTCTCACCGGTGGGATGCTACGGGGAAGAGAACGGGAACGATGCAAAGCCGGAAGCGAACTAGCGAAGGGAGAAATCTAGGGGCTGCGGTACGTTTGTAGAGAAATTAGATCATTATAACTTAATCCGAACTAAAATAAATAAATAAATAAATATTAATAAAATCTAATTGGATTGAATCTACCGGCGATGAGATACTCGAAGGTGTCACGGCATCGACAGATTGGGAGCAAGAGGAGAGGGCGGCGGCCGACATCGCGAAAGACGAGAGGGAATCGGACGGTGGCGATAGTGTGGGCAGGGCGCTCTACACGGCCGACGACGAGATCCCGCGGCGGCAACAACGTCGCCAAACTGCGCGAAGGGGGAAGGGAAGGGAAGGGGAGCTGGCGCTTGTGGCTTAAGGCACGGGGAGGAAAAAAGGGGTTTATAAATAGAGGAAAAATTTATATAAATTCTGAAAATAAAAACTTTTCCTAATTTTTCCTGTAAATATTTTCATAAATTTCAGAAATTATTTCAAAATTTTTCATATGATTATTTTCAATTTTTAACTCCAATTTATGATGATTATATATTTTTATATATACACCTCTCTCTCTCTATATATATATATAATTTTATTTTATTTTACATATTTATTATTATTATTTTTATATATATTTTCTTCATCTTTCTTTTTTTTTTCTTACCGTATTTTACAACCAATACAAGAATAACTTATTCAACCGAAAGAGATTCATATACATGTTCCTTAGAACTCTAGAAGAATATTATTTGGATTTTTAGCAGTATGTATGTCGGCACAAACACACTAAATGACAAGAGAACAAAGACATTTTGGGAGATACAAGTTAGTGCTTTTCTTGTGACATGAGGGTACATTTAGTTTATGCCAATAATTATTTCTTTGCATGAACAGTACATGCTAAGTTTTCATCCTCTATATTTATGTTATTTATTTATTTTGTATCATGTTGAGCCATTTAATGTAATATAGCGTCTAATGCTTCCGTTATCCCTCACCAACCTGTCGATTCTTTCACTACTCTTGCAAACCCGTGTTGATTCGTATAGAGATTAACAAATTTACAATTGCAGGTTCCGGGAGCATATTTGAGACATTGAAATTGGGTAAACCTTGATTGTTGTTGTGAATGAGGACATGATGGACAACCACCAAAGCGAGCTGGCAGAGGAACTTGCAGAGAGGAAGCACCTCTTTTACGGTCGACCCCAGACGCTACAGCAGACTATTGAAACCATGGATCTGGAGTCATTGGTCCCATATGTTCCAGGCACTCCAAAGCCGGTGGTTGACTTGATGAACAAGTTCCTCGGTTTCTCAGCAGATTAAGGGAGTGTTTGGGAGAGCTTTTGCTTCTTGAAAAGTGATTCTTGTAGAGATTATCTTGAAATCAGTGAGAAGCTAAAGCATGGAGTGTTTGGAAATAGAAGCTAAAAGCTGATATAAGGTAAAGTTTGAGTTTTTGGTGAATAATTGCTTCCAAGCTTAATTTTTAGTTAAATGATAACAATATCCTTAAATTATATAAATTATTATTTTTAATTATCTAAATATAATTTTGATACACCATCAATAACGTTTTATATATTTATTATTATATTTTAAATATTATATCAAAATTAATTTTTTAAATAATATATATGTTTAAAAAATATATAATTAATAAAAATAAAAATATAAAAAAATGACAAATTTATAAAAATTTATAAAAAAATTATGAATATATAAATTATATGAAAATATAAAATTTTATTTAAAACTATGGTGGCAATTGTGTAAAATAATAAATTATTAAGGGTATAAATGTCTACTTTTAATTCTAGACCATAAGCAAAAAAGCAGAAGCAGAAAAAAAATATCAAATTCTTACTTCCAGCTTTTGGCTAAAAGTTGTAGAAGTTAAAGCAGAATCTGGTATTCACAAACACTCAAAAGTGCTTCTATATAGCTAGAATCTAAAAAGCAGCTAGCAGAAGCTCTCCCAAATACTCCCTAAGTGTATGATAAGCTGTTCGAAAGCATTTCCAAACAAAATGTATCAGATAGGAGGGATTGTAATATGAGAATGGATTTGAAGTCTAGTTCCTTATGCATAAGGCGATCCTGTGTCAGTGGTTAACTGGATGAACAAATTTCTTTGTTTTCCATCTCATCTGTGCAGAAGAAGTTGCTTCCTAAGTTTTGCCAAACAAAATATGTCAGATTGTAGGTTTTGTTATCTGAAAACCAAAGAGGTATCGGGATCATTGAAATTTGTTTTAACATTATTATTATTATTATTATTGACATTCGTGTGTAATACTATTTTTTTTCTTTTGATGATTCAGATGTTCACGCGATTAATCTTGGAGCCAGCTGAGTTTTTACTTGACTTATCTATGAAGTAAATTTGAAATATAATTTAGGTGCATTTAAAATTTAATTTCTAATTTTGTTTTGTTGCTCATTATATGGAGATCGAGAATTATTTATCATCAAAATGTGCAACTAAAATCAAATAAATTTATAAAAAAATATATAAATTTGGATTTTTATAATTATTTTATGAAAGAGAATGTTTTCGTGTGTATATATATATATACTCATGATTTGATTAATTTTAAAAGTGATTAATTTGATTTTACAAAAAAATTTCATTGAAAATTAAGATAAATTGGGAAGTTCGGATGGGTCCTATAGGCCCAAGGGCTCTTCATGTTACTTCGCCTATAAGAAACACGACTCGGCTCAGCTCTACGAAAGTTTTTCATTGAAAACCAAGATAAATTGAAAAACGCAGATGAGTTATATAGCCACCAGAGTTCTTCATTTTACTTTGTCATAGGAAACACAACATTCTACACACTTTTCTAAATGATAGTTGAAGCAGCCAACTAGGCTCTCATAGTCTGCTATGAAAATTTTACTGCAAAGAGTGGGGATCTTAGTCTAAGTTGAAATGGTATACAACTAGGCTCCCATAGTCTGCTATGAAAATTGATTTGGGCCAATGTCATACATAAGCTCACATTAGTTTAATACTTGATAACAGAAACCAAGGTGAACAAGAAGAAGCTGTTACACACTTTATCAAATTATCTCTGTCATTGCTGCTGGTTTGACTAGAATCAGTCAGTCTGAAACCAGTTTGAGCCTATAAATATCTTTTAGTTGATTAATGATTGTATATGCTGCTTCTGGAATAAAAGATAACTGTACCTAGGAAAAATTTAATGAGTTTAACTATTACTACATCTTTTTTTCCTTTATGCAAGTAACTTTTATACCTGTTGCTAGAACATGTTGCTTTTGCTGGTGCATTTTCTGCCAACTTTGAAAGTCTCATGTTTAACGTTTAACAAGTGTTGACACTTGACATGTTTGTCATTTTATGTTTATTGGTAAAAGCATTATTCCACTTGTATATGCTTATAGACATGCTTATATATGTTATTTTGGCATGTGATTTCTCATTCATTGATATGTACTCTTCACATCTATGATTAACTGTCCTGAAATTTATACCTTGATTAAATTTGTCATGTGCCTTTCTCGACTGTACTTTACATAAAGAATTTTCTTTTCGTGGCATATCTAGAGCAGTAATGAGCTCTTAACCTTTTCATCATAACAAGTTTTCTCAGAAAAATCCTTTTAGCTCTGCAGAAATTGACAAGGCTAAACAGCCACTGTATTCTAGTCATCCAACTTCAACTTTTGCATGGACTGCAACTCGAGATACAGATATTGTAAGTTCTCATTAGTATGATGTTTCCATTACCAAATTCTTGTTGTTTTCTACTTAAATTGCATGTATACAGGGCTTATTCCACTTTGGGAGATAAGTACTACAATTTATTTTGTTTTTTTTTACTTCTATAATGTGAAAGCACAAATCAGGTTTAGTTTGATTAATAGGGTGCCAATGGATGATTAGAAAGGAGATAAACTTCTAAAATCTTGTGTGATCATCATGCACTTTTGGGGCTAAAAGGAAAATTTTATAGCCTATGGTATGATCCTCTATACTTTATGGAACATGTTGGGAAACATAAGCGAAAAGTTGATAGCGGAGATGAGATACTCTGATAGATGCGTGGAACTCAATATATTATATAATTAGAATAGCCGTGTGTATTAGAGTGGAAGGTGCAAAGGTAAAAGGAGAGAAAAGTAAATCCAAGTCAATGTCGACTTAAACAAGTTTCTGCCTTCCTAGCAACTTGATGTTTGGCGACTTCTCTTGAACTCATGACGTTAGCTTTGATACAATGTTAGCATTTCATTGGGTGACAACCTTTTAAAAGATTGAGAAACTAATGAAGGACCCAACTTATAAATTTTTTACAGGATAAGCAAACATGATCTAACGATACACACAACTGACCTCAAGTCCCATACCAGTGACCGACCATTACACTGTAAGTAGCTTTCCAACGAAGCTGCCTCAGATTGCACAACAATGATCATGTCAGACAATGCCTTTGCTTGATAGTGCTTGCCCAACAACAATGGATCACTGTGTATGAACCATAATATTGGAACTTCTAAGGTTGACCTAATATTTGAATAAGTATCTGCACAAACAATTACACAGAATCAGCAAAAAATCACTCATAGGTTTTGACTTTTGATGATTGGTGAAGAGTATCGCTGTAAACTAGAGTTGTTTCAGCTACAACCTCCAAACAAATTATGAGAAATGGGCAAATAATTAGAATTCTCTTAACTAGCTTCAGCAAAATGATCTGCTTTGATACTGAAATACTAGCAATGTGCAAAACCGTTTCACGAGAGAAAATATTCATGTGCAACTACAAGGACCATATCAAACAGTGCTTTCATTGATGCTTCACAAAAAAGATAACCTAGATGAATAATTTGTTCGTAAACAAGAAAAACCTAGACACAGTAACCTTTTTCGAAAGAATTTGTCAACTGACCCAATGTTAGAAAGGAAGCCTTGAGATGTCAGCATACCCTTAAGTGAGCTTTGGTCACTCAATCTCTGCAGCTGATGCTGAAGAATGGATGAATCAAGATACGAATGAATAGTTGACTTATAAGTTCCATTGACAAGCAAAACTGGGACCGCTGCTGCACGCCGCTGCTGCACGTCGGGCTGCAGAGAAGGCCATCACCAGGGAAGGATCATCTGACAGTGATAACCTACATACCATAATAGTTAATATAACTGCAAAATCGAAATCTTGCTTGTCGCTCAACAGTGTATCTAGACTGAATGAACAGGAAATAACTTGTATGAGCTCTGTAAATACTTACAGAAGCATCGAAGAAAGTCCTTCCTTCAAAGTCTTTAGGTTCACAGGCAACCGTTTAATGCTCCTGAGTTTCTGTAAAACAATAACATTGGAAAGGCAGACTACAGAAAAGCAACCAAAAACCTAAAATTAATCAACTACCTCTTGTGAAATGAAATACAACTGAAATGATATTTTCTGATAGTAGTGATATGCCCTGTCTGCAATAGAGGGAGCCATTATATGCCTCATAGAACCCGATAGCGTAGGACCAAGATGAGCAAGAAACGAATCACGAGCAACACTATAATTGTGATTTTCCTGCTCAAGAAAATTGCAAGGTTCAATTGCAAATGAAGAATGTTCATGAAAATAATCCATTCGTGTGATGGAAAATGAATTCAATAGCATGCTATGAATCTCAACTATTTGTGGTCGCATACATACATCTTATCCTAATTAGGAAAATAAATACAAAGGTTGTAATTAAGGTGGCGAAAGGGTGATTCGCTTGCCCTCCCAAGGCCAACACGGAGGAGGTAAATCACAGGGACTACTAGCCCAGATGTTGTGGCTAGTGTGTGAGGAGGGGCGAGCACACTGGCTTTGCCAGGTTTTGACCCCAGACCTCAAGTGGCAACACCGCACGTATTAGCCATGGGACACAAAGGTACTAATTAACTGCTACAAAGATTTGCAATGTTACTGTGTTAACCTCATTTATCTGGCTGAACAAGTTCCAATGTTCCATTCTCTTTAATGCATCAAGAGCTTTTCTATTGTGGGTCTCATCAAATTCTTCACTATTATAGCCTTCCAGCTCATTTTTTAGATCACGCATCCTCTCGTCAAGCTCTGTTAGTTGAATAAAAATTAAATAGTTAATGATGCAACAAATCATTCTCTGCAGTTGACAAAGCAAAATGATCTGTCATGAGAAATCTGAAATTTAATGTTTAATTATGACTCGATGTATCCAAGCGAAATAAGGTTCAATATCAAATTACAGAGTTCAGAAAGTACAGCTAAAAGATTCAAGTTTAGGCAAATCACAAATAATAAAAGCATACGGACAAAAAAAACAAAATGCATAGAAACGTCAACCTGAAATTCCCAGAAATTTAGTGAATGAAGAATCTCCAATAAGATACCACAACAAAATTTTGGGTTGGCTATCTAGAAATAATTCAAGCAAAAACATCTTTGGGAGTAAATAGGAGAGGAATATGGATACAAACCTTCACAAAGAGCAAGTTTGACCCTCCTTCCCTTGCAGTGCTTGAAGGCAAAAACTTCATATATATCAATTTCTGCTAAAAGAATGTCGATAGCTTGGTGATCCTGCAGCACAGTTTTGACATCATCAAACTAATATCAATTTTCCAAATGATTCAAGACAAAATAAAGAATTGCAGAGCCCACAGCATGCAAAGACAGGAAAAACACCTAAAAACTAAATGAGTGAACATGTATGATGGTGGGTAAAGTAACTTAAAATCAAATGTGAGAAAAGAAAAGCAAAATTGAATGCAATTGTATTCATCAATGGACAAAATATTACATCACCAAATGATGAAAATCTTTCCCTGATTGCATCTTGCAACTTATCTTCAGCTTCATCTTCTGTAATTTCTGCAGTGGAAAAATAATAGGTTAATTAACATCATTTTAAATAGAAAACATATGAACTTGATTTTTCCTTATTATTTCTACCTATAAAACAGATCACATCCTAAAATGATTTTTGCATTGTTTGTATCAAACTACCTGAATATCAAATTGATCCGGTGAACATTCACAAAAAAAAAAAAATCATGCATGATTAACATGTGAAACCAGCACAAGTGATTTATCGTAAAGTTTCACTCAGTTGGATTAGATCTGGAGAAACTAAATATATGACAATTGAGAAGAAAATATTGCAGAAGCCATGCAATTAGTATATACTGCCTCAACTGAAAATGGAACAGCAAAGAAAAGCTCAGAAAACTATAACTTTAGAAGACATGCCTGCTATAGCACCAATAGTCTTCTCTACATTTGGTAAACTAAGTTCCGTACGGACACCTTCCCCGCCAACAGCTGGACCCCAGGAAAATGGCCCTGAACTCAAGTCAATGAATGCCCATCTGAAAAAAGATACATGCAGCAAATTAATCACCAAGGATCAAATTTGTGGGCAAAAGTTAAAAAGGAAATACCAACCTATCCTGGCCGATCCATGTATCCGTAAGACATTCAGAATTAAGACCCATCAGGTTGCTTGATTTTAATTCTTTCTCAAAGATGAAATTCACATCATTCTTTGTCTCATGCAACATCTAATAAGTGACATGAAAAAATAATAAACATGCCATGCAATATCAAATGGAACTATTCTCAACAACTGCAGATCTTCAATACCTGAACTGCTTTGTTCTGCAAAATCTCAATGTCATCCTTTCCTTCATTAATTTTTTCAACATTTGTCAAGGCATCAATCCATTTCTTTGACCATTCTATCTATATCCGACACATAAGAAACAATCAAGTGTCAGTCTCACAAATTAAACCTATATAGAACCAGCTCATCATAGAAAACCTATCCACAACCAAAAGAGAAGTCACCAAACATCAATTTACTAGGAAGGCAGAAACATGTTTAAGTCAACATTGACTAGGATTTACTTTTCTCTCCTTTTACCTTTGCACCTTCCACTCTAATACACACGGCTATTCTAATTATATAATATATTGAGCTCCACGCATCTATCAGAGTATCTCATCTCCGCTATCAACTTTTCGCTTATGTTTCCCAACATGTTCCATAAAGTATAGAGGATCATACCACAGGCTATAAAATTTTCCTTTTAGCCCCAAAAGTGCATGATGATCACACAAGATATTAGAAGTTTATCTCCATTCTAATCATCCATTGGCACCCTATTAATCAAACTAAACCTGATTTGTGCTTTCACATTATAGAAGTAAAAAAAAAACAAAATAAATTGTAGTACTTATCTCTCAAAGTAGAATAAGCCCTGTATATAGGCAATTTAAGTAGAAAACAACAAGAATCTGCTCGAATTTGAATATGTAATGAAAACATCATACTAATGAGAACTTACAGTATCTGTATCTCGAGTTGCAGTCCATGCAAAAGTTGAAGTTGGATGACTAGAATACAGTGGCTGTTTAGCCTTGTCAATTTCTGCAGAGCTAAAAGGATTTTTCTAAGAAAACTTGTCATGATGAAAAGGTTAAGAGCTCATTACTGCTCTAGATATGCCACGAAAAGAAACAATTCTTTATCTAAAGTGCAGTCGAGAAAGGCAACATGACAAATTTAATCAAGGTATAAATTTCAGGACAGTTAATCATAGATGTGAAGAGTAAATATCAATGAATGAGAAATCACATGGCACAATAACATATATAAGCATGTCTATAAGCACATACAAGTGGAATAATGCTTTTACAACTAAACATAAAATGACAAACATGTCAAGTGTCAACACTTGTTAAACGTTAAACATGAGAATTTCAAAGTTTGCAGAAAATGCACCAGCAAAAGCAACATGTTCTAGCAACAGGTATAAAAGTTACTTGCATATAGGAAAAAAAGATGTAGTCATAGTTGAACTCATTAAATTTTTCCTAGGTACAGTTATCTTTTATTCCAGATGCAGCATTTACAATCATTAATCAACTAAAAGATATTTATAGGCTCAAACTGGTTTCAGACTGACTGATTCTAATCAAACCAGCAGCAACGACAGAGATAATTTGATAAAGTGTGTAACAGCTTCTTCATGTTCACCTTGGTTTCTGTTATCAAGTATTAAGCTAATGTGAGCTTATGTATGACATTGGACCCAAATCAATTTTCATAGCAGACTATGAGAGCCTAGTTGTATACCATTTCAACTTAGACTAAGATCACCACTCTTTGCAGTAAAATTTTCTTAGATCTTCTCCTTTATAACCTCCCCTTTAACCACTTAATCTAACCAATTTGCCTTCGTAATCATATTACCCATAAATCTCCTTTGAAAAATTTCCACCGATATACCAACTTTAATAGTTTGTTCTCATTATTATTTGATCAATAGAAACAATTCCTGTCATATATATTAAATAAACCCATGCCATATTTTTTTTCCATGGTCAAATCCAACCACATCAATGTTACTAATAATCCCATCCATTAATAGTAGCTAACTACCCTAACTTTATAGTTATCACCAAAAGGCACATTTCAATCAAATTGACTAATAAGGAGCTCCTCTTCACTTTGGCCATGCTTCATTTACTAATGATGCCTTCATGAGTTATCCCTCCCATCATAGCAAAATCACCTCCTGAGAAAGGTGAATGCAATTGCAAACTGGCTAGCCAAATACAATAGTTTTCATTTCACTAGTCCTAGTGATCTCATGTCATTCATCCTCATGTATAAGAGCATTGCATTTTCAATGGGCAACCATTGTAAATCAAGCTTTGACTAAGAAAAAAAATCCGAAAAAGGTCTACAATTTAACACAGAAACAAAATCCATTCATCTTATCACATGACGCCAACTTACCAAATTAAATATAGATTATGGACATGGAATTGAAATGCATTTTGAAAATCCACAACAGCAAGATAATTCCATTAACTAATAATTAAATCTCCAATTTTTTAAGTATGTATAATGTCCCTCAAATATTTAACTTTAAAAGAAAGTTTGAATTTAAATCAATATAAAAATATGCAAAAAGGTGCAAGTCAGAGATTATATAAAGGCGATGTAAAAATATTGTATAATGCCTCTATATGCAAAAACTTTCTTCCCACTTTGCTTGCAGGGTAAGATTGGATATTGACCATCCAAATGACAAGCTTTAAGCATTGAACCCTATTGAACATAGCAGTTCACATATGATATGAGTTATGCCCTGCTGGAAGGAAGGAAGGAATATACTGAGGTGTTGTGTATGGTTGGTTGTGTCATGTACAGATAAAAATGTAAGGGGAAAAAAACAATGCTTAAACATTAGCTTTATGAGGTTCAAAGACTGCCCTTACTCCACACCCTATGGCGCATCCAGTGCTACCCTCAAATGATTTTACTAATCTATCTCGTTACAAGAGGTATTGGGATAAACCTCCAACTTCATCATTACAGACCTCTAGGTAATGGAGTATAATCCATCCAAACAACATGACTCCGTTGAGTCAACTAAGCTCTGTGTGCTCCATATGCACGATGCCAAGTCTTTGCACACATGATGCACACATCAAAAAGAAACAAAGATTAAACCTAACTTGAACTCTTTGTTGAACACATCAAATCCACATGGTCGAATCTAACCATTTAGAAGCATCATTGCACTGACAATTATAACTTAGCTCTTAACTTTTACAACAGCCAATATCAACAGAAATTTTGGTTTAAATAGATGAAAGCTCAAAGTTGAAAATAAAGGCATCCATTATATTAGATAATCTGCTGCACTCACTTCATGTAAACTTTGTGCATCGTATTCAGGAAATGTATATATTTATAGAGCACTAAACTTTTCAGTTACTATGAAACTAATAATATGTTTTTCTAGAGTTTTCAGTTCAACAATCAATGATGCAGCATTTGGAAACAGGGAGAACAAAATAATATAACTGCATAGCATGCAATCCAGCATAAAAAAGGCAATCATACATATGCAGACGCTCATGCGCACAGCTGACATCTAAAATGAAGTCACGAGGAAAGGCATATCAATTTGACATGTGATATGCTACAAATGCATATTTCCACATCAGCATGGCATTAACAATTCAAGATGAACGTATATCTAGTTATCTACATGGAATATTTCATGAAAAACAAAATTTAAAAGAATTTACCAAGGGAAATTTTAGAATCTTTATTTGCTTTGAGTATTTGGTCTTGTAGTGTCTTATTCTGCAAAAAAAAAAAAAAAAGGGAAAATTGGAGTCAAGTGCTTGGTGAAAAGAAACATTGAGCACAATGGAAGAAAAAAGGAAGAAAACACCATAGATTTAGAATAATGTACTTAAAATTAGAAATCAAAGAGATGAAAGAACAAAAGAATAGCATAGAACTATGTCAACAAGAATGCAACTTATTCTAAAATATAGGTCATTTAAAAACGAGTACGTGAATAACCTAGCTATGGAATGAAATTTCATACTATACCAAGCAAAGGGCCATTACTTTAAGGGTGCGTTTGGTTGGGGGTTATCCTTGATAACCTTGGTTATCCATCCAAGGTTATCAACGAAAATCTTGTTTGGTTTACATAATGAGCAAGTTAGTTAAAATCAGGATTTAACTGAATCGAAGTATTAAAATCGAAATCTTAAAATAAATCATATCGTAAATTATAAAATTATAATATGCAAAAAATAAAATATATATATAAATACATAAAAAAAAAAACTTAAATGCTAAAAAACTAGATAAATGCATTCATAATCAAATACATTAAAAATATCCATAAGCCGATAGGAGTCGACGCCGAAGACGAGCAAGTAAAAAGAAAAAGATGAAAGCACATATTACCGATTAGGCACGCACCGCTTGAAAGCGGTTTTTCAGATGAATCGATTTTTTTAAAAAAAACGGTCAATGGAAAAAGATATTTTTTTAAAATCGTTAAAATCGTATTTAAATCGTAAAATCGCGATTTCAAAGGGATTTTAACAAATTACGATTTTAACTCCAATTTAAATCGTTCGGAGGTCAAAAATCGTAAAATCGTAGGATTTTAAGATTAAAATTGAGATTTTAACTACCATGATAATGAGCGATTCCCAAGTAATGATCGATGCCCGACACGGCAGCAAAAGGGGCATGCAACCCAGAATCGGAAAACCATAGGAAAGTAAGGTTTTTCTTGATTCCAGGGTTATGAAACTTATCATTCCAAAATTATCCTCCAATATTTACATTTAAGACGAAAATAACCATTACAATTTATTAAATTCCGGAAGCATTATTCGCGGCCGACGAACGACAACGAGGCCCGGCAACCACGGTCGGCGACCGCCGCCGGTGGTGGCTGGTGACCGGTGACTGCCGTCGGTGGCGGCTGGTGACCGACAACCGACGACCGACAACCGTTGACCTTCGGCAGCGGCCAGCGATTGACGCCGATCGCCGGCGGTTAGCGTCGATCGACGCTTGGCGCTGATCGGTCGGCGCCGGCCGCCGGTGTTAGACATTAACTGCCTACGCGGACACCGACGGTCGACATCGACGCCGATGTCGACACAGACGTCGGTGTCGCCTACGAATATTTTTTTATTTTAATATTTTAATTAAAATTTTAATAAATTAAATAAATAAATTTAATTTAAAATTTAATAAAATTGTCTAAACAAATTCTAAAGGATAATACGGTAAAATATTATATTATGTTATAGACGAATACCTCCAAACAATAAGATTTTATTTGATTACCTAAATTAAACCAAACAACTTCAGGTTATGTTTCATTCCCCATTACTTTGATTATGTGATTACTTGGTAATCACATAATCAAGGTTATATATGATAACTTGAACCAAACGTACCCTAAGGTATGAAAGATTCTTTATAAAGATCCAAATCTAAATCCAACATTTCGAGTTCCAAGGTACCAAAAAAAAAAAGACTTGTCATTTGTTGAAATCTAAGGTAAAAAGATAAATACAGATTGAATGATTATTAAAACTATATTCATGGCATTTTCCAGTATGATAACGAGATTATATAGATGCATAAAACTATAAATATACAATGACATATAAACAAATAGAATATATACTATATATTTTCTTTTAAATATAGCAGGTAGGTTTGATGGATTATTTTAGCATCCAGAACAAACACATGATATAACTTATAATGAAAACCCGGAAAACTCACTATACCTCTTTGAGAAACTTGATCTCTGGCTCAGATAAGCCTCTCCTGCAAAAGAAAAAATGGTTCTAGTCAAACAAGAGGTACTTTGAAGCGCACAAACAAATGTCGTAGCTAAGGATCAAGAGAAAAGAACCAACAATTGAATGATTATTAAGTAGGTTTTAGAAATAGTATTAGTTGAGAGCAATTAGGTAGCTTAACAGATAATACAAGAGAGAAAATAATTAGGGGTCGTTTGAAGGATGAATGATTCAGTTGATTTTCCTTTTTTTTTTAGTGATGTAATATTGTATAGAGTTCAATTGGATAAATCTTATCTAGCTGATCCAAAATATAGTTGAAACAAACATAATTTGATGTAGGATGATAATGGTCGTGTATATTTTCAATGCAAAAAATCTAAAAAACTGGCTACCCTACAATTAGTCCAAAACAAAAGCTAAAAGTGAATTCCCAGAAGATTCCTGCAAAAGAGATGCTATGAAATCTAAATTGGAGATTAAACATAATCCAAAATTAAAAGCAGCAGATATCAGATCTATGCATATGAGATATTCTATCCATGCATCAGGTAGAAGGAAGAATGATAAAATATTAATCCATACAACTCTTTGGTTTGCAGATATAGAACCCTTTTAGCATTTAGCTCTACTCTGACCAGCAGCCTTCAATTACAAAAGGATCATGTTGTCTTCTTGGAATTTCCTTGAAGTCTAACTTGTAAGTTAACTTTCCTAATAAACTTATTAATTTCAGAGGTGTTGTGCCTGGACCTCTTAGAACAATTTTATAGGGGAATGAGTAGTTTCCTATGTCGTTGACAAGACCAAATCAGCACACATCCCTTATTATCCCAGCTTGATACTTCGAAAGATTTAACATTTGTGGGTATAAAATCTTAGGTTTAGAAGAATTTTCTATTTTCCTTAAGCTTCACAGATAGAAAACATATTAAAACAACTCCATAAGCATGATGCATAATCTAATGGATTGAGTTAATTTAGGAGATTATCTGCAACGAAAATATAGACGCACATAGCTATATCATTAAAACCTAGAAGGATTTGGCATAGCTGTCCTGTATCAAAATTTGAAGAACATAAAATGTCTGCCAACTCAGACAAGAATCTAAAAAAACCTATAAGAGATCCTGAATTAGCAGAACTCTAATGCATAAGAAGGGAAGTTTTGAAAATAAACCTTTGTGAGAATTCTTCACTGGGATCATGCACAAAACACATTTCTTTACTGAAGAGGAAGTAATTGTCTCCAACTTTAAACTATGTTTTTAAATTTTTCAAAAATCATTTTTTGCAAAACCAAGTTTTTTTTATCAATCACGCAAAAATCTTTTTTGCAAAAGAAAAACATTGAGAGAAGCAAAACCTAAACATCACAAGAACTTGGTGGTTAACTGTAATTCTAAGTTTGGTCCAAATCCAAATGCCTCAAAAAAGCACAAGACCTCTCAAATACAACAAATATTTCATAAGTGCACAATGATAGCTATCCAGGAAGAAATTAGGAGTTTAAAGATTGCTCACCTATAACCATACTGAAGCTTTCTGTCCTTCTTAGGGTTCAGAATGAAGATATTATATGCATGATCAATCTGAAGATAATCAACAAGAGTTGAGAAGACATACTCCATTCTATCCATATCCACTTGCCAAACAACCCCTTTGCCCTCCCTGAGAAGATTGCAAACACACTAAAAAGAGCTTCAAGTACAGAGAAAAATATCATCATTTTCAAACTGAATTATATGCACTTATTTCAGTAAAGATGTTTAACTACTCAAATTTTTGAAGATAGAAGTCAATGGAAGAGCTTAGATAACTCTCAGATCCTTTATTGGGTCACTGAATTATAGAACCATTACTGAGAAACACTAAAGTGGCGGCAACCAAATTTCTTTTAGGTTCCTTCAGTATCCAGGTTAAAGATCTAAGGAAGTTACAAAGAAGAATTAATAAGAGAAATCATTCCGGGAAATAAGGAACTTCAGTTCAGGTTCTTTTAATTAATAGTGTTTAACTTAAAAAAATAAGAAGCACTGTGAAATTCATTAAAATCTCAATAGTGATATTGTAATGCCTACGTGATGAGCTTCTGAAGTTTCTTGTGAATGTAATATCAAAATATCTGTTTCACCTGGAGTAACATAATTTATAAAACTTAAAGACCCATGTTTGCTATAAATTGATAAAAAGTATATGACTGTACAATGATTTCCCTTTAAAACTACATTTGATTCTTCTTTCATTATCATCAGGTCATTTTTTTTTGTCTTTAATAATTAATATACACCAAAAAAACCCAAGTATATTTTATTTTTCAATTACATTTTATTTTCTCTCATGTGAGAACAATCTCAATATATTAAAGCAAATATGCACCATAAAGGCTGTGTTCTAATAAAAAAACATATATTTTTTAATTAATTTAAAATTTAAAAAACAGCCCGGTGCATGAAGCTCCAGCCAATGCGGGGTCACGGGGAAGAGTCAATTGTACGCAACCTTACCATGCTTTGCAAAAGGCTGTTTTTAATTAATTTTATACTTCAATAAAAAATATCAAGAAAATTATTAACTTGGGCATCTGAAAAAAAGTGTCAGTTATATTACCTTAAGTCCAAGGGAGTCTCCTTACGTGACAGAGTCTTTACAGCATACTCAAAGACAGAAGTAACTTGCTGTCCCATATGTATGGCATGCACGGTGAAACTGCATCCACATACAAGTATCGTGATCAAAATAAGAAACTATCCCTGTAAAATGCAAATCATCAATTTGTACAAATCATTAAAGGGTAGCATTTCACTTGTAGTTTATGTGGCTGACAAGCGGTAGATGATGGCGTTGAACTTTATCAATGCTGATCTTATAAAATGGAGTAAGAACTTCACCAATAGGTGGAATCCGTGTATGCTCAAAAATGTGGTCAATATTAGTAAACCATCGCTCTAATTCTTCAGAGCCAAGCTTAAACTCTGTAGTAGTACAACCATGATATTATCCAGAGACTAAAATAAGACGTAGTTCAAACCAATAGAAAATATAACTAAAAAACACACCATGGTTTCCTTTTCCATCAAATCCTATGAAAATAAAGTTTACTGGGACGGGAAGGTATATCGAATCAACCTCGGAGAGTTTTAAGAAATTTGCAATATTACCTGAAAATATCACATAAAAAAAGCAAAATTTGATACAGAATCTTCAGAAGTTCAAATAACTGTAATTACCAAGAAACTAATCAAATAAATGTGATCACCAATAGACCAGCAGATATGTAGTTATATATACAAGTCATATAAAATGGTCGAAGAACACATACACAACAACAACATTCCCATAGTTAAAAGCATTTCCACCTTATTGTTAGATTGCTTTATGTTTACAATTAGTTTACTCCTTTTGAAGCATATATCAATAGGACATCAAGATTACATAATGAAAACTGAAAATAAACATGGATATCTTATCAAACTCTATGATTGTAGAATAAATAAGAAAATGTGCCAACCTTTCCCTCAAGTCAAGTATCAAGGGATATAAGGATTTTTTTGATATAAGGTATATACATTTGCCTGTATATATTTCAATGCATACTCAAAAGTATGGATATAAATTTTCAATATATATACTATACATGTGCATGCAAAGGGAATTTGACTTTGAGTACTTTTAAAATATGAAAGCATTCAGTTGGAAATCAAATTATATCACCTATATTCAGTTGTGGGCACAAATTATGCATTATCCAAACATCAATCTGATTATTTTAACTGTAACTGAACTGGAAGTAGTCTTTCCAACAATGTAAAAGCATATCCATCAGGCAAGCCAAGTGCTAAAATATGGAATAGGTGGATGGCTAGTACATTAGAAATATAAATTATCTTTCATCAATGATATCTTTGTCCTCAAGTGAAATTGTGTAAGACATGCAGATGCATGAGTGTTAGTTTATACTTCATTTTACATTAGTTTTATGAGCAAGTGAAGTATTTACAAACTGCTTATTTTTGTTCACTAACAACTTGGAAAATGATTCTATATGATACTCCCTTGGAACACTGGGCAATGAATTAAAAATTTTAATAGTCCAACATTTATAGGGGTTGCCTGTAAAAAAAGGTAGCAAACATTTACTTTTTTGTTTTTTTCCATGTTAATTGTTCTTTTCAATATCTAGCATAAAATAAAAATAAACAAGCCTAAAGGAGAGAAGAAGTAATTACCTGAATTTGTGTAATTTGACGCTGCCAATTTACCAGACTCAGTAGATACTGAACTTTCCAAATCATCAAAATCTGAAATCGTGAAGTCACGTCATCAAACAGAAAATATAGATGATGACTGAACTTAGGGAACAGCACACTCGTCATCAAAGAAAACATGCATTTATCCCGACCATCATGATCAGGGTACTACTACGAATTGTTTTATCCAGTTTTATTCATATATTCGAAGATTACAGGAGTGATGGATTTATTTCCTTACCACCACGAATCACAGATTCGCTCCAAAATTTACTCTTTCCTTTGAGATTGAACAAGGAGAAAACTGAAAATTTTCCGTTTCTTCGAGATTTCCAAGGGGCCGCTCCCACGTCGACTACTAACAGCTGAAAATTCACCCAGCACAAAGTATGAGAACAGTCAATAGCTTCTAATATTCTAGAAAAAACAAGTTAATTATAGATCAAAGAGTCGGTGACAGAACCTAGAATTAACATCCACCATAGAAAATGGGCAAATCATGACTAAGACTAACCACTTTATGACTGTTCCAGGATCTAACTGGAAAAAAAAAAGTAAGGATCGAAATTTGACAAGTGGGCAGATATCTTAGTCTACCGGAGGCTCACCAGTAGGATTAGGATAAAAATCCGAGAGCAAACGGAGAGGCGAAGTTGTCTCGAAGTGCGCTGTTTGGAGGAGGAGAGATCCATCGGCAGGATCGGCCGGTGGCCAGCGCCGTGTCGATCGCTCACGAGGCAGGTGGCTTCGCCTCCTCGTCCTAGGTCTAATTACGAAACCAGGTTGTCCCACGGAGTCGCGCGAGGCGCACTGATTAAAACTCTGGACGTTCGATGTTTGGTGTATTAATTCTTAGTCCAATTATATATTAATTACTTTGGAGATCATGATTTATCTTTTTTGTGATAACCTTGGGACTGATACAACGGGGGCGCTGGATTTCGTCTAATGTCTAATTACGAAACCAGGTTATTTTTTACTTTGCCTCTCATTGTTTAGTTTTTAACAATTTGGCACGTAGGCTTTTTGGCAAATTTTCCAATTCGACGATATATATATATATAGACACACACACAGAGGGGCTCTGCTGCGGACTCAAAGCTGCGGACCGCTGCAGACTCGCCTTCGTGGCACCTTGTGTGGCGAAAAATTTCCTCCACGCAGACCTCACGCGGCTAAAAACAATAGCATGCACGCAACCCCCACCGATTCCTCCACGCTAATGCCCTAATCCACGTGATTCTCCTCGCCGCAGCCTCCCTCCCTCGCAACCAGATCATCCCTGTGCCCCCTCTCCCACGGCGCGACGATCTCCCCTGTGCGACCTCTCCCTCGATCTCTCCTCGTGACGAGGCGACGGTGACCGTCGCTTCGCCCTCCCTCGACGCCGTCGCTTCGCCCTCCCTTGACGCTGAGGTTAGGGTTTCCTCGCCGACAAGATCGTGGGAGTCCCTCGCTTCCCCCCTCGTCTTTTCCTCGCTGACAGGAAACGATTTCCCCTCCAAGCGACCGCAGCACCCTTCTGTGCGCGGCCTCCCTCAACAAGTCTCCTTTGTCGGTAAAACACAAAACTTCCCACTCGTCTTTTCCTCCCCTTTGCAGATCAATTTCCCTTCCTAACGATATTAGATTCCATTGGATTTGTTAGTATTTTTTTGATATATTGTTTTAGGTCGCTTCTGTGATTCAACATTCATTAGGAAGGATATTCTATAGTACTCAACTGAGATATCAAACTCATTGAGTTTATAAACATTTATGAGCTTACAATGAATTAGACTTGTCTATATTAACTTCAAATTTTTTTTGCTGTTATTTTTTTACCATCTTCTATGTCTCGATATTGCAGGCCCATAGGCCTTGATATTGCATTTGGTTTTATCTCTAAATTTTACAATTTTAATATATGAGCAATATGTGACTAGACAACTTAGATTTTGTCAGAGATTAAGAGCCTTAAGTCATACAATTATTAAGGTCGACATGGTTTATTGTAGGTCATGACTCTGCTAAATCAATTCACAAGTTATATATACCAACCATCTCATGGATTGTTTGGCAAACAAAAACCTTAACACGAGAGAAGAGGATTATGAATGTTGGTTAGGATACCAGAGCATGCCAGATAAATCTCTTGCATTTCTTTGCTTGTTTCTTTTCTCTGTGCTGATCTTCTTTTCTGCTTCAACGTTAACCATTGTACCTAGGATAAACAATGAGCTATTAGAGAAACTTCTCAATGGTATGTGCTTAATGAGTATAATAGTGATGGATGTGTTGTTGCTATGGAGCTATTATTATTCTGTATTATTCCTCTTAGATGGTCAACTCTGGTCTTTGGTAGATAACTTCTCATTTCTGCAGTCATGAATAGTTTAAGTGGATGCTTTTGCAGCATGCTCAAATTTGGTATTTTCCGCATATTCAAATTAGACAGCGTTCTATCAATATTGTGTCATCAATGTTGTATCAATGTTCTTGATGATCAATGTTCTTGACAAATGCAATACATTTTCTTCTAATTCATATACAAAGCTGTATTCTTGATTATCAATGTTGTATCACTTTCTTAGTTTAAGGATGTTTCTATTTCTTATTGTTAAATGGTATGCTTTAATTTCTTTTTTAGTTAGATGGTATAATGCTTCATTTCTTAGTGTTGTTCTGTATCATGCATGATGTTATTACCTTGAGGGAAACTATAAATTCAGTTAATATAATTCAATTTTGGTAGATCCGATTATATACATAGCAACATAAGTGTGCTTCTTTTTGGTATAAGTGTTCTGTATTTGGTATAAGTGTGCTTCAATTTTGGTATAAGTGTTCTGTATCTGTTTTGTTATATGGTATGTTTCTTTTCTTTCTTGTTGAGTAATGATTTATAGCGTGTTTTTTATGATTTATATTTCTTTTTGTTATATGGTATAATTCTGATAAATTATAGACTCACTTTTAAATGTAAATTTTAGACATTTGTTTTAAATGTTTCACTCCTGATTGTTCTTTCTCTGTCTAAAGGCGGATCTTGCAAACATACAAAAGAAGAAAGAGGAGTAGAAGGTGCACCTTCAATTTCCTGCCAATTGTGTAGCCCGTTGTTCACTTTATTGGAATCCTAATAAATTTATCACTCATCTTGTTCTAAACATGCGCTCAAGGAATTGAGGACTAAGCCATCCCAGAAGGGTGCATTTGGAGGCAGGCCTGAAGAAGAGTGGAAAGAAATAGTCTGTGTTACATGTTCTACTGCCTACATGTTTAGAACTTAGTGTATAGACCATGTTCTGTCTTCTAACTTGGCAAATATTGTCATGTACTTGTTCGATTACGTTGATGAAAATCTCGTATGTTTTGATCATTTGATATTTCTCTAATTACTTTGCGCTTTATTAACTCTGGAAATGAAGTCTAGTTTGATCTAGAAGAAAAGCATTGTTCAATCCATGCTTTCTCCACTGCACATTTAGAATTTTGCATCAATGACTCTGCCAAATTAAGCAAAAGTTGACTCGACAAGTGTTTGCTTCGCCTTGATGAGGCTCTAGATAGGCCACTTCGGCTCGATCTTATGGGATGCCCATCAAATAAGCTCCAGCTCGACTGCTCAAGAGAACACCAAAAGTTGCCGGAGATAGGCGATGCCGCATGCTGCTTCGAAACATGCCGACCCTTCTCTACGACCGTTTCAAACAGCGACAATCGAAGATCGTTGCGATCGGTCACCGTAGCTCCAATTTAAATTTTCTCTGCGTCCATCTGATTAACATCTATCTATTACCTCGTCAACGTCTGATTAATATCGATCTTTCCCACCATGTAAAGTTTGTTTGGAGCCAGATTGCATCCAAAATTTCATCCAAAATTGCATCTTATGATAGGTATTTCAAATTTCGATCAGCCTTGTCAAACTCGTTGTGAACTCAATCACAAGTTGGGACAATTCAAAACCATCAAAAACGAAATCACAACTTGAGACAAAACTGTGAAAGCTGTTAGCTCAAGTTCTGAACTGGCAACAGCTAATTCAATGGGACAATTCTGAACTGGCAACAGCTAATTCAATGGGACAATTCAATGGTGCAATGGAAATGGGACAAAACTGTCAAAGCTGTTAGCTCAAGTTCTGAACTAGCAATAGCCAATTACATGTATACGTACAAATTGAGATGAAACATAACAGACATATTAACAACACAAATCCAATTACAGACATAACAAATTTTTAACAACATATCAGATAACATAATGTTGGCATGACTCGAGAAATGAGCTGTTAACATGTTAAAATGACATAACAATTGAGCTGTTAAAATGTTGGCATGACTCGAGAAAGAATATGAGACCATATAGCATAACCAATTTCAATGTTACACATTTGCAACCTTACGTCGCGAGATGCCTTCAGCTGGACTTCATAGTCTGTTTGAATCCGAGGCATATGTTGTTGACCTGTATTTTCTGCACCCTGACCTTGCACACTGGCAGCATTTCCTTTTCTCCTAATATTGAGCTTTCGAGTTTCATGGATAATGTTAGCTGTCTTACTGTCCACCATTGTAAGACCCTCCTGGAAAAATTAGGAACAAAAATATGATTGACTAATAGGAGAATATTTAACATGGTGGCAAGCAGTTTCTTTTTTATGTTTTAAAATACGTTAATAATAAGAGAACAAGATTTTGGGTTCAAATGTGTCAAATATTGAACAAAGATAGATGACTTAAATCCTTGTATAAATATTACTGATTCTCATAAAGTTTTCATGAAGAAGAAACACAGCAACACATGTTGGTGCAATCTTGGTTAGGTCAGGGTTGACCTAGGTTGATTAAGCTCGGGTGAGCCGATGTCTGATAAGCTTGGTGAGCTTATGTTTGGATGTTTGGATGTTTGATAATTATGTTTGAATATCGTATGATGTCAAGTGGGTCAAGGTTGACTGGAGACTTGACTAGGTGAAGTCCAGGTGGATCGGGGAGATCGCACGCTGGCATGAGAAAAGACCTAGTGGGACTAAGCACACCTAGTGGGACTAGGTGAAGTCCAGGTGGATCGGGGAGATCGCACGCTGGCATGGGAAAAGACCTAGTGGGACTAGGCATACCTAGTGGGATTAGGTGAAGTCCAGGTGGATCGGGTAGATCGCACGCTGGCAAGGTGGAAGTCTACCGAGAGACTAGACCTAACTCGAGGGTTAGACAAACCTGGTTGGGAATCAGGTTAAGTCCTAGTTGAGAGCTAGGATAGAGAAATCCAGGTTGATCAAAGGGGTTGACCGAGAAATCCAGGTTGGTCAAAGGGGTTGACCGTGAACACAAATTAGGTTGAACTCAATCGATTGGGAGATCGACTGAGTTGTTGTCTCGCGAGAATAGAAAGGGTCTTAATCAATTGGGTAATTGATTAAGAAAGGTCTTAATCAATTGGGTAATTGATTAAGAAGGACCGTAATCGATTGGGTAATCGATTAAGATGGGCCGTAATCGATTGGGTAATCGATTAAGAGAGTTTTGTTGCGAGAACAGAAGGTGGCTGAATCGATTGGGTAATCGATTCAACCTTCCCTTAATCGATTAGCTAATCGATTAAGGGCAGTCTTAATTGATTGGCTAATCGATTAAGGTTCGAAAAATAGCCGTTGAACGGTTAGATGACGTGGTAATCGATTGGGTAATCGATTAGGAAACCCTAGGCGTCAGGTATAAGGGTTTTCACGCAGGTTTTGAGCCACAACACTTCTCCCCTTCTTCTCCTTCATCAGTGCCATCTCAAGGGAAGCCTTGGAGGATATTGCTGCTGCATTTCCAAGGTTCTAGAGGCAATCACAAGCTTGAAGATAGCAAGGAAAGCAAATAGAGCTTATTCATTGTAAATCTTGTAAGATTTCATTTGTGTTTTGCTTTGTAATCTTGTTGTATCTTCTTGTAAGCTTGTAAGAGGTTTCTCCACCTCAAGAAGGAGATCTTTCATAGTGTATGAGAGAGTGAGGAGAGTGGATCCTTGGATTAGTCACCCGGCCGGGGTGGATACCAAGTAAATCCTTTGTGTTAGCGTTTGCTCGAGTCTTCCGCCGCGACAAATCATCACGGAGCAAATCGGAGCTAATCACCCCCCCTCTAGCTCGTCTACCGGTCCCAACAAGTGGTATCAGAGCAAGGTTGCTCTTCTTTGGACTCATCGCCAAGAGGGCAAGAGCTAGAGGAAGAAGAAGTTGGAAGACACCTTAATTTCAAGAAATCATCATCAAGTGGGTTCAACTTCAAAAATGGAGTTTGGCTACGACACCCAGGCACCTCCACTATTCGACAAGGCGAATTTCGATCTTTGAAAGTCAAAGATTGAAAATTATTTCATGATGGAGATAGAGCAATGGTTTGCTCTAATGGAGGGTTTTGAAGCTCCAACAAACACCAAAGGAAAGCTACTCAAGAAAAGCAAATGGAATGAGGAGCAAATCAAGAGATGCGAGGCCAACGACAAAGTGACCAAGTTATTGGTCAATCTTTTGCCGAGCAACATCTTGGACAAGATTGGAGTATTCAATGATGTCAAAGAGCTTTGGAGCAAATTGGCAAAGCTTCATGAAGATCCCTCCACTATACCGTATCAAGGCAAATCCGAAGAGGGAGATTCATCAAATAAAGAAGACTCGGAAGTTGAGAGATGCTCAACATCCGGGGAGGAAATTCAAGAAGCATTGGCCGAGGAGGAAAAAGAAGAAGTCTCTACCTCTAGGATTGAGGGGGAGCAAATATCACAAACTTCGAAAAAAGAAGAAGCTTCTACCTCCAAATCGAGTGAAGAGTCATGTGACACCCCTACAAGCAAAGGTATAAAAATTTCAATTGGTAAAAATAAAAATCATATTATTTGCTTTGAGTGTAGGGAAAAAGGGCACTACAAGAGTAAATGTCCTACTTTGGTCAAGAAGAAGGTGCAAGTGGCACCCAAGACCAAGGAGAAGCCAAAGGAGGTCGACCCCAAAGTAAAGAAGGATAAGAAGCACATTGTGTGCTTCTCATGCAAACAAAAGGGACATTATCGGAACCAATATCCAATGGGGAAGGATCCTACCAAAGCAAAGAGGAGGAGCTCAAATCAAGGGGGAGCCTCCAAAAACAAGACTAAGGTACCATTAGGTAATGGTACTTATTTAAATCATGATAATATGCATGCTAGGAAAAATTATTATCATTTCAATGCTATTTATCATGAAAATAGGAGGTATGAAAAACCTAAGGAAAAATATATAACTCTCCATGCTAGGTCCACCACACCTAAGGATAGGGAAGGTGTTATATCATTTAATGGTAGACCTATCCAAAATAAGGCCAAAAAGAAAAACTACCAAGGCTATATTAGAAAACCAAGCCTTGATGAGGTAATGGTTGAAAATCAAGTTTTGAGGTCAAAACTTAATAAATTGGAAAAATCCCTTAAGAAAATAGAAAATCTATTTAAGGGATCAAAAGTTCAAAATCTAGATTTAGAAAATCAAGGATCCTTTAGGAGCAAGAAAGGTTTGGGGTACAAACCTAAAACTAAGGATGATGGTCCATCCTATCATAGAGTTCCATATAGGTATGGAACTCAATCTAGGTCAAGGAGTCAAGTCAAGACCACAAGGGAAGCGATCCCTAGGATTGACCAAGACAAGATCAACATGACTAAGACTTTGGAGAAGTCTAAAAAGGTTATTAGGAAGGTATCAAAGGAAGTTATCCCTAATGAATACCTAGAACACCCTAGGAGCGCCAATAGGTTTTGGGTTTCTAAGAGTGTGTTCGTCACACCCTAGATAGATCTAGGGAGTGTCAACTCAAATTGAAAGGGTAGTTAACCTAACCTTGATGAAGTTGGCACTTTGGGACATTTTCAAGGAGTTATTACCCTTGAAAATGAAGGAATCAATTGTTTACTCTAGGAGGAGTAAAATTTGTGTCAAACCATATTTTTAAAAGATTGAACTCAATAAAAGTTGGCACACCTAGGTTAGAATCCAAAGATAGGCTAAGTTGGAGAGTTTTGGCATTATCTTGGAAATTAGGGGCAAAGTTAGGATCATCAATGGCTTAGCGATGAGTTATTGATACTTAGATAGGAAATCTAGGTATTTTCTTTTGTACTACTATGTCATGTTTTGTATGCCCTATCACATGTCATGACATCATAATCCATCTCTCATATTTTATTATGAAAATATTACATGTCATGTCATACATGCATCATCTAGCTATAATATTCTTTAAATCCTCACATGATGCATGTCATAGTCATTATCATGCATTAAGTCAATTTTTATTGAAACTAAGGACATTGGCATTAATTGACATCCTAGGTAGATGATTAAAGTTTATAATGCCTAGATAGAAATGCATGAACCCTCAGTTTAGGGAGAACATGACTTTCACATCTCACTAAAACCATAAGTTGACTTGTATGTGTTTGGAGACACACTAGATACAAGTGAGGTGTTAGGAAGATGAACAAAACTCAAGGTGTTGATAAAGTGCATCTAATTGAGTTTTAGGTTCATCAAAACATGAATATAAATGAACTCCAATCATTAGGAAAGCTGATGTACAAGTCATGTGCATTTAGCCCAAGGAACATGGTTGGAAATTGCTTTTGAAATCTATTTCAAAACTATTTTGGAAAACATTGGTGAAGACTATCTTTTGATAGATATCATCATTGATGAATTGGATACAAAATAGAGTGAAACATTGAAATATTTCAATGGATTCCAATTTTGTATCAATCTTTGGAAATAAAGGTTATTTTCATAGAAAATTATTTTTCCATGATAGTATATGTCATAAATAATGTCTACACAAAATTTTAGGATTTTTCGAATTTTGTAGAATTATTTAGGAGTTTCTGAAATTCGGACTGAATTTATTTTCAGAAATCAGAAACTCCCAATCGATCAGGTGATCGATTAGGGTACTTCAATCGATTGGTCAATCGATTGTTAGCCCTATCTGCGAGCACAGAAGCTCGCGTAATCGATTCGTTGATCGATTCAAGACAGCTGTAATCGATCGGGTGATCGATTAATGCATGTCTTAATCGATTGGTTCCCAACGCCAATCGATTGGTGAGACTGAAACTGTCTGTTTTCAGTCCAATAACCCATTTTTGAGTAACCTAACAATCCCTAGACCCTTGAATTACTTTCATAAGTATATTTGGGTACATTTCATTGTGAAATCAAAAGAGGGATAGTTTTGGTAAAAAAAAACTATAGGGTTAAGGAGAGGTTTTGATTCAAGTTTTGAATCTCAAAATCTCATAACCTCGAGTTGAGATTTCCTAAAGTTTTAGGAACTCAAAAATTATTGTTGGTGCAATGATGGAGGGTTAGAGTATGTTTTGAGGGGGAGGTCTTCCTTAAAAGCATGAGTTTGAATTTTTATTTTTGGGATAAGTGAAAGAATGAAGATTGGAAATCTTCATTATGATGAATGCTCAAGGATGAGCATAGGTTCAAATGGAAGGTATGGGACTTTCATTAAGCAAGCCTTTGACCATATAGACTCTCGGGGAGAGTTTTTGATGTATGTCAAAGGGGGAGAAATTGAAAGGCTAATAGGGATTAGTCTTTCGCAAACATATTGTCAAACATCAAAAAGGGGGAGATTGTTGGTGCAATCTTGGTTAGGTCAGGGTTGACCTAGGTTGACTAAGCTCGGGTGAGTCGATGTCTGATAAGCTTGGTGAGCTTATGTTTGGATGTTTGGATGTTTGATAATTATGTTTGAATATCGTATGATGTCAAGTGGGTCAAGGTTGACTGGAGACTTGACTAGGTGAAGTCCAGGTGGATCGGGGAGATCGCACGCTGGCATGAGAAAAGACCTAGTGGGACTAAGCACACCTAGTGGGACTAGGTGAAGTCCAGGTGGATCGGGGAGATCGCACGCTGGCATGGGAAAAGACCTAGTGGGACTAGGCATACCTAGTGGGACTAGGTGAAGTCCAGGTGGATCGGGTAGATCGCACGCTGGCAAGGTGGAAGTCTACCGAGAGACTAGACCTAACTCGAGGGTTAGACAAACCTGGTTGGGAATCAGGTTAAGTCCTAGTTGAGAGCTAGGATGGAGAAATCCAGGTTGGTCAAAGGGGTTGACCGTGAACACAAATTAGGTTGGACTCAATCGATTGGGAGATCGATTGGGTTGTTGTCTCGCGAGAATAGAAAGGGTCTTAATCAATTGGGTAATTGATTAAGAAGGACCGTAATCGATTGGGTAATCGATTAAGATGGGCCGTAATCGATTGGGTAATCGATTAAGAGAGTTTTGTTGCGAGAACATAAGGTGGCTGAATCGATTGGGTAATCGATTCAACCTTCCCTTAATCGATTAGCTAATCGATTAAGGGCAGTCTTAATCGATTGGATAATCGATTAAGGTTCGAAAAATAGCCGTTGAACGGTTAGATGACGTGGTAATCGATTGGGTAATCGATTAGGAAACCCTAGGCGTCGGGTATAAGGGTTTTCACGCAGGTTTTGAGCCACAACACTTCTCCCCTTCTTCTCCTTCATGAGTGCCATCTCAAGGGAAGCCTTGGAGGATATTGCTGCTGCATTTCCAAGGTTCTAGAGGCAATCACAAGCTTGAAGATAGCAAGGAAAGCAAATAGAGCTTATTCATTGTAAATCTTGTAAGATTTCATTTGTGTTTTGCTTTGTAATCTTGTTGTATCTTCTTGTAAGCTTGTAAGAGGTTTCCACCTCAAGAAGAAGATCTTTCATAGTGTATGAGAGAGTGAGGAGAGTGGATCCTTGGATTAGTCACCCGGCCGGGGTGGATACCAAGTAAATCCTTTGTGTTAGCGTTTGCTCGAGTCTTCCGCCGCGACAAATCATCACGGAGCAAATCGGAGCTAATCACCCCCCCCCCCTCTAGCTCGTCTACCGGTCCCAACAACACATACTTTCATTTGTTGAACCAACCAACTTATGTTTAACTGGGTTAGACAAATGCCACAAGATTAAATTGAATATACTCAATCTGAAGTCAGAAGTACCTTACTCCTAGGTAAAATATAGAACAGACACCGCAACAAAACAATAATCATGAAGGGCTTAATTTGTTGAGAAGAAAAACTGCAATAGCTATTCACTAGTTGAAAATAAGCAAATGAAATCAAATGATGGCTACGGTAAAGTGTGGTAATGACATAGTCAAATCTAGGGAAGTTATATCGTGTCCTATTTTGTTATAATTTTATTAAAGTTGCATAACCTCCCATATTTGCAAGTTCAAATTGATTTCAAACTACTAGTGTTTGTTTCAGTTTATGCAATATGGCATGACAAAAAGGATTGACAAAACAATTATACACAGGGAAGCAATACTTCTCAAAATTCACAAAGGAGACTCCAGAATGCAACCATACTTGAGTCTCATAATTCACACTGGATCCTGACTACTTTGTTTATGAAAGAACCTATAGAGTTTGAAAGTTTAAGAAAAATTCACCAACAGCTGTGAGCAAAGGGGGCAAGTTTCCAACATAGCTCACCTCAACAACATTTTTTATTGTGCCACCAATGTGGTTAAGGGAAGAACCAATTGTGCCTGAAAGTTTATGAGTTGTTTCCGTCTTCTTAACAATTCCTGCTGCTTGATTATTATCCATACAGATTCATACAGACTCAAAAGCCAACATGCTACAGATTCATACCAACATGCTACAGATTCAAAAGCCATTCATACAACCCAAAAGCCATTCATACCAACATGCTACATTTGGCACGCACATAAAAAGGTCAAAAAAGTCATTCCCAACTCAAAAGTCATTCCCAACATGCTCAAATGTTTCATTTCAATGCGATAATCATCAGTTCTAACTACTATCATCAGTTCTAACTACTAAATGTATTGACATGTTGAGTATTATAGAGGCAACACCAAAGATATTAGTTAGCAAAAGAAATAAATCAATTATACAAATAAAAGCAATGAATGAATACCAACCATAGATAATAATAAGAATCCTAGCGCTTGTTGTTAGAACCTGTAACAATAAAGATAATTGTTAACTTTATTTTATCAATAAACCACTATAATTTAACAAATTAAAATTTTGACAGTACCATCTATAGATGCCAAATCTGGTGGGAAATCTGGTTCATATGTGTCGTCAACACTATTACGATTATTATCTTCAGTTGATCTGTTAATTAAAACATCATCATATAAAGTAAATTTGAATTTGGAAGTAACATTATAATAGTACTGTAACATTAATGGACACCTACACTTGATGTAAATTTGGACAATTACGCTTGTCATGAGATACTCCTCGATGTCCACATCCATGACATAGTCTAGAATTGGAGGTTGATTTTTCCTTCGATGATTTCAATCTCTTCCCACATCCCTTTGTTCTTACTGAAGAAGGATCCATAATACCAAGGCTCTCCTCCATGGATTTCTTTCTTTGACTTTTATCAAGGCATGTTTTGCTATTGTTCATCTCTTGAATTTTCTTGTAGATGCAATCGAATTGTTCATCCAAGAATGTTGTCCCTCATTAGTCAAAGATGCATCATCAATTAATACTGAAGCTTTATAGGATAATCTTGAGTGTCTTGACATTAAAAACCTATTTGGATCTTGATCATCAATGAAATTTTGCTCCCTCAACGTTGAAGCAGAAAATAAGATGCAGCACAGAGAAAAGAAACAAGCAAAGAAATGCAAGAGATTTATCTGGCATGCTCTGGTATCCTAACCAACATTCATAATCCTCTTCTCTCGTGTTAAGGTTTTTGTTTGCCAAACAATCCATGAGATGGTTGGTATATATAACTTGTGAATTAATTTAGCAGAGTCATGACCTACAATAAACCATGTCGACCTTAATAATTGTATGACTTAAGGCCCTCAATCTCTGACAAAATCTAAGTTGTCTAGTCACATATTGCTCATATATTAAAATTGTAAAATTTAGAGATAAATCCAAATGCAATATCAAGGCCTATGGGCCTGCAATATCGAGACATAGAAGATGGTAAAAAAATAATAGCAAAAAATTTGAAGTTAATATAGACAAGTCTAATTCATTGTAAGCTCATTAATGTTTATAAGCTCAATGAGTTTGATATCTTAGTTGAGTACTATAGAATATCCTTCCTAATGAATGTTGAATCACAGAAGCGACCTAAAACAACATATCAAAAAAATACTAACAAATCCAATGGAATCTAACATCGTTAGGAAGGGAAACCGATCTGCAAAGGGGAGGAAAAGATGAGTGGGAAGTTTTGTGTTTTACCGGCAAAGGAGACTTGTTGAGGGAGGTCGCGCACAGAAGGGTGATGCGGTCGCTTGGAGGGGAAATTGTTTCCTGTGGCGAGGAAAAGACGAGGGGGAAGCAGGGACTCCCACGATCTTGTCGGCGAGGAAACCATAACCTTAGCGTCGAGGGAGGGTGAAGCGACGACGTCGAGGGAGGGCGAAGCGACGGTCACCGTCGCCTCGTCGCGAGGAGAGATCGAGGGAGAGGTCGCACAGGGGAGATCGTCGCGCCGTGGAGAGGGGGCACAGGGATGATCTGGTTGCGAGGGAGGGAGGTTGCGGCGAGGAGAATCGCGTGGATTAGGGCATTAGCGTGGAGGAATCGGTGGGGGTTGCGTGCAGGCTATTATTTTTAGCCGCGCGAGGTCTGCGTGGAGGAAATTTTTCGCCACGCAAGGTGCCACGAAGGCGAGTCAGCAGTGGTCCGCAGCTTTGAGTCCGTAGCAGAGCCCCTCTGTATATATATATATTTGCTCTGCTGCGAACCGTACGCTGTGGATCGCGCATATATATTTGATGTGCTGTGGACCGCACGTTGCGGACCGCGTGCGCGACACGCCTGATCGGTCACGGGACCGATCAGGCATTGCCTGATCGGTTACGGAGGGGCTTGGGAAGGCTCGGGAGCGTACCTCGACGGGTTCACCGTACACCGACGGGTTCACCCTACCCCCTAGGTTCATCGCTCACCTCCTGGGTTATAGTTTTGTTCGGGGGCGGTGGCCAAAGGCCGCCGGTATGATCGGAGGACTCGCTGAGCCTCTCCGTGACCGATCATCGTACCCCGATGGTTCACCCTACCCCCTAGGGTTCATCGCTCACACCCAGGGTTATAATTTCATTCGGGGGCGGCGGCCGAAGGCCGCCGGTACGATCGGAGGACTCGCCGAGCCTCTCCGTGATCGATCAGGCAATGCCTGATCGGTCCCGTGACCGATCAGGAACTTGCCTGATCGGTCCCGTGACCGATCAGATGCCGATCGCCGTGACCGATCAGGCAAGGCTTGGTCTGCACGCAGTCCGCAACGCACGGTCCTCAGCAGAGCATTTGTGTATATATATATATATATATATATATATATATATAGTTATTATTTTTTATATTTAGGTATATATCATATCTATTAATATCTATAAAATACAGTTTTGCATGCAGACGTGGCATTCACAGGGAGCTTAGTATTCCCGCCTAAACCGAATATAAATTTTCTAAATAAAAAATTTATAATTAAAAATACAAATTCAAAAGAAAATATATAATTACAAATCCTAAAAAAAATTCAGATCTTAATCCAAATTAAAATTTTAAAAAATAATTTATCAAATTCAAAAAAGACAATTTCAAATTTTAATTTGAAATTGTATTTTAAAATTTCCAAAATTAAAATTTTAAATAAGTTATAATGATTATAGTAAAGTACATACAAAATTTAATTTAATTTAATTTCAATGAAATATAGGCCTTTAAATTCTCTTGAGTTTATGTAAGAAAAATGATAGTCCCATATGTGAAGTTATCAAGGTGAATTACACACAGAGCAATTATAAAAATGGACAAAGAACGATAAAACAACTCATATCTTTCTCGGCCTTTTGACTAAGATCAAGTGTAGTATCTCTTCTTATCAGTTTAATATCTGATATGTGGGTCATTGGTCCACTTTGATATTAAATTAATTTTTATATGGAGGATGACCCATCACAATAGCATGCTACTAGAGTTTTCATGTGTCGCCTGTGTGTTGCACTATAGCACAAGCCTGACACACCCTATCAAAGCAAAGTAAACTTTAGATTGCATCCACATCCACCACCCTTATAGAACTTATGATCACTATTAATATCTTATATTATAAAAAATAATACTATATTTTATATTTACATGAATCCATGATGAAATAAAATTATTTTTCATTTTAATTTTTCATTTAATAATAAAAATTGACATATATATATTATCACTAAATATATTATTTGAATTGTGTAAGATTTCCGTGCATCGCACGGGTATTATACTAGTAATTTATATAAAGAACAAATATTTTCTCTCAGTAATAATGAAATATTAGACTTCTTGACTGAATACCATAAGCGCTTTCTAATTTATTCAAGTGATGCCTTCGGGGGTGAAGTGGTGCCTCCGGGACTATGGTACAGTGGTAGGGCGATTAGTCGCTATCCCAGGCATCCGCGATTCGATCCCTAACTACGACGTATTTGTAGGAATTTTTTCTTCAAATGGGGCGCGAACCTTGGGACGTTGGGCTTCTAGACCGCCCACTGCGAGCGCTTCCCGATTTACCCTGGCAGCCGATGAGAAATTTCCCTGAGGCCGGACTGGTCGCTCGAGGTTGGAAAAATCTCATTAATCATTTTTTTAATTTATTGTAGCTGTCAATACAAAATTTTCATAAAATCGAGTTTATCGTCACAGATTCGACTATTACCTAATTCACTATTTTTATATACAAATATATATATAAATATAACTAATAAAATAATTAATAAAAATTCATCCGTTATATTAATATAAAAAATAATATCATTATTTCTATAAAAATCTAAGTTTAAAATTTAAATTTTCATCCCACATTGAGACAAATTAATAAGAACTAAATTTTAGAACATAATTAATTTTTTAAATCATCTATACATGCACCATTAACTATGATCCCGCCCTAGCTCACGTGCCGCTCGGTCAGTCAGCCTGGTACCATCGAAGGCTAAGTCGGCCCCACCATGTACGAGTGGGTTGGGTCAGCTGGCAGGGTAAGGATCCCAAGGTTCACTCGCCCCGAAGCATCCGACTAAGCAGTTAGGAAGGTGTACTCCGACCCGAGTCCTAGAGTAGGACGCCGAGTGTCCGACCCGTCTAATACCCAAGGTACCTGCTACGTCAGTCCCTAGCGCGAGGCCTCGACGGTCGAGCCTAGGACTTTCTGGTCACACCCCGCGGAGTTCCCGTCGGAGTCCTCTCGGCGCCTTAATCATGCGGCTCGGGATTTGACGAGTTGATCATATCCGAACGCTCCCTGACTCGGGGAGTGCCTTGCGCCACTCGGCGATATTACTTGCGTGACCCGATGTCACTCGGGTCGGCCGGTCGCGAGCTACCTCAGTATCTGTCCTTTTTCCTTACAACATCCGCTCCCTGATATTGTACTAGCAGCCGTGGTACGGGAGTCGGTGCCAACCTTACCTAGTTATAACGCACGTCATGAATATTCCGTTGACTCTGTACTTCTGTCATACCCTGGCACCCCGCACCACGCCACCCCTCGCCGTGTCAGACTGAGCGGCGCCAATCGGTGTCATCCTGTGAGCTGACAAAGCCCATACTCCTGTCTCAGCCAGGTACAGAGGGACTATCGACGCTGACAGGGGTTGTCAGCTCCCTTGGCTATATAAGCCCCTCCACACTTCATTCTTAAGATACGTGCGATAGTGTTTTTCCACTTCTCTATTGCTTTCCTACTGTTCTTGCGGAGACTGACTTGACCATCGGAGGGTCTTGCCGGGGACTTTTCCCGGCGGGTTTGCTAACAGTCATTTTCTTGTAGGTCGGAGCCAGCATCAGCAGTACTCGGGGGACCACTTTGCTCTTGGGAGTCCACCTCACTCTGCGATAGGATTATATTTGGCGCTAGAAGGAGGGTCTTCTGCCTGATCGGGAGTGCACGATGGAAGATCTCAACCGAGTGACAGTGACCGTTACACCCGAGGAGTACGAGCTCTTACTGGCCGCCCGAGCTCAGAAAACCCCTCAGAGGCCTTCGCAGGCCGGTAGCCCGGCCACCAAGTTTCCTAAGCCATCATCGCTCGGCCACTCAAGAGGTCAGGGGAAGGCTGCCCAACCCGAAGGGGTCTCGGTCTCCTTCCCCGCCGCTTTCTACCGAGGTCGGGACGACGAGGTTGATTCAATTCCGGCCAAGGTGTCTGCATCCAGCCAGATGCACAGGCCACGTCCGGATAAGGGAAAGGCCCCAGCTAACCCGTCTCCGGCTGCCCTGGTACGCAGCCCCTTCACCTCGCGAATCCTGGAGGACCCAGTTCCCAAGCATCTCTGGTTCTTCACCATACCTGAGTATGCGGGAACGACCGACCCCGAAGAGCATCTCATGAAATTTGAGAGTGCGGCCCTGTTGCATTAGTACCCTGAGGGCGTAAAGTGTTGAGCTTTCCTGACGATACTCTCGGGACCAGCTCAACTGTGGTTCGACTGACTCCCCAATGGGTCGGTGTCTAGCTTTGAGGAACTTAGAAGGATATTCCTCCAACACTTTGCCAGCAGCCAGAGGCACCATAAGACCAACCTCAACCAGTTTCCGCTGAAACAGGGCCCGAAGGAGTCCCTCCGAGCCTACAGCAAGAGATTCAATGGAGTGACCCTAGACGTGCCGACCGCCACACCTGAGGTACTGATCAGCGCCTTCTCCCAAAGACAACAGGAGGGAGACTTCTTTTGCTCGCTGATCAGGAAGTTGTCGAAGGACTTTGACAGTCTACTAGGGAAGGTTGTCAAGTATATCAACGTGGAGGAAGCGCAGGCCGCTCAGAAAAAGGAGTCGGTCAGCGCGCCGACCCCAAACCTCGCTCAGAACAGCCGATCCTTGGGCGGGCCCATCCGCAGCCCACGGGGAGCAATCGACCGAGGGGGAATAGAGCGACGACACGTGTAACAAGTGGCCCAGGGGTGCCTGCCGACCCGCTGGAGGCCTTATTACGTGTTTCACCAGAGCCACACCCACAACACGGATGAGTGCGACAGGCGGGAGAGGTCGGGCTCCTGTCCCCCGAGGATGGGGGCGCCAAGCATCTCTTGGGCGCGGCTTAGGCAGGGGAGGGTCGGCCACCGCCCCAGCAGCCGAGGAGCCTAGACGGAATCCCCCGACGGCTCGTAATCTGTTCCCACCAGAGGACTAAGCCGAGGCCGAAGAAATGGACGAGGAGCAGGCCAATCGACAGAATGTCGTCTGAGGAGGAGTGCACATGATCTCGGACGGGCCAACCAGGGGAGATTCCAATCGAGCTCGGAAGGCATAGGTCCGCCGACTGGAGATTCACCAGGTCGGTACGAGCGTCACTCAAGCGCAAGGGCCCCAGATCAGTTTTGGGCCGCAAGATTTGCAGGGACTAGAGGTCCCACACGATGACGCCCTGGTCATCACAGCCGTGATCGCCAACTACCAGGTCTACCGAGCCATAGTGGACACGGGCAGCTCAGTCAACATACTCTACAAGAAAGCCTTCGACCAACTACAGATCGAGCTGTCCCAGCTGGAGTTGGTGGCCACCCCACTATTTGGATTCACGGGGACCAGGTGCAGCCGATTGGGCAAAATTCGGTTGGTCATCTCCTTAGGCGAGGAGCCACTGAAGAGAACCAGATGGTTCACATTCCTGATAGTGGATGCTCCCTTGGCCTACAACACGATCCTGAGCACCCCGACCCTCAACGAATTCCGGGCAGTAACATCGACCTTCTACCTCAAGATCAAATTCTCATTGATGACAAGGTCGGGGAGGTTAGAGGAGACCAGAGGGTGGCTCGACGATGCTACGTGGATGATGTCCGGACTGAGAGTCAGAAGGCTCAACGCACATCCACTAGCTACAATATTGTACAAACCTCTCCTTGGGTTGAGCTGCATGAAGACATGGAGGAGGTGTAGCTGCTTCTTGATCGAGAAAAAGCCCGAGTCAAGATAGCCGTCGGATTGTCGGGCGAGCTGAAGGAGCCACTGCTGGAATGCTTGACCAGGAACCAAGATGTGTTCGCCTGGTCAGTAAAAGAACTGAAGGGTGTCCGACCGGAGGTGGCCAAGCACCACCTTCACATATACCCTAATGCTCGGCCAGTCAAGCAGAGGAAGCGAGACTTCAGCGCGGGGTAGAATAAAGTGATCTGGTCCAAAATTGAGAAATTGCTGGAGGTCAGGCACATCCGAGAAGTCCAATTTCGGGCCTGGCTAGCCAACGTAGTCCTGGTGGTCAAGCCCGACAATAAGTGGAGAGTGTGCATCAACTTCCGGGACCTCAACCGAGCCTGCCTGAAGGACTGCTACCCTTTGCCCCGGATCGACCAAATGGTCGACTCGACAGCTGGCAGTGAGCTCATCTCCATGTTGGATGCTTACCATGGTTATCACTAGGTGCCCTTGGCAGCCGAGGATCAGGAGAAAGTCAGCTTCATCAAGGCTGACAGCACGTACTGTTATACGGTCATGTCGTTCGGGCTGAAGAACGCCGGAGCCACCTACCAGAGAATGATGAACAAGGTATTCCGGTCGGAGATCGGCTGGAACATTGAGGTATATGTGGATGGCATACTGATCAAATCGAGCCAAGCGATGGACCTGGTGTCAGATGTGGAGGAGACCTGCCAGACCCTGCGCAGGTATGGGCTCAAACTGAACCCGACCAAGTGTCCTTTTGGAGCTCGGAGCGAAAAATTCCTCGGGTACATAGTCACTGAGAGGGGCATTGAGGCCAACCCGAGCAAGGTCAAACCCTGCTTGACATGCCCCCACCATGGAGCCTCCGGGAAGCGCAGAGGCTCACTGGGCGAATCACGGTTCTCTCCCGCTTCATCTCCTGAGCCGCTGAGCGAGGGCTGCCTTTCTTCAAGACCCTCCGCCGAGCTACCAAGTTCCAATGGGACGTCGACTGTGACAAGGTGTTCGAAGAACTGAAGATATATCTCGCCGAGTTGCCAGTTTTGGCTAAGCCGGAGGCCGGGAAAACTCTGTATGTATACTTAGTGGCTTCGGCCGAATCAATCAGTATGGTGTTAGTCAAGCAGGATGAGGACGAGCAACAACTAGCATACTTCTTTGCTCATCTATTGAAGGGTGTTGAGTGCTGATACACGACGCTCGAGAAGTTGGCTTATGTTCTGTTGTTGGCTGCTCGAAGACTCCGGCCATACTTCCTGGCACATCCGATCGTGGTCCTGACCAACAGTAATCTGAGCCGAGTGGTTTCGAACTCGGAAGCATCAGGATGGTTAATCAAGTGGATGACCGAGCTGAGTGAGTATGACATTCACTACCAAGCTCGGTCGGCTATCAAAGTACAAGCCCTCGCCGATTTTCTAAGTGAGCTGCACTCGGACGAGACTGAAGAGGCATGGCAAGTGTACATGGATGGATCATTGGCTCGGCAAGGCAGTGGAATCATCATCTTGATGGTCTCTCCCAGGGGAGAACAATTATGCCTATCAGTCCGACTGGAGTACCGAGCCACAAACAATGAAGCCGAGTACAAAGCTCTCATTGCTGGGTTGCAAGCAGCTAAACACGTGGGCGCCACTCGGGTAATGTTATACTCGGACTCTCAGTTGGCCACCCAGCAGCTCTCCGGGCGATTCGAGGTTAATAGCGACCGACTACAAGCCTTCGTGGAAGCCTACAAGAAACTAAAAGTGAGGTTTCGGGAGGTCCTGCTACAGAAGATCCCGAGAGAAAGTAACCTACGGGCGGATGAGTTAGCCAAGCTGACTAGCTCAATCGGCTCCTGGGTACTTCCCCAACCAAGCAGTCAGATACTGATGGTGATGCATATCGAGCAGCAGGCTAAGTTGGAGCTCGAGATAGATTGGAGAGTACCGCTCATCGCTTACTTGACAAATGGGGTTCTCCCGGCCAACAGGGAGCAAGCCCGACTCCTGAGAAAGTGAGCGGTCCAATACTCGTTGGTTGGGGATGCACTGTATAAGAGAGTTTTTGCCTAGCCTCTACTCAAGTGCTTGAGTGAAGAAGATGCTGACTATGTGCTAAGCGAAATACACATGGGGGTCTGTGGAAGCCATGCTGGAGCGCAGGCTGTGGCCCGGAAGGCACTTCTGACCGGATATTATTGGCCGACCCTACAGAAGGTCGTCGACTGAATGGTCTCCACATGCCTATCCTGTCAGAAGCACCATAGCCTCCCTCACCGACCCGTGGAAATGATGAAGGCATCAGTGGTCTCCTGCCCATTCGATCAGTGGGGCATGGACATCGTGGGACCTTTCCCGACCGTTGTTGCTCAGAAAAGATTCTTGCTGGTGGCAGTCGATTACTTTTCCAAGTGGATAGAAGCTGAGGCCTTGGCACGTATCACTGAGCAAGCCGTAATCAAGTTCTTGTGACAGAACATCTTGTGCAGGTACGGAATTCCCCACAAGTTGGTCTCGGATAACGGAAGGCAATTCCAAGGTCGGAAGATACAAGAATGGTGCTCGGCCTATGGTATTCATCAGGCCTTTACCTCCGTGGCATACCCGCAGAGCAATGGCCAAGCAGAGGTGGCCAATCGGGAGATCTTGAGGGGCCTAAAGACTAAGCTAGACCATGCAGGGGGCACCTGGGTCGATGAGCTGCCGAGTATCCTATGGGCTCAGCGAACCACGCCGAAAGAAACTACAGGCCACACACCCTTCCAGCTGGTCTACAGAAGCGAAATCGTGGAGCCCATGGAAGTCGGCTGCGAATCCGACCGACGGAGGGCCTATGATGAGGATAACTCGGAAAGAAGGCATCTGGAGTTGAACCTGGTCGAGGAAATCCGAGAGAAAGCAGCCGCTCGGATTGTTGCCTACCGCCAAAGAATGAAGCAGAGGTACAATCGCAAGGTGTTGCCAAGGGCGTTCCAGGTCGGCGACCTTGTGTGGAAAAGGATAAAGCCAGTTGGGGATGTCAGCAAGCTTGAACCTCAATGGGGAGGACCCTTCAAGGTCATCCAGAAACTGGCCTTTGGAGCCTATTACCTAGAGAACAAGCAAGGAAAGAAGCTGGATCGACCATGGAGTGCTATTCATCTCCAACCATACCGAGAGGCAGAGTGAGGGCCCGTGAGATGATTGTAATTCATAACTCTACAATGATAGTGGATGGCGTTCGGGGCTAATTGGGAAAGAGGGATCTGAAAAAAGTGGCAGATGGAAGAAATGAAAGGGTGGATAGGGAAACGAAGCCCGACCTGGAGACGGAAGATTGTTATAAAGCTAAGGGGGGCAGTATCGGGACAGTCGGTCGGGTCGGGTAGGCGAAGGCAGTAGTCGGGAGAGATACGGTAGTCGGCTCGGATTTGGTCAAGATCGTGGTGGTGGAGCTCGGACACCATGGTAGTATACCACGGGTCCGAGGGGGAAGAAGGAGAACCCATAGTCGAATGAAAAGAAATGATCGAGCTAAAGAACTGAGTGAAAAGAAGAAGAACTACCGAGGGAAAGGAAGTTCGTCAGAGAAGAAGACCGGAAGGAGGGAGTTGCCGGAACCCTAGTACAGCGCACAGAGGCAGCAGGATGGCGTCGGAGTAAAAAATCGATGGTAAAATCGCTGAGGGGAGAGGCCTATTTATAGTGTCGAGCGGTCGAGGACAACCGTCTGATGGTGATCCGGGGAAAAGGCGGGAAGGAACTTGGGCCATCCGATCAAACTCAAGGTAATTCCCGAGGCTCAGCGTCACACGTGCGTGTCGCCCACTTGCTGTGTCAGGCGCGTGACCGCTTCATCGACCGAGAAGCCAGTAGCTAACGGACACGTGGCTCTGCAGTTAATACGGTAATTAATACGGGAGATTCGAATCGGCTCGGCTAGAGTCGGGGACAAGACAAACAAGACGGGCGGATGGGACAAGGTCGACGCCCCATTAGGCGATCGGGCAGTGGGCGACGCAGATCGGGCCGTCCGGCGGTCCACTCGTGGGTGCTAGGCTCATTCTAAACTGATGGTCCAATCATTCAGACTCAACGCCTCTTTCGACTAGACTCGAAGAGGATGCTTATGATCCCGACCTAGCTCACGTGCCTCTCGGTTGGCCAGCCTGGCCTCATCGAAGGCTAAGTCAGACCCACCATGTACGGGTGGGTTGGGTCAGCTGGCAGGGTAAGGATCCCAAGGTTCACTCGCCCCGGAACGTTCGACTAAGTAGTTAGGAAGGTGTACTCCGACCCGAGTCCCAGAGCAGGACGTCGAGTGTCTGACCCCGTCTGATACCCAAGGAGCCTGCTACGTCAGTCCATAGCGCGAGGCCTCGACGGCCGAACCTAGGACTTTCTGGTCACACCCTGCAGAGCTCCCGTCGGCGTCCTCTCGGAGCCTTAATCATTTGGCTCGGGAGTAGACGGGTTGATCACATCCGAACGCTCCCTGACTTGGGGAGTGTCTTGCGCCACTCGGCGATATTCCTTGCGCGACCCGATGTCACTCGGGTCGGCCGGTCGGTGAGCTACCTCAGTATCTGTCCTTTTTCCTTACGATATGCGTTCCCTGACATTGTACTAGCAGCCGTGGTACGGGGGGTTGACGTCGGCCTTACCTAGTTATAGCGCACGTCACGGATAATCCGCTGACTCTGTACTTCTGTCATACCCTGGCACCCCGCACCACGCCACCTCTCGCTGTGTCAGACTGAGCGGTGTTGATCGGTGTCATCCTATGAGCTAACAAGGCTCATACCCCTGTCTCAGCTAGGTACAAAGGGACTATCGACGCAGTCACGCAGACAGAGGCTGTCAGCTCCCTCGGCTATATAAGCCTCTCCACACTTCATTCTTGAGGTACGCACAATAGTGTTTTTCCACTGCTCTATTGCTTTCCTACTGTTCTTGTGGAGACCGACTTGACCGTCGGAGGGCCTTGTCGGGGACTTTTCCCGGCGGGTTTGCTAACGGTCATTTTCTTGTAGGTCGGAGCCAGCATCAGCGGTACTCGGGGGCCACTTCGCTCTTGGGAGTCCACCTCACTCCGCCATAGCATCAAACTACATCTAAAATCCTCTCAACATTGAAAATCATCTAAATCATGAAGTGTCTAGTTTATAATTGATATAAATTCATAATGTTTCTTCTCTTGTGATCCATCCTTGCATCAATCATAATTGAATATTCATTTTTCATCCACTCTTCTTTATGATATTTTAGAGATAATTTGGTCTTCATAACTTCTTTGTTCTAAAAATGACTCTCTTAGAAGATATTGACTTGGAAGTTTGTAGCCCAAGCTGAATTGGCTAACCGTGTTTACAAATTGTTTAAAATTTTGATTGTCAATTGCAGGAAAAGAAATCTCCATCTCATAAATCCATCTTGTAAGGAACTCATAGACATCATTTGTAAACTTTAACTTTAATGCATCATTTATGTTTTGTTACCTTGTCTTTGTTGGATCGATTGCGGATGTGCATTTATCAATCGTCTGAGGTGCTTTTACTCCTTTTTAGAAGAATCTCTCTTACAATCTTCATCCTTTATATTAACACTTATATATACTTTTGCTCTCTCTTCTTTTAGTTCTTCTACCTTTTCTCGCTTCTTATTCTTATTATTTTCAAGGTAAGCTCATACTCTTTTTTGCCTTCGTCGAATGCTTTAGGATATGCTTCGACTTGCCCTACAATACCCGCGATACAAAGCTTCATCCGATAAACTCCTCCCTTAATAAGCCTTTTACACAATTTACATATAATTCAATCTTTTTTTTCTTTACAATACAACACCTCACAATCCCAAATAATATCTATGGACTTTCATTTCAATTCCATCTCTGGGTGTTTCTAATTTTCTGTCATTAATCTTCAATAATTAAATAAAAGATCAACAATTAGAACACAAATTTACTATAATATATATTAACTAAAAATAAAAAAATAATTTTAATATTCTTTAGGATAGTTTTATTATGCTTTAATTAATTTTCAATCATAGATAAGAGTTGATTAAATTATTAACATAAAGTTATTAGATTAAATCCTAAGTTAAATTGCAAAAAATAAAAAACCTCTTTGTTTCGACTTTGGTGTCTCATCTCATCTTCAAACACATGACATGTCGTCGGATCCAGGTGACACGTTCAGACACATCTCTAGACCAGGATGATGAGTTCAAACTCGTCGCCAGACTTAGGAGAACCAATCATCGAACCCGGCGACGCATCTAGACCCATCGCCTAGGCCTACGATGATTCTATAGACTCATCGCCTGGGCCTGACGACAAGTTTGAACCTATAGCCTAGCCCCGGAGACTAGTTTGGATCAGAGGCGCGACCCTAGACGTGTCGCCCGAGCTTGGAGGCATCGCTTGAGCCCGATGATGGACCTGAAAGCGTCACTTAAGCGCGACGACAAACCTAGATGTGTCACCTAGGTCTAGTGACGCATTCGAAGCAACGAAGCGAAATGCCTAAATAGAGAAGTTAGGTGTTTCATTTGTGCAATGCCAAAATCAAAATAAAAGCCTAACCTAAAGATGGCAACAGACGATGGCGACGACAACAACAATGGCTGTAGCGAGCGACAATAACAATGGGGAAGCAACGACGATGGTTTGAGGTGGAAGGAGGTGTGAGTTGTTTTGAAATACCTAAGTGCTGAAGTTTTTTAACCTACGTTGAACCACCTAAAACATTGCCTTCAATATCCATAAAAGTGGTGCGGTTGAGGTCTACCTCCCGCCTAGGTAGCCGCCTCAGCTACGATTATAACACTTTAGAATGTTATGTTTCCTATGGTAAAGTAAAATGAAGAACCCTTGGAGCTATAGAACTCATTTGCGTTTTCAATTTATCTTGGTTTTCAATGGAAAACTTTCGTAGAATCGAGCCGAGTTGTGTTTCTTATAAGAGAAGTAAAATGAAGAGCTCTCGGAGCTATAGGACCCATCCGAGCTTCCTAATTTATCTTAATTATTCATGAAAAATTTTCGTAAAATTAAATTAATCACTTTCAAAATTAATCAAATCATAAGTTACAATATATATATGAAAACATTCTCTTTCATAAAATAATTATAAAAATCCAAATTTATATATTTTTTATAAGTTTATTTGATTTTGGTTGCACATTTTGATGATAAATAATTCTCAAATTGAGCAATAAGAAAATTAGAAATTAAATTTTAAATAGGATATATCCTAAAAATTGACTTTTAAATGCTCCTAAATTATATTTCAAATTTACTCATAGACATCAAGGAAACAATCAGCTAGCTCCAAGATTAATCGAGTATTAGCTAGCTCCAAGATTAATCGAGTGAACATTTGGATCATCGAAAAAAAACATTTTACACACGAAAAGTCAAAACAATAATAATAATGTGATCCTGTCGCGAAACGAGGTGGAAGTTTCAATGATCCCGATACCAAAACAAATTTCAATGATCCCGATGGAAAGCAAAGGAATCTGTTCATCCAGTTAACCACTGGCACATGATTGCCTTGTGCATAAGGAACTAGAGACTTCATATCCATTCTCATATTACAATCCCTCCTTCTGATACATTTTGTTTGGAAATGCTTACGAGCAGCTTATCATACACTTAATCTGCTGGGAAACCGAGGAACTTGTTCATCAAGTCAACCGCCGACTTTGGAGTGCCTGGAACATATGGGACCAAAGACTCCAGATCCATGGTTTCAATAGTCTGCTGTAGCGTCTGGGGTCGACTGTAAAAGAGGTGCTTTCTCTCTGCAAGTTCCTCTGCCAGCTCGCTTTGGTGGTTGTCCATCAGGTCCTCATTCACAACAACAATCAAGGATTTACCCAATTGCAATGTCTCAAATATGCTCCCGGAACCTGCAATTGTAAATTTGTTAATCTCTACGCGAATCAACACGGGTTTGCAATAATAGTGTAAGAATCGGCAGGTTGGTGAGGGATAATGGAAGCATTAGACGCTATATTACATTAAATGGCTCAACATGATACAAAATAAATAAATAACATAAATATAGAGGATGAAAACTTAGCATGCACGGTTCATGCAAAGAAATAATTATTGGCATAAACTAAATGTACCATCATGTCACAAGAAAAGTACTAACTTGTATCTCTTAAAATGTCTTTGTTCTCTTGTCATTTAGTGTGTTTGTGCCGACATACCTACTGCTAAAAATCCAAATGATATTCTTTTAGAGTTCTAAGGAATAAGTATATGAATCTCTATAGGTTGAATAAGTTATTCTTGTATTGGTTATGTAAACTTTACCTGCATGACTGATGATCAGGGATGCCGATTTGAGGTAGTCAGCAATGCTTGGTGAGAAAGCAAAGTAATCCACTGTAAGAGGTCCATCTTCTTCTGAAACCTATAAATTTGGGTCAAACAAGAAGGATATTCTATAATCATAGACAAAGTAGTAAAGAAATATTATATTGTATCAAGCAGAATAGAATGCGTAGTAGCAATATCAATGCATTCGGCTGTGAAGAAAAGTTCAGTCAAAATCACCATATAAGTTTCACATGGGTGAGGTTAAAGCTAGTTACTATCTTTATATCCAGATTTGTTCAGCATTAAGGATTCTGTAGAAGCAAGCTCGTTAGCTTTTTGTGTGGTTCATAAACAAATACTGCAACATTGACACGTCACCACTCAATGAACTTCAATATGATTTCTTCTGAACTAATGAATTTGATCTAGTTCTATAGTCATCATAAATAATTGCTCAAACAAATTCTTTTTTTTTCCAATTATCTAGAAGGGTAAGGCTTAAGCTGTGGAAACCTGCGAGGACCTTTCAGTCAGTTTCACTAGTTTGAATTGGACCAGTTGTGGAACCTTAATAAAGGTCTAACTCTGTTTGTGAGTCAATAAATATGTGGCAAGATATTTTAAACTAGTCTTTGGTTAGAGCCAAAAAACTATGGTTGTAAACAGATAATAAAAAAGCGCATCATCTTATATATAAACAGAAGTCCTTACAATTGCCCCATCCACTAAGTAGAAAAGTCTTCAACCAGAATCTGTGCAGAAGATGACTTCTATTCATCGATACCAATTGCAACTCCATAACTTCTTAATGTGTTTCTTAAAAGAGTTTTTATTATTGAATTTTACTTCACTCAATTAATTATTATGTCAAAAGTGGCATATCATTCCATCAAATCATTAAGTTCATAATACAAATATTTGAGAGACAACTTTATTATGACAATTCCTTATTAGCTTTCCATGGGGTTCTATTAAGCAGGAATTCCAACTAATTTGTATTCAGAATGTTTTGAACTCTTAATGAAACCCCTTCTAGTCAAGAATATGAAATTTTAGAGTTCTGAAAATTATTATGACTGAAACTAGTTGTTACACAACCAGTATGGTCATGAACTACACAAAGAATGCATCCAAACATAAGATTAATGCACGTGGCACATGATACACTCAATTTCTCATAAATACTAGCACAATTAGGTTCATCATCCAGGTCCAAAGACAATAAATATTTAAAAAAAATCAAAGATGTATAAGATAACAATTACTGTGCCATCCACTTTAGTTTTAAATACTTTAGTTTGTTTTACTTGAGCTAGGTGTACATTCAAATACAAATTAGAAGTATCGGGAAGAAATTAGCATCTTATTAGAGTATTGGCATGCAGCATGCACTATGTCAAAGAACATAAACATGGTTATCAAGAGTTCGAAATTTTGTTGACACATTGCATCATGAAGACATACAAAATAAGTTAAGCAAATGAACAATTTAATGAGATGGGAACCTTGGATGGGACATATGACCCTCGGCCCATTTGGATCATAAGGTCAGTGTAACCTCTTTTTGACAATGCTTCTTTAACTTGTCTAGAATCAGCGGCTTTAACAAGAGCATCAAAGCATGTTGTTCCCACGGTTACAAACACCATTTTCCTTATTCTTCCAGCATTTCCTGCTCCATCCATTTGCAGGAAGTTAACACAACCTCGTTCAAACAATGTAATACTCTTCAGGTGACCAATCTGCTCAGGAAAGAAATTCACACATTATAATAGTTTCAAGTTAAGTGCTCAACGAAGATGCATATACTCGATACATCAAAAATCTTGGTATGGCTATGCAAAATTAAATATCCAAGATTACCTAAAAACTCAAGCATTTTTTCTCTTTTATTAAAATTTGTTGATGGAAAAAAAAAATCAACCGGCAAATAGATTGTAAGTTTCCTCTCTCTTACGCTGTGTTATTTAGGGGTGGGGATTGAAGGAGGAAAAGAACGGGAAAGGAAAGAAGTCCTTTCCGAAATATGCTTATTTACCTTAATTGATGAAGATCAATCCATTAAATTGTTTATCTAAAACAAAGGAAATGAAGACCGCTACCCTAGACTTGTCCAACGACAAAACATACTTGACACGAACTCCATGCGAAGGAAATCTTCCATTGCAAGCTTAACACCAGAGGAATTGAAGAGACATCGTTTCGCAAAATTTCGATCGATCAAGACAAGAAAATCGCAAAGAAAAATAAAGAGACGTGAAAAGAGAAAAGCTTACGGCCGGATCACGCAACCTCGAAACTGACGGTGATGAAATTAAGATGATGTTGACGCATGTGAGAGGAGAAGGCGTCGGTGTACAAGGGCTTGTGGCAAGGGGAGAGGAGGAAGAAGCAGCGGCGCCGATGGGCGGGGGATTTGAGAAGGAGAAGGCTTATGCGATGAAAGGAATAAGCAGGGCAGTTACGGGCCTAGCAGTGGATGCGCCTGTTCATTAAATGCATTGATTTCTTTACGCTTTTTTTTATTAACGGTAATCTGAAGGGTCACAATCTGAACATCCAAATTATTTTTATAAAAAAATAAAAAAATAATTTAATACGTAAATAAATATAAAAAAATATAATTTAATATGAAATAAATAAGAAAGAATATAATTAGATTTAAATATTTTTAATAATGATATTAAAAATTATAAAAAAATTTATAATGGATTTATATATTTTTATAAGTTAAAAAAATAGTTTAATATGAAAATAAATAAAAAAGGATAAACATAGAAAAGGATATCATATTAAATTTTTTAATTATTTTTATTTCTCTATTGGGCTAGATTTTGACTATTTAGTAATATTCTTTTATTAAATCAAATTAATAGAATCTATTGATCAAATCCATCGAATTTAAAATTTTAATTTAATTATTTCAAATTTTCATTTTTTTTAAAAATAGAATATTGATTATTTTGTTTAATTTCGTTCTATTCCTATTTTAAAATTTTTAGTTCGGTTAAATCAAATAAGTCAAATCTTTAATCTATAAACCAAGAAATCCTAACTAAATAGGTAGCTAAAATCAAATAGAAATATATAAATACTAAAAGTTTACTTAATTGAGTCAAAATTGAATTAACTAATATTTGTTTCAATCCTGTTTGATTTTTTTTTTTGAAGAATTTAATCAATTTAACTAATATTTTTTTTATTCTGTTTGATTTTTCTTGAAGAATTTAATAAGTTTGATTAGTTCGATAAAAATTTAGCTTATTTGATTTGGATTAAATCCGTTCTATTTTGAATTGATTACTTATCCCTATCGGGGAGTTTAGGAAAGAAGTCAAAAGAGTTTCGTGAAGAAAAAGAAATTTTATTTCAATATTTTATTTACCGTGTTAAGAACTTTGGATATGACCTAAATCATATATCGGAGTATTGAAAATTCCAAATTCACATCCCCTTTCTCATTATACCCTCCTCATTCTTTCATGTAATAATCATGGCCTTCGAACCAAAAGTCGAGGCCATCTTCGTCTCGATCAGGCAGATTCTCATAGACGATGTTAAATTTGATCCCGTTGATAAACGGAGTGAGTTCTCACTCGAGTGAGTCGGTCTGACCAAGACGACCTGGGTTACGGTAGCGTGTGAGTCAGGGTCGGGTTTGAGAGCTAAGTAGGACACAGGTGGCTCGGGTCGGACCAAAACGAGAGCACAAGGTGAAGCAAAGATTTCAATTGCTGGAACCCCCTTCTGAAGAACCAGGGGGGTTTTGTATAGGGGAATAAGAGACTCCTTGTCTTGTCAACAATCTTTTCTCATTAAAGACTAACCAGCTGACAGTCTGACCTTCTGACACCTTTAGTCAGTTTGTGAGTCTGCCATAGCCACCTAAATGTCCATCAAGAGGTCAATTCTGCCCTCATTAATGCCTGATACCCTGACAAGTTATGATTATGTCAGAAATATTTTCCTCATTATGGGGAGATTTAGGAAATCTTATTGCCGAGGAGGCCATTCAATCACTCGGGATCGCCCGATCGAGCAACTACGAGTTTACTAGATCCTGACCTGGCGAGTGAAAATGGTCGATCGGATAAGCCAAACTTCTCTATTGCTCACTTCTTTAGAACGAGCCCGAGGTGCCCGATCCAGGGTGCCCGACCAAGAAGGCCCGACCGGGAATTGCTACCCGACCCCCCAGACTAAGTGAACTCAACCTCTGATCGCTCAAGTTGGGTTGGCGTCTGGTGCCCCCGACTATCTTGGCCCGACCAAGAATTGACTCGACTAGCTTCACCTGACTGAGACTCGACCCGACCGGACTCCTGATCAACCCCGAAAACTTACCCGACCGGATCAGATCCTATAACAAGAGTCCCAATGCCAACTATTAGTGTACTTCATCAAGCATGGATTTCTATGCGGCAAAGTGATTTTTAAATTAGCTCGTCTCATAAAATCATTTTAGACTTATCTAAATCATAAAAAATAGACATTTTTATCGAAAGGGTACTCATTTTTCTACAAATTATCCCCAATTTGTTCTTGGAATTGCTCGTTTACTATTAATATCTATAAATTGTATGGTTCAAATCGGATGATTGAAAATCTTTGAATCACGTCCTCTCTTTTTTTCTCTAAATGTTTAATATCCATAAATTTAGATAAAATTTATAATATATGTCACTCTAATATGAAGTAAAAAAAACAAATATTTAAACTAAATATAGAAAAAAAAGTTGTCCCTAAAATGAAGGAGGGAGAGGGAAGAGCGGTAAGCAGGTTCAGGTTCGAACACTATAAAATTTTCTTCCTCTATACGATAAAATTCAAACATTGCATCGATTAAACAAGCAAAAAGAGACAAGAGATACTTCTTTGAATAAGATGTATAGTCACAAGCACTCAATGCAAATCGACAAAGACGTAGGATCTTCATTGGTCGCGGTAGCCATCAACAAGAATAAGGGAAGCCAACATGCTCTCAAATGGACAATCGATAACCTTCTCACCAGGGGCCAGACCATCATTCTCATCCATGTCAAGATCACGAACACCCCGAGTGAGTATTTCAAATTTACACGAGATCATTCAAAGATATCGAAAACCACTTGTCTTAGGTTGTTCTTCGAATCTTATGTAACTCTAGACGAAGAAGGTAGCTACAAAGAGCCGATGGATCAAGAAATGAAGGAAATTTTCCTTCCATTTCGTTGCTTTTGTACTCGCAAAGATGTAATCTCATAACTTACATTTTAAACCCTCATTTTTTAGTATTTTGATTTTGGGGATGAAAATCTCCCAAAGAAAGTAATTTAACGGTTCAATTGATAGATAACGTGCAAAGATATATTGCTCGAAGACTGTGACGTGGCCAAAGCTATAACGGAGTTTGTAGCACAAGTGGCGATAGAGAAATTGGTGCTTGGTGCTCCGGCAAAGAGTGGGTTTATGAGGTAATACACTTGGCTTCAACTTTAATTTAGAGAAAAATGTCGTGCTAAATTATAAAATTTAGTCATTGTGCTCTGTGAATTATGCGTTTGATTTTGTGATATGTTAGAAGATTCAAAAGCCCCGATTTGACAACCCACATCACGAAGGGCGCGCCCGACTTTTGTACAGTGATCATTATATCGAAGGGGAAAGTGTTAGGTATGCGGAACGCGGTTCGGTCGGCTCCGACTACCTCTCCATTACGAGCTCAAATTCAAAATTCGATGAACCTCAAACCCCCTCTCAATGTCGATAGCATGACCCCTCGCCGAGGTTTGCTAACTCCCAAAGGTTACCCTTCTATTCTGGGAATATTTTGTTTATTTTCATTGTTCACACGCTTACACAAAACAATTTCACTCTGGTAGCACAAAGTGAGCCGGGGAAAGATAATTACAATTTGCGTCACAACGATTCGATAAGGTAAATAATAAAACTGAGAGTGGAGAAAATTGCATAAAATTTAAATGTAATTTAATTTCTTGGATTATCGATAAAATAGGTCACCGTTCACAAGAGGGTTGCGAGGATACACGGCGAAGTCGTACGCCGAGATATCGACGTCGTCGGACACCGACATATCCTTCGTGAGCTCCGGCGGGCGGTTGAGCTTCGAGCACACCTTGCCTCCGAGGTTATCAAATGGATCCGACGGCCTAGATCGCAGCTTCGAGTCGGTCCAGACGCCGCTCAAGTCGGTGGATTACTCCACCGGAAATGAGTTCTCCTACGTCTCGCAGGCCAGCACCGCAACGTCATCGTCGTCGCAAATGGTAAGCGTTCGTTTTCCGGGGTTTGTAGGAAAGATTAAGCTGAATGAATCGGATGAGGAAAAGGGGATCTGTTCGATTGGTTTACAGGAAGAAGTGGAAGAAGAGATGAAGAGATTAAGGCTGGAGCTGAAGCATACAATGGATATGTACAACAACGCCTGCAAGGAAGCAAACACGGCCAATCAAAAGGTGATTTTTAGGGCAAAATGAACGTTTCCCCCTTTTGTTCGGAAGATTGATTCAAGCTTTATGATTTGGGCGAAATGAATAGGCGAGGGAGCTGCAGAGGTTGAGGATAGAGGAGGAGAAGAAGGCTCACGAAGTCAATGCGGCAGAGGAAGCGACCGATAGGGAGAAAACGAGGTACAAAGCCATGGAGGAGGCGGTGCAGGCGGAGAACCGCATCGCGGAGCTGGAAGCGAAGAAGAGAGTGAATGCAGAGATGAAGGCGATCAAGGAGTCGTCGGAGAGGGACTCGATCGGACTGATGCGCCATGATTTGCGGTATCGGAAGTACACGATCAATGAGATCGAGGTGGCGACGGAGTACTTCAACGACCGGCGGAAGATCGGGGAGGGCGGCTACGGGCCGGTGTACAAGTGTTACCTGGACCACACGGCAGTGGCGGTGAAAGTTCTCCGGCCAGACGCGGCCCAGGGGCGGTCGCAGTTCCACCAGGAGATCGAAGTGCTGAGCTGCATCCGCCACCCGCACATGGTGCTGCTGCTGGGCGCCTGTCCGGAGTACGGCTGCATCGTGTACGAGTACATGGCCAACGGCAGCCTCGAGGACCGCCTCTTCCGGCGCGGCAACACGCCGGCGATCCCCTGGCAGTACCGCTTCCGCATAGCCGCTGAGATCGCCACCGCGCTACTTTTCCTCCACCGCATGAAGCCCGAGCCGCTCGTTCACAGGGATCTCAAGCCGGCTAACATCCTTCTCGACCGGAACTACGTCAGCAAGATCGGCGACGTCGGGCTCGCCCGTCTCGTCCCACCCTCCGTCGCCGACAGCGTGACGCAGTACCGGGTCACCTCCACCGCCGGCACCTTCTGCTACATCGACCCGGAGTACCAGCAGACAGGGATGCTCGGGGTGAAGTCCGACATCTACTCCCTCGGGGTCATGCTGCTGCAGATCATCACCGCCAAGCCGCCGATGGGGCTCACCCACCACGTCGGCCGCGCGATCGAGCGCGGGGAGTTCGAATCCATGCTCGACCCGGAGGTGGCCGATTGGCCCGTCGCCGAGGCGCAGCGCTACGCCGAGATAGCGCTCAAGTGCACGGAGCTCCGGCGGAAGGACCGGCCGGATCTGGAGAAGGCAGTTCTGCCGGAGTTGAACCGGCTGAGGGAGCTCGGAGAGAGCAACTTCTCCTTCTTCCCCGTCCGGACTCCTACCGATGGCTCGCATAGCGTTCAAGTTTCTCATCAGGTGAACCATTTCATCGCACCCAAACAAACAAGACTGTGAATTAATTGGAGTTCTGATCATCGTTAAGAATTTCTTGTAGGAGGTGATGAGTACCTACTGATGGGCCAAGAAAGACGCGGCTTCAACGGGTACGCGAACAATGCATCGTAAGATGGTAACAACTGCTAAGTCTGGTCCTATAACAAGAGTCCCAATGCCAACTATTAGTGTACTTCATCCAGCATGGATTTCTATGCGGGAGATGAACCTAGTCATCAAGGAAACGAAAAGTTTCGTGTTAAATATATTTAAATACAACTCTTGAAACATATACTATTCTTTAAGGCAATTGTGTGTGTATCTATCTGTTCATTGACCAAGCTTTATTGATTATCTTTTACAAACTTTATCTAAATACCGACTGGCTTCCCTGTAAGGATTTGTTAAAGAATGGATGTGTAAGAACATATGGGCTACAGAATGTGAAAGTGAAACTCACCGAATAATTTACAAAGAATAGCATCAAATGCCTTGCCAGACTTACATGGCTCGAACTCTACAGGGTCGAAGCGGCTTATGATTTACTTCAGTGCAGTCTAGTAAAAAGAAACTGAGCACCGAGTTGGGTTGACAAGGCCGCTGCTATTTTGCCCTTCAGTCGATTGTTGTATCCACATTGAGCAAAGGAATCAACCTTCTTTCCACCTCGCTTCGTTGCAAATTTATCTCCTCCACGAGCATCGCCTCCGCAGCTTTGCAAGCTTCCTCATCATTAAATGCTAGCGTCCATCGTCCATTGATCAAATTTTTTGTTTTCCCTTTGTTGAGAAAAGCAGATCTTACAGGATCCAAAAATGGCAAAGTGGAAGGTCGGATACACAAATGCAACCACTTTGGATGTGTTTCGTCGATTTTTGGCTGAAGTTAAAAGATAAAATACTAATTCAAATTCATAATGCTGCCAGGAGTATACAACACATCTAGGCGAATAAGTCAGTTAAGGACAATAATTCAACTAAATGGAACATGCAAACTTTCTATCACAAACAATAATACTGAAATGAAGCTAAGATTTCTAACGTTCTTGCCCGGAGGAAATGGTATTAGGTTCTCACACTCGAACAAAACTGCAAATGATTTGAGATATGTTTTATGTGGGCCTTATTATATCTTTAAGGAAAGTAAATCACCAACTTGGAAATAATTTCAATAGCATATAATACTTCAGAGTTAAGAATACATACATCTGAACTGGACAATGGTGCTGCGACACGAACAATGCCCCCTTGCTGCCTGACAGGTGATTCTTGGGCAAGAAGAATCCACCCAGATGCTCCTCTAGATATCGCTAAGAAGCAGAAGTGACGCTCTTTGCCTCTCTCAAATGCTATTCTGCAAGGTATTGCATCAACTGGAAAAACCAACAACATAAATGAACACAGACCATAAAATTTATGGAAAAGAAAACTATGTAACAGCATACCTAGGCAAATTTCAGAACCAGGTTTTGGTACTACAGCATCTAAACCAGAAGTTTTGGCTCTGGATATTTCTGGAGAATCGAGTGGAGATTGTATATTGGGTAGATCAGGTAAGGTTCCACCTAGCGAGAAAACAAGAAGTTGATGTAGAAGGACAAAAACCTGAAAATCCACATTGTGGATCAATTAGGACATGTATCTGGCCTTCAATACTCGCATACAACATCAGTAACAAATCCTAACATCTGAAACCGAAATATGTACAAATTATATACAACTTTAACTCACATTTAACATGAATTTATAAACAAGATATTGATAATATTATTATTTGCATCTAAGTCCTTATTGATCTAATCATGTTGTCCTCGTCGTCTTAAATCCTTTTATCAAACAGTTGACAATAGAAAAATGGAACCGTTAAAACAACCATTTCCAAAAACAGTACAAATAGAAAAGAAAAGAAAAGTACAGCACCGTTATCAAAATTTATTTTTGGAATTGTGCTTCACCCTGAATAATAACTCAGCTTCTTTATGATTATTCATAAGTTACTGGCAGGAAAAATTGTGAAAGACCTAGGAACATGGTCACTATCTCGGTTTCTCTAAAAAATAACCATCAATTATTTGATCAAAACCTGTATCATGGCAAATTACCTGCAGATGTATGAATCTACTAGAACAGAAACAAAGAGATATTGCAACACTAACATTTATAGAATGACTTCAGAAAATAACAACCTTGACCATCTTGCACATTCTTTCAGCAGCACGGAGAGAGGATTCACCTGAAATACTATTACATGAATAAACATACATGCAAAGCCTTTGTATAAAAATACAAATTAATCACTCTCTCAGGAATTAATTTATGTGCTGCAGATCAGAATTAAATCAAATGAAATTTAAATCTAACCTCCAGAAGAACATCCTTGTGATGGCAAGAGTATGAATTTGGAGTCTTTTGGGGGAGAGGAAGCTTCAAGTACTGATTAGTAAAATGAGGAAATAAATCATGAACCCAATATAAACCAGCAAATGGCAATCGAGCAATATATGGTAGGGCAGACAATTACCTCGTTTGCATATTTTCCATGCGTCTTGAAGGACAGGTATGAGTGCATCGCACCAAGCTCCCTTAACTTCCTCAAAAAGATTGTTTGTATACAACTTGTGTGAACCCTATATGCAGGACTTACATTCCATAAACTAAGGAAAAGGAACAATTCAACAATTGAATGTACAGTGACTACAAAGTAAAAAAGGGTGGTCTGTGTCGTATTCTATTTAGGTTCAATTCATGCTGCTATTATGATCAACCATAGAGGTTTGCCAGGATAGGTGTAAAGCAGAAAATGAAATAATGAATGATTAATGATCCAGTCAAAAATTTAAGTTGAAAATTTGTAAATATCTCAAAAAGAAAATGATTTAGAAAAACATTAAAAAAAACAGGTTACATAGTGCAAACAAGTCTCTGCAAATAATTCGATCTTTTTGCAGGAACTAGAGGAAAGTAGTAAAAAATCATGCCATCTTATTTTTAACATTTTCACACTATGAAAAGATGAAAATCATGATCATTGCAGATGCCTCATAAAAGAAAGAATTAGCAGGAAGTAATGGCTACAATGTCATATGCCGCAGTTAACTGGATAAATCCTCCTAACAACTAAATAAATTTATGAAGTACTAGAATGCAAACAATAACTGAACATCTTACATAAAGAAGAAAATTCCTAGCATATCTAAAAATCAAATAGATTATGCAACAAGTACATCACCAATATCAAGAATCACGAAGAATTCATAAGAAAACTAGAACTAAACCTACCTTGAGTCGCCTAAGATGAGAAGAAGCAAATTCTCCCTCACCATGAGGAATAAGCTGCCTTAAGAGCCAACCACCAAGCCATAGTATCTCTGCAGATATATTGGACCGGAAGAAAAGACTTACTAATGCATCAAGTACCTACAAATGGCAAACCGCCACATAAACTGCTAGTTATTTTAAGAAGACTTAGGTATGTTTCAATGTGCAGTTATACTACATTTTAGAAAAAGGATATTTATCGGGCTTTGTAGCCTAACTTAGATTAATGGGTGGACAGCCATAAGGCACCTCCTTGTATGTGGCAAAATTATTGCACAGATATTTGGACTTCCACCTAATCCAAATATTACTAAAAAAATTCAGGGAAAGGAAACTTTCATAATGTCCTCTACAACAAGAAGGCATTCCATCTAATTCAAAAATATAGGTGTTAAGCTTTACAGTCTATCAGAGTTTGGATACACATAAGGCACCTCTTGAATGAGGCAAAATTTTGTCATGCGGAAAAATGAACTTTTGCCATCCAAAAATTATTGGACAATTCAGAGCTAGGAAAAACAGATGGTAGCACGTGGTATTCATACCATGTCCTATAACAATAGGGTAGCTAGCCAATATATTAGTTCAACATTGCAAGTTTTCCTAACCACATTTGGTATTCATCCTCTAAATTCATGGAAATTAAAGTGGTGTCTTCATATAAAAAATCATTCAAATGAACAAGGAAGAAAGAATCCATAAAAAGCAATGGTTTTACCTGATATCTATGTATTTTGGGGTTTATGTCACATTTGGCATGATACCCATACTCATCCTGTGAAAACAAATAAAATGACATCAACCCTTCAAGTAGAATAGAGTAGCAGTAAATAGCAAGTTAAAAGAACTTTCTTAGTTAATCTTCTAATATATAGTTTGTACACAGGTTTTATTTTAAGTCACTGAAGTTTATGAGATAAAACTACATTAATTTAATAGATAACCTAAACACATGGTTCTGCTCATGTCTAGATGCCGACACTTGATTGGATTAGTAGTTAATATTCATCAATCTGAATATCTTTAACATTATTATATAATATGAACTATAGCTAACTGGATTCTATCACAAGGATGTATTCACTTCACTCTATGTATTGTGTTGGCTGGCGTTACATGTTACAACTCATAAGTTACAGGTTGTCCTAACTAGTTCAAAAATTCTTTTCATATCAAAGTATAAAATCTTATTATAAAGTTTCTCTAAAAAAACTATAGTCTATTCTAATTAACACTTGGTATATAAGTTGTAGGGTACTAGGATATAAAATCCTAATGCTTCAGTTGTGCTTTTGTATTTCCATTCTGAATAAAAATTCCAAGTTATTTTTTTTATAATTTCTAGCTATCCAAGAATAACTATAAGTATTCATGAAAAAAATGGTATATGTCATACAGCTTGATTCGAGCAATCTGTCATTGTGATTAGGAATATTGAATGCATGTCAGTTATTAGATTCCATACTGGAAAATAGCACTATTACTCCAAAGTCCAAACCAAAATGTATTATGAATAAATGGGTAGAGAGATAAAAAATAAAGACTTGACATGCCTATATTGTAATTCGTTACATACATGACAACAGATGGCTGACATGTTATGCATTGGCATCATACAACTTTGTGTTCTTACTATGCTGATGGCAAGCTACCACAGTATGCCACGCCATTGCTAATGAAGATAACCAGAAAAAATTATCCTATTTTTTCTTTTAAAAAAAAAATCAAATTGTATAAGATAACATATAGCATAAGTGAGAATGTTAAAATAGAAGTGTGGGGTTATCAAAAAAGATAAGTTTTTTAAAAAATATTAATTCCAAAAGCAATATGGTGTAGCTTTTTTTTAATACCAGGTGTAGCTTGAATGTATGACAAAATGAGAGAGAGTAGGTTAAGAAGATAGTTAAATGTTCAAAGATGACTAATAAATTCTGTAATTAAAAGGGTTGAAATAGATTAGACTTGAAGGTGTTTAAATTTTTGTATTAATATTGATATAGCATAGAGTTCAATGGAATGTAAGATTCAAGTAGACCATAAAGAGGGGAAGGGGAGGGAAAAGGAAAAAAAAAACAATAATGGTGGCTATTTTGGTCCCAACTCAAGATAATCAGTAAATGATTAATCCTAGCAAGAGTTGTCTAAACAACTACATAATGTCCAAATGCTGGAAGCCTGCAGCTTTGATTAGAAAGGACAAGTCAAGAAAAAACCTCAAGTTTCAACAGGAAACTCTCAAGTTCAGTGCTCCTATTATCTTTTGGACTGCAGGTTGAAGAAAACAATTGTTCCTCCCCAGTGTCTTCACCAACCAAAGCTTGCTGCAGGACATAATACATATCGTTACCATCTTTTAGCTATAGTATAATTGAGATTTTTTTATCATATGTTGTCTCTGTAGATAATAACATTTCAAATCCAGTTTGCTATTTCCTTTGGTAAAAGAGATGGTATTTAGTAGATTCCAAATACTGGCTAAATAGTTAACATTTTTGCTCTTTTAGAGCTTGAATAGCTAAGTAATTAGTGGCTTAAAACAGCTAAGCTGTTATATGCTTTTTAGCCACGATAGGAAAATAAAACAAATGAGAATCAAGATGATAAAACTGCAATCAAAGTGTCAATACTTACAAGCAGCAGCTTCTTGTGTTGCTTTCTTTGAGGAAGAATTCCAAGCCCATCCAGCACTGATTCATCTAATTCTATCATAATGGCATACTAACTTTATTAAAACCCATGATGATACCAAATGAAAGAGAAAACAATTTGGCACCGATATAACCTTTTGTCTGCAGCAAGGTAGCCAGAAGGCATAATGAGCCCAAAACTTGCAACTCATCCCCATGAATTATATATGATAGCAATAGCTCCCTGCAATGCCAAAGTGCAATTATAAAAGTGAAGAATTACTACCCAACAAAAAACGTAGAAAAGGCAAGGAGGAAGTAATATAAGATTTATTTTATTAAAAAAATCATTATTAGAAGATCTCATTGACACGCGCATGCTATGACACTGATTCAATGATTCAAAATGTCAAAACAGTCATCATCAAGCAGCCACTATATTTAACTGAAAGTCATTCTTTATTGGAAAAATCACCACAGCAGTACATATATACACTTATTTACATGATAAATATTATGAGGAGAATATACTTAAACATAAACCAAGGTAATATTTGGTATTCAAATTTTGGATTCCCGAGCCACAAATTAAAGTTCATTCATAAAAGAATGAGTCATTCAATAGTAGTTTGTTAACCCATGCAATGTAAAGGTATTTTCATAAATTAATACCTAATATATATATATATATATATATATATAACAATTATTATTCATGATTATATTTTTAATATTTTACAATCGTTTATTAATATTTAAAAAATTAAAATATTCATATTATACAAAGTTTACTTTAAAAAAATCTCAATTATTCTAAAAACATATTCAATTGCATCATTTTAATATTGAAATTTAGTTATATTAATTTAATATAAAACACTTGAAATTAATCTATGAAACCATGATTTGGTCAACAAAGAATATTCAAACAATTATTTTTGTTTGCGAAAGAAAGAAACTTAAGTATGAGTTACCTTAATGTAAAATATGAACCAGAATTTTTGATTGCTGAAGAAGATTGATTTGAATTAGGGGAAGGAGATTCTGAATTTTCTATATCCACTTGAGCAGCCCAATGACAAGCACCAAGCTCTTGTGAATCCTGAGGAACTGATTGATCAATATCACTGCCATTTATTGTGGCTTCAGATACTGTGACAAAAGCCTCTAAAGGGCAGAAAAAAGCTGCAGCAATAGTACTGGCCAGATCCTTGGTCTTAAAAATGTGTAATATACTGCAAAGTAGATGTAAGGAGGTTGCAATGCTAATTCTTGTGCCCTAGACCAGAAAATGATGAATTAACAAAACAAATAGTACTAAAATTTACAAACACTTGATGATGGTTGCTAATGAAGATACTTACAGAATTTTGCTTTCTTAAAGAGGGCAGAAGAAAAGGAAAAACCAAAAGCTGCAATATATTATCAGTAAGCAATCTTCCAAGATCAGGAACTCCAGAAGATATAACATCACTAAAATAATAAAGATTGTCTTCAATATCATCGACAGCATTGAGAATTGAAGAACTCGAATCAGAAGCATTTAGCTTCCTGTCCACCAGTTAGAGGAACATGATGTTATCATAATGAAAGATGTGAAGAAAATAACAAAATATATAAACAAGTATCTTCCATTCACCATGAGCATTTGGGTAGAAAGAGCTTATACTATTAAAGAGCATCCAAAACAATCTAGGGTGCCATGACTTAAAATGGCACAACTATGTCAAAAATTGAAACAGAAAGGGTAGAGATACCACAAAAGGAATAAAGTACTAGTCTCACCTAGAAGCTTGGACTATAATCTCATCCAGGTTAATACATCGCTTTAAAAAATGTCTCACAATACTGGAAAAATAATCAGATTGTTGGCTGCGTACTACGAATTTATTCACATATTCATCTCCAACTGAGAAGATAGAAGAGGAGAACATCATTTTAAAGAAGCAAAAGTAAAAGAGAGAGAGAGAAAAGATAAACTATAACAGGATATGAGGCCTTACCAACTTACCATGATAGACATTCAGTGTTAAAGCACGAACAGCAATTCGAATCATATTTTCATCATGGAAGGCAAACCGTATGGCCTCGACATAAAGTGGAAACAAAACAATTTCCTCCTATTGAAAAGGAAATGACAGTTAAATTAATGAAAGCATATGTGCAAAATTGAGTATCTTGTAAGTAAAATACAACCCCATATTATTAAATTTGCTTGAATTGTTCCCATGTAATGATGTTGAAGGTGGACATCAGCAAAATAAGATATAGCAAAATTAGATATGTATGAATATAAATGTCAAATTAAGTTTACAACCTATAAGCCTGTGTTTTTCCAAGGAAAATTATGAAAGTAAAAGTAAAAGTAAAGGAGACGTGTGTGAGTATCCTTTTAACTTCCTATATGATAAAATTATTTTTTTTTACAGAAAGAAGGATTGGTCTTCCTGTTAAATGAGATATAATTGGCTATTTTTTATTTTGATTGCACTTATTTTCTTGTAAAGTTTAAAAATTCTTTTCTTTTAGAAATAAAATAGAAAAATGAAAATTTTATCCCAAAACAAATGCAGAACCCTGCTATAACATACCACTCAACCTTTCTTCTTGTCCTACATACCTAGAGCATTATTCCAAGGTTATTACTTGTACTGATCTCGAAGCTATTATACTACATAACCAAAAACCAATATAGGATTAAGAAAGAAATTGTTACATTTTTAATCTTCACAAGCAATGAGATTGTACTGCTGTTCAACTTCCCACTGATTGCCCTTCAAAGTTAAAATCCATGTAATTGAGCAATGTACAAGAAAAAATAGAATAGGAGGTAGATGGGTATTAAGAAAAAATATGCATTCACACGGACAAAATAAAGAAACAAACCTTAAGAAGGATATGTAGTCAGACAATAGCTCATCATTTTGAAAGTCAAAGGAATATGTGATGAGGTAACTAATGAGTTTGTTACTGAAAATGTAACCTGCAAGTGAAGTGAAAATCATGCTAAAGACCAAAAGGTGATAATTAGTAATGTTCTGACATGTTGACGACATAGGAACTTACAGATTGAAGGTTCACTTTCTAAATTCTGTATCATAATGCTGATAGTCTGTAACAACTGAATTGCAACCTTTGCCATCTTATTAATCTGCAATATTCGTGCAAATTCACCCAAAATCTGCTTCTCCATGAAGAACCTAATAGACAAACAAGGATGTAGCTTTAATACCAATAGATAAAAGGGACTGAAGCAACCTAAGAACTCACTCAAATATTGACGGATCATGTTGATCACCATAAGTTACCAGTTCAGCAACAGATCTCAACACTTCGATGACAGAATCCTTCATGAAGAACATTACATATGAACATTAACAAGAAAAGCCTGGATGTATAAAACAAATCAAGCAAATAATTACCTTGTTAGCATCATTCACATATTGAACCCTTTGCAGCTGATCTGTTAGATATCTGTCCCAAATGGTGCAGAATTATATATATTAAATAGCAGAAATTATACTATGCATTGACTCAGAAACAAGAATAATTTGAAGAAATACAATTCATAATAAGATAGAAAAATATCAATTTTCAAGGAAGCTTTTGGTAAGTTCAAAATAATTCGGATCAAGAACATCAAATAAATAATTGAAGCTCAATTAATCAGAACAACACCAGTTTGTAATGTTTAAAGACAATGAAAGTATCGTAGACTAATAGTTATTTTCTTAACAAGGACCAAAGTCAAAATTAATTATTACACTGAACATCCTAGTCCCCTTTATGTATCTCTGGTTTTGTGGATGTAATGCCTTCAAGGACTATTTTGACATTCATAAAGTACATGTAACTGAGAGTTTGTACAATCAAACCATCTCTTATGCAGAATTACTATGGTTTAAATCCAAAACAATTTGAGACGATAAATTCATAACTAGGAACAGCTAATCTTCACTAGTTCAGAAACATCAGTAAAATACTAATAAGCTCAATATACATAATACTACCATCAGTATCATTATTGAGGGAAATGGCAAATCAAGCTTATGAGGAAGCCAATTTACTCGATTAGGAAAGTACAACAGATCAGCGGAGAAGATATTTGAGCCACAAGTTGGCTTTCTCAACGTTGTGAGAGACCAAAGAAGGTGAATAGTGGAGCTCAGTCTTCATCGTCAGGGAAGATAATATCTGCAACAGGATGAATGTCAAAGATTAAGACTACTAAAATTGGGCCCACTTCTGCTGGATTTGATCCCATCTGATATTGTGCAGGTAACTAAGGCCTGTTGGATGGAGAAACACCCATGAGAGGAGGCAATTATTGCGTAATGGCCCCTTAAGCCGCATGTCCAGCACCTGTACATGCACGACGATACGGTAGATTAATTCTAATCCTAAGAATTTTTGGTCCGTGATCAAAAGAAGTCATGTGTTATGTGTTGGATGGAGAAGTCAATGCAGTTTTTAGTGCTTGATCTTCATTGATTGAATAACCACATAACCTTGTTGATGATTAGATCATCTAAGTATGGTATATTGGCATCATGTGTGTAAATGGGTAAAATTTATGAAGTTCTTGATTATTTAAAGAGCTCAGCATTGAGTTTGTGTAGGGAATTCACACTTGAAGTCTCAGCAGATTTTTCTAGCTACTGAGAGTTGACAAATGATTTTCCTATAGTTATAGGTTTGCATCAAGGATCACTAAATCTCAATTTCTCTCGATGAAGTAACCAATTATATCCAAGAGAAACCCCTTTTGAGCAAGTTATTCATTTGCATATTGTGTTAATTGCTTATAATGTTAATAGATTGAATTTGAAGCTTGAGTTGTGAAGAAAAACTTTGGAAACTAGTGGTTTAATGCAAATTAGAATGAAATCTAAATATATGAGACGTAGTTTCAGAAATAAGAAAAAAAATGATGGAATAAATAGATAGATAGATATGGTCCCTTTATGTAATATATTTAGATATATTGGAACAATATAAGAGACATTTACTCAGATGAGTCATATATGATTGTCCAATGCCGCTTAGGCTAGAATAAAATTTTTTAAGAATATGATAAACTCCACAGTACTTTATGGTTTTAAGAATTTTTGGATGTTGAGAAGTAACTGATACAAAAAGTTAATATTGAATAAATAAGAATCGTAAGAAGGATGTGTGGACTTAGGAAAAAGAATCAAATGAGCAAATACTGTATCCAAGAGCAATTAGGTGTAGGAAAAAATAAAAGAAAATAGATTGTGATGGTATATTGACACTGAAGGTGAGATATTATAGATAAAATAATTGAGTTTAATGTAAAGCAAGATTGAGAAAATCATTAATTAAATAAAAAATGATTTGATTGATTTGAATATTACTAGCCATACACTCTTGCATATTATTCGAGGGAAAAGATTCATGTAGCCAACCAAAAAATAGTTAGGATAGACACAGAATGATAATGATGATGGTGATTCTCAAGAGACTTCTTATGAGAAAATGAGAAGGGCTTGGGTTTAATCCAAAAAATATGTAATGTATGTTTAATTGGTTGATCAAGATTGAAGCCAAACAAGGAATGCCAAACATTTAATTCTAATCTATTATATTTGTCTATCTTATTTATTTAAAGTGGGAAAAATTCTCCACAGTACATAGGCCTTCATAAGTATAACCACCTTAATGCTTTCTGGGTTGATTATCAATAATGTGATCGAGGATCTGAGATCTTATTCTCAAGATGTGAAATCTTCAATGACGTGTTGAAGTACATCGTGCAATGGCTACAGCTCCCTTTTGATATTGACCAACGCACTTGGAAAATGACGTGCATTCTAACTGATGTGAGTCATCAACAACATTATCAACGGATGCTTGATGTCTGTAGATGGAGTAGTTCATGTGTGTGACTGGCAGAGTGGGCCTACACGGGCCACCACTTAGACTGGGCTCCATTTAGTTATATAATGTCAGTGTGTTATGTCCAGCTACTGCCCTTTGAATTATACTTGTCCACGTGAATTTCTACAAAGTTCCTTCTTGCATATTGAACAAGGAATCCTTTTTGCTTGAAAATGAGTTTAAAGAAGATTTACATCATGTATGGTCAGGGGCGGAGCTAAAATATTAATTCAGTGTAGGCAATTAACAATATAATATAATTTATGAAAAAGATATAAAATTTTATAATCATAAAGCATCACAAAATAATTACCTTACAATTGTTCTTTTCGAGTCTTCATATTTTGAAACCTTTGTACAATAGCTTCATTATCAACTGATAGAAATATATCTTTTTCTACGTAAACAATGAGACTATCATTCATCCAATCATCACTCATTCGATTACGCAACCTGTCCTTCACAATTCTCATGGCAGAAAATACCCTCTCTACTGTCGCAGTCGCAACCGGTAGAATTAATGCCAATGTCAAAAGCTTATAAACCAACGGGTACACCAAATTTTTCTTTGACATAACTAACTTCTCTGAAAGATCACCCAGGCTTTTCAATTCTTGAAATGTTTTGTTAGAATGCATATCACATATATAAGTATCAAGTTGATCATCAAGTACAAGGAGATCAAACCTAGAGAAATCTTGTGGATAAAACTCAGCTAGTTGTATCAATTTTTTCTTATCAAAAGCTGAAAATGAATTTTGTGGACACAAAGAAGCTACACAACGAAGTAACTCCATACCTGCCTCTGAGAAACGATCATTTAACTCTTGAAGTTGCATATCAATAACACCATAGAACAAATCAACACGATAGTGATGTAAATTTGTCAATTCTGGTGGATTACGATGGGGACGACCACGTGGTGCCCAACGTGTGAACATATCATCCATTTTGAGAACATCAATGTAATGTTGTTGACAAAAACAATGAACCTTTTCTAAAAATGAATCCCAACCATCATCTCTCATTTTTTGAAGTCGGTGTTTGCATACTTGTACCAAATCCATTGCATTCACAATATCCTGATCTTTTTTTTGTAATGCCATTGACAATTCATTTGAAATCCCTAAGACGTGTTTCATCAAGTGTAGATTGAATGCAAAATCAAATGAAAGTATTGACTCCAATAAATTAAAAGCCTCAGTTTTTTGATCAGGAGAACTGGAATTATCTTCTGAAATCATTTCAAGTACATCACTGACAGCAGAGAACATAGAAATCAATCTGATCAAAGAATTATAATGTGACCCCCAACGTGTATCCCCAGCACGTTGAAGGGAAGTTTCTTGATTGAGTCCCCGACCAGTAGAAATTTCATCCCTCTCTAATGCCTCAATAATAAAATCTGAATGTTTCTCCTTAAGAAGATTAGACCGTTTGCAGGATGATCCAACAACATTTATCACATCACCAACAACACGAAAGAAATTAGAAATCGGAAGATTTTTCTTTGACACGGCAATAAGAGCTAGTTGAAGTTGATGGGCAAAACAATGAATGTAAAATGCACATGGGTTCTCCTTTAAAATAAGTGTTTTTAGACCATTAAATTTACCTTGCATATTACTTGCTCCATCGTAACCTTGTCCTCTCAACTTAGACATACTCAAATTATATTTAGAAAACATCTTATCAATGGCAACTTTAAGTGAGAGTGCTGTAGTACTAGTAACATGTTCAATTCCGATAAAACGCTCATTTACATGCCCACTGCTATCCACATAACGCAAAACAACTGACATTTGCTCCTTTGCTGACACATCACGAGATTCATCAACTAAAATAGAGAACAATGAATCACCAATATCTCTGATAATAATATTAATTGTTTCAGTTGCACAAGCACTCACTATATCCTTCTGAATATCAGGTGATGTTAACTTGCAATTTTTAGGAGCATTTTTCAATATCACATCATTAATCTCTTTATTATGAGCACCTAAAAATTCTAATTGAATAAGAAAGTTTCCAGGATTAAGAGAACCTTCAGTTTCATCATGACCTCGAAATGAATTTCCTTGTCGCAACAAAACTCTGATACAATCAATTGAAGCATTGAGACGGATACGATAATTATTCCGCATTTGCTTTGACTGTTTATGCAGAATTGATTGAATGTGCTCATCTTGATTCATCAAAGCTTCACAATTCATTCGAGCTTTATGATGTTCACTATCATGTTGTCCAACATGAATATGTAACCTATCTTTACTCTTCCAATTTGTAAAGCCTTCTCTAACAAAAGTTTCTCCTCCTGCTTGTTTTCCCTTTGTTGTCTTGAAGAGATAGCAATACAAGCAATATGCAGCATCTTTTTCTATACTATACTCCAACCAATCACCAAATTCCTTAAACCAAGAAGGATTGAACCGTCTAAATTGACTTACTCCAAATTTTCGTTTTGGGAATTCATATCCTGAAGGTTGACATGGACCCCTTTGCAAATATATTCTTCGAACTTGATCTCTAATGTTAGCATTATAATCACAAATTGGAATTCTTAGTCCAGGATCTGCCGGTAATTGTGAAAAATCAAATTCTTCAACTCTAACATCTTTGTCCTCTTCAATATTTTGTTCATCTAATTCTGAATGTTTTCTTTTAAAAAATCTATGCATTGTCGATAAAATGATTTCCTAATGAAAAAAATAAAAAATAATCATGAGTTACATGTAAACTAAATTAATTGACAGAAAAAAACAAATAAGGATTTAGGAATTAGGGTTAGGTGGTTACCTTTAGCCGTTTCGCTTTTATGCGATCTTGTAGAGTATTAAGTATAAAGATTGAAAAATTTGATTCCCATGGAGTGTCAGGGCGGCGAAGGCGCGAGGCGACGAGCGTGATCCGGCGATAGGGAAGTCGGCGAGTCGGCGAGGACAACGTCCTTCGTCTGAGTGGCAAACGAAATTTTGTTTCTTTTTAATCTGATTTTATTTGTTTTTTAATCTGCATGTCACGACTCACGAGACATGTTAATATTTATTTATTTTCCTTTTTTTTTAATTTGTTGCCGTCAATGCCATGATCACCTTTTTCTTCCTTTTTTAAATATTTTATTACTACTAAATTTTTCTCTTTTTTTAATATTTTATTACTAATAAAATTTTCTTGTAGGGCCCAGTGTGGGCAGCTGCCCACACTGGGCCTTAATAGGCTCCGCCAATGTGTATGGTTCAGATTTTTTTACCCCTTGAAATCAGTTTCCTCATCACTTGATAATATGGAATAACACATATTAATAGCCATCATCATTAAGTCCTTTTCAACTCCACCCATCAAACCTTGCGTCGAGATCATTCTTAGCAATCATCAAAATCATTCTGAGCATTTAATAGCCAACATCACATCCAAGTTGTCTTCCAGACCGAATGTTGAGAAATCAAAATTCTAGATGCTTGATGCTGAAGAACAAATAATCAGCCACTAAAAATTTGACATGGTTAAACCTAATCAAGGCCTATGCACTTGGTTAGAAGATAGCTAAACTATAAAGATTGTTCTCGGTTAAATTCTCGTCACCTCTTGCTTGTCATTACTAAGCCTGCTGTTTTCGATTAGAAACTGGAACCATTAGGTTCAAAATGCTTACACTGCAAACGAAAATTTTCCATTCAGGAACGTGAGTACCTTCAAGCTCATGTCAACTACTAAGTATCCATTCTTTGATAACCACGAGAATTAAACAATGAGGTTTCTCAATTTCAGTTCATAATCTTTCAAAATGGATAAACTTGAACAGAAGAAAAATAATAACAAGGCAACTTACGAAACCCAAATTTTCAATAAGCTCAACGGCCCCAGGGGAAAATGTAAGCGACCCCAAATCCGGAATCCCCTAAAAAATGAACTAATAAAAAAAGGATGGATGGACGCACCGGAGCTCGTCTAGCGAGAAGCGGTTCCTGGATCTCCAGAGGCCAAGCCACGAGAACATGATGAGGCCGATCCGACCTCTAGGGATCACGCGCCGGAAGCCCGAAGAAGGCAACCTGAGCCCCGTACCTCCGGCGTCTTCTTCTCTTGCTCGCCGCGCACGTCTCACTTCCCTCTCCTCGCCTCTGCTTTCAGCGTCGGGGACGCAGAGGCGCTCTCAGATCTTCCATTCTCCACTCGACAAAGAAAAAGAATCGAAATCAAAGAAATTAAAAAAGGCGCCGCCGTGGCCTCCATGAGGTAGGCAGCTGACGAGGCCGATGCGCGGAAGCTTCCGCAGACGTACAACCGTGCGGTGGAGATCCAACCGAGAAACGAGCAGTTCTGATCAATACCGCATATTATATTTTTTTTGTGAGTACGTGGCTTTTTCATAAGTCAATCGGCCAAAACAATTTTTGAAAGGCAATTGCTCAAAAAAGATTTCCAATTCCAACTTTATTTTATTAATTAACAACCTAATCGTCTCTTTATTTAAAAAATATCATTAAAATATTAAATCTACATTTGGCCTTATATATCAAATATAAAAATATATATAGTGAAGTATATTTTTTTCTTTATTTTTTTAAACTTTTAAAAATTAAAAATTTAATTTTAATCTTTAAAATTTAGGATTTAAATTATTGTATTTAAATTTAAAAAATTACACTTAACAACCCCTAAATACTAAACCCTAAACTCATATGTTTATATATATATATATATATATACACGATTTTGATCAGGTGCGGACCGCGCCCTGTGGACCGCCCTACGGACAACGCCTAATCGGTCACCGTGACCGATCAGGCCACGCCTGATCGGCGTACCCCGACGGGTTCACCGTACCCCCAAAGGTTCATTACTCACCCTTTGAGTTATAGTTTTGTTCAGAGGCGACGGCCGAATAGAGTCCAATCGACGCTCCCAGCGCAGCGCCGTGCGGGGTCGTGCATGACCGATCAGGGAAATCCCTGATCGGTCGTCCGTACGGGGTCCGCACCCCGACCGAAGCCCACCGTTAGTGTCCGATCGACGATCGAAGGCGCCAGCGAGTTGGGACATGGGAGCGCAGTCCGTGACCGATCAGGGAACTCCCTAATCAGTCTAGCGCCTGATCCACACGCGGTCCGTAGGAGCTCATTGATATATATATATATATATAATAAAAATATATGTATTGACATTTACTGGAAAGTAGTTCAAGCAATTTAGAGTTGATGAAAAAAAATAAATAAGAAGAACTTTTAGCTTTAGGAAGGAGGTAAGATGAAGGTGAGAAATTTTTTATTAAATAATACAAATATTTTGATACCAAATAAATTGTCACGCCCCGAGGAGTCGCTTGACCGATACGGATCGGCCAGCTCCCCCTACGCCCGGCGGACAATTCACATACTCAAGACCAAAACACCAAACCAGCGTACAAACCAAGGAAGTCGTGCATACCGGTATGACTAACAACAAAGTCAAAAGACATAAGGGCTTCCACGGCACACAAAAGTACAACCAAATCGAAATGAGAACACAGCGGAAGATAATAAAACGAATACACAGTACCGACACTCAAAACAGGAACTATAAATCAAAGAAAAACATCTCGACGCAAGGTGATGGGACTGGCAGTGGACCCTCCCGGCGATCAACCTGAAATAAAAACAAGGAGCTACGGGGTGAGTTCATAGAACTCAGCTGATAACTCATATATATGCAAGATAGTCTAAGCTAGCAATAGAGATACAACTATCAAGATATCACAGGTACTATCCATACTAAATAAAGCAAATCCGAGAAGTAGAACGAACATACCAGCGATGCAGGGTCATCAAGACCATGAAAAAGGGTCTCCTGAATGTGCATGTCAATCATGTGCAACAACCACATACAGCAATTGTAAAGAAATACGTATGCACATGGTGCAATGACATGGTCACCTCTGTCGCCGGTCAGACATCGTCACCTGTGTACGGGAGGAAGCTGAGCGGGGGCCAACCTCCAGCGTAGAGCTGTGACTCCATCAGTACTCGACCCATCCGGGGGAAAATCATCCCCTACCCCGTATAATAGAGTGATCGAGTAGACGGTATGCTGTCGGTGTAACACCCCTACCCCATGACATATCCGGGTAGCCATCCCTACCCCTGGTCATCATCCGTAGAACTGGGGGGATATCTCTATCTGAGTGTTACACCCACCCCATGTGATATGGGGGAGAAATCTCTCTCTCATCTCCTGGTATTAGGGCAACTCAAGGAGGGACCCCTGCCTGCTACCACGCTCCGGTCCACTAACCCATGAGTGCATGAGCGGAGCAGCACAGGGCATCCTACCCATACTCCGTCAACCACTAACCCATGAATGGCCGTATGGGTAGGTCAGTATGACTGTCGACCTAGCCTACCCAACAATGGGCCCCTGGTCGACAGTGATGCAAGGTGCACGATGATGCATGACGACAGTCACCACAGCATCTACTATCTAATCCACCTATATCAACATGATATGCAAGGATCACATACAATTATGCACCATATCCTAAATCCTAGAGGGTATCAGTATCACATATCAGGTCTAATATATATATCATAGTAACGGAAAACAGATACACGCAAATAATACCCTATCGCTAATCCTAGCATATCAAGCATATAAGGCTGTGACTATCTAGGAGATAAGTCAGAGGTACCCGCCTCAGTACGACGAAGTCCGTGTGCGTAAGAACCCCCTGTCCAGAAATAGTCTCCACAGCGAGATCACCAAGTCAATGCCCTGCATCCATCATAATAATCTTAGCTTTATACACAGATAAAAAGCTAATCAAATAACTCCCTAAATCAAATTAGGGTTAACCTAGACTCGGTAGTCATTTAATAAAACTTTAAATCCACCGACCGATTCCTACTCGTTGGATCTAAGTTGGATTCAAGCCTAGCTTAAGCCCAACTCATCTCCAATCCAATCTAGCTAGGATAGGTTTGCTAAACCCAACTTCAAACCTAACCTTACCCACTTGATTCCCATCTAACCTAGCTTCTAAAATCCCAACATCACTCTAAGAATCTGTCAAGAATGCTGGAAACCCTGTTGAATCATAGCTCCAAACCTTGATCCAAACATCCTGCTGATACAACCACCTTCATAGCCAAATTCTGATCGTTTAGACACGACAACACAACATAGATACAATCCAAACACAGCAGGAAAATCAAGATATCCTCATATATCACAACCGCACCATCACAAGCTCGTAGACGCTAGGGAAACAGGAACGGAAAGCAATAGAAACAAATTCCAGAATCGACAGAGATCAGAGTATCAACTCACCAATCCTGAGCGAAGGCCAACCCAATCTGTGGCTCACGATGCCAATCCGGATCGAAGAGCACCCAATCCGACTGATACACTGAGAGTAGGTAGTGAAAAAGGATCACTCGCCGAAACCCTAAATTCGCAGAGTAATCTTGAAATCAGAAATCGATCGGAATCATACTCGAACAGATCTAACCTAGATCATTCTCATACACTTACGATTCCTTACCTGGGTTACTAGTCGATCCCCTCGCGTCCCAAGCAGAGCGAGGAAGAAAAACCAAAGCAGCCCACTCCACTGCCCTTTCAGATCGGCGATCACACAGCCCACCTAATCGCACACCAGAACCAACGAGTTCTTCTCCGATCCGAGCTCACCTCACGCTCGCAATCGCCCCCTCAAACACCAGCCCTAAATCCAAATGGTGACCAGATTACCAAGGGAAAAAGAGGAAAGATCAGGGAGATCAGCCAACCCTTACCTGAACTCGATCCGCTTGCAGATCTCCGGAACAGATACCCGGCCAGCCCTCACTCGTCGATAAGAGCAAGCAGAAGCAGTCGCCGGCTCTCGGATGGCCTCGCGGGGAGGAGTACCCGCGACTCGTTGATCCGGAGCAAGGTAGAGGAGGGAGGGGATCGAAGCTTCCTCCAGTGGCTCCGATCGCCCTCGCAGAGATGGAGAGCGCCTCCTTCGACGAAGCCAGAAGAGAAGAAGACGAAGTGTGGAAGGAAGTCGGGGAAGGTGCGGCGCTCGTGTGCTGCCACGGGAAGGAAGCGAGACTTATAAGTGCCCTACCCATCTTGCATTTTAGTCCCTCTGTTTCCAAAATTTCCATCTGAGCCCTTAAGTTAGGACCATTAGCATTTAAGCCCCTCAGGTTTTGATATTTAACAATCCTAACATAACTTTTTATATATTTATAATTAATAAAACATTTTACCCCAAATACAAATTATTATATAAGCAATAATATGTTTAAGAAAAAATTTCATTAAAATTTTTAAAAAATGACATGACACTTTATATATACATGTCTACTTATTACTCGAATACCATCGACACCCTCCGATTGTCATTCCGAATCAAATTATACGCTGAGGGACATGGTAAACAAAAATCGTTGCAATTGCAATATCATATCATCCCTTAAAGGTTTTTTTGAAATTTTCTTTTAGCATAGCATTTTTCTTATTATATTTTTATTATTTTATCCCTTAGTGTTAGCTAATGGATTACAAATTTAGTCTACTTTCTACCCTCCCCACAAAACAGCTGCAACCTAATATTTTAATATAATAATACTGTGTATAATAATTTTAATTAAGATAAACCAATTTAGAGTTTTATGAGGATTAAAACTAAATTTCATTAAAGATTAACTACCTGATTTAATTTAGATAACTCAAATTCAAAATACAATATATCAAATTATATAGAAAAATTCCTCGGTTGATACACCATTTGAAAAAAAAAATTATATTACTGTAAAATTTACAGTAACTAAGGATTAAACCATGAAAAACAACTAAATCGCCCTCGCACGTATAAAGAAAAGTACAAGTGGTTTGCATATTTTGACTTAATTTCGAATTAAAAAAAAATTAAAATAATATTTGGGCTGGAACAAAATCATATCATAATAAATTTCTATGTTTTACCTCTTTTTATAAAATAAAAGAAAATACAATTTAGCTGAAAAAATAGTATAAAAACTGCTTATTTTTCACTTATCTGTTCTATTAATCTTGTAAATATCATTTGGATTATCGTTAATTTTATATTTTATAAATAATTAAATTCTAAAATGTCATCGACATTTGTTTTATCAAATTTTCCTCTTTAAATCTATAACAAATTAACAATGCAAGGTTGCCTCTTTTGGGGAAACTTTCAGGATTAAGCTCTGAGCCGCTGACTTTGAATAATTGAATCCATGATGAGCCATGAAGGTTCCAATAAGACTGTTTCAATCGAACAAGCCCCAATATCATAAACTCACCTTCTACTCTCAATTTATCCACATGAAAGTGCTCCCTCGGTTTGTAGAGGGGCAAAACAATCCTTGTTTTAAGTAATCTGCAACGAAAATGAACGATATTGAAAGAAAATTAGCGCAACGTTCATTTTCCAAGCTCCAAATTTTCAAATTTAAGTGGTAGACTTCTCTAAAGGTAGATATCTAGCGGTCAAAAGAAACTAGAGAAATTTTTGTGTGCTCCAGTTAAGTTAACCCTTTTGCTAAACTCAACAAAAATCCAGTCTTATTTTAAAAAAGGCGACAATTTGTATACATACAAATCTGCACTAGCGACCAATTTTGTGGAAAATGATGAATTTTTAAACTGAAAGCCGCGCACAAAAGAACTGGATCTCAAACGGTTAGGTAAAATCTCGACGAAGAGAAATCAACAAAGTACACCACAAATTGAGATTGTGCTCGTTGCTCAGCTAACCGCACAGGAACTAATTTCCCATCCCATTAAGCATTCCGAAAAATGCCGTCGATAGAAAATTTAGATTCATCACTGCAACTCAATCATCCCGGAATCGAGAAAACACTATAAAAAAATTAAAAGAAAAAGAGATCGAGGAATTAAAAAAGGGAGAGGAAGAATAGAAGGGCTCGCCATGAAGAATAGGTGTGTCGGCAAGGCGTAGACGCCTTTACGACGAGCATTCCCTCCGTCGCATTCCCTGATCCAAGCATCACAAGGAGCACTTGAAATATAGAGAGGACGTAGAGAGCAGAAGCGTCGCGGCTGAGGAAGACTACGAACGCTAAACCCTAAATTTTTTTGGGGATATGCGAGGGTATTTATACAGCGAAAAATTAAGAAGGACGATGGCTCAATTTTTCATACTTCTAAGGGTTTTTTTTTAAAACTATATTACAATGCAAAATTATTAAAAACAATTTAAATTACCTTTAAATTCTTAATTACATCTTAAATCTTAAACTTTATTTTCATCAGTCCCTACCGAATAAAGTTTTTTTACTTCACCCATGATACATACTAATTTATCTAATTGTCTCTATTATTTTTAGGTATAAAAAATCTAGAATGATATATAATTTTTCCTAAATTCAGTATCATATAATTAAAATCTAGTATATTTTCTATCAAATTGAGTATAATTTTTTTTTTTCAAATCTAGTTGATCGAGAATTGATCAAAACTATCCACAATTGATTGGAGTTATTCCAATCGATTGGGGAGCTTCGATTGATTAGAAATTAATTAGTAATTGATCAATTATATTTATTGTGAGAGAATATCATCTTTATTTTTTATAATAAAAAGTCTGTATAATTCTAAATACAGCGTATTTAAATTAGAATTTAGTCTATCAATTTAACCACAATTCTTTTCCTACCTGACCACTAGATTAGGAGTTCATATCAATTGATTAACTTGAGATGAATTGATTAGGTCGTACTTAATTTGATAGAAAATATCTTAAATTGTAATTAAATGGAGATAAATTTAGGAAGAATTATATTTTATTTCAGTTTTTTACTTAAAAATTTAAAGATAATTCAGTAAATCGGTAATTGAAGTACATAAAACTTTACACGTAGGAAATGGAAATAAATTTTTTTTCGATGTTGAGGAGCTAATTGGACAAAAGGCGAAATCGCTCGCCCCCAGCGCCCCCGTCCCAAGGCCATCACGAGGGAGGTAAATCACAGTCCCCGGAGTAATTATTGCACAGTTGGGCCGAGAATTGATACACCAAACACCCAGAGTTTTAATCTAGTGCTCCTTGAGTGATTCGAACCCAGGACCTCTTAGATAATATCCCTATGTACTAATCACTCCGGATCCCTGTGAGGACTTTGAGGAGCTCATTGGGTTTGTATGTAAGGAAGTTTAAGATAATTTTGGCCAACATGTAGGATGGTAAACGAGGAAATCATCAAATTTTACGAGAAAAAGTAATTCAAATTTAAAATAAATTAAACAGTCTGAATGAGCAACTCTAATTTAAATTTATTTTATTATTTAAAATTTTTATATTTTTAATTTATTTAATTGATTAATGAGTTTGATATTATAAATTTATTTTTTTATTTTAAAATTATATTTATTTATTTATTTATTTATTTGATAAAAAAATTTGTGGATGATGCTCATGGATATTAATAAACACCGAATCCGAACTCGACCCACTTTCTCGACCACTCCCAATTCATGGCGTTCGAGATCCCGTCGGCTCGCATCCAACAACTCCGAGAGGGTCTCCGGCGGGAGGCCGGCTTGTCGTCCTATGAACCCGCTGACTCATCGCCGCAACTTCCTTCCATACGCGACGCGGTTGCTGCTCTCGATCCGGAACCCTCTCCCTCCCTCCGTTGCGAACGGTGCCGCGGCGGCCTCCTCCGAGGCCTGCAGTCTACGATGTGTATCTATTGCGGCCACGATCGGAGGAATGAAGGCTCGTCCCATTCGATCTCCTTCAATTCCACCGTTGGGTGCCGAAAGCTTCTCGACTTCCTCGGGCTGGATGGATCTGTGAGTAAATTTCTCTTCTTGGGGCTCAATCCTTTCTTGTTTTACTAATGAGCTACTTTTTGCAATCCTATCGATGAATATTTGATGAAATTTGCTTTTTGTGAAGAACTCTTGTTCTTCTTACTTGTTCAACTCGAAAGGATATGCTATAGACTCTCAGGAAAGAGGAAAAAAAACATGAAAAGAAAGGAAAAGTTCTATACCCAGTTCTTATTTAAGATTGAGAACATCAACAATTGTTTTTATTTATTATTTTTTTTACAAATGACTTTATTTCTTATTGATTGATCTGTTAAGAAAATAGATGTATTTTCTTTCATATTTGCAACAAGTAGAAAAACACACTGAAATATCTTTCTCAATTAAAGGTTTTCTGACCTGCATTGTACTTCTCATATCTCCTGTAAATTTGTGATCTTTATCATGTGTTTCACGCTTACTCTAACCATGCATAGTGGAAGAGATGACAAATTGAATATCTCAAAGTTTGTGTATGCATTAAGTCGCCGTTGGGTTCATGCTTACTTTTGTTTAGCATCCTAGATGAATATTATTCAAATGGTTAACATTCATGTTGAAATAATGTAGGGTTGAACTATGTGATCAAAGTTCTTGGATATCTGCCCTTTTGTGGTAAGAAGCATTGATTAGCATGATGATTTTGACAATGAATTAAGTGTATCTAGTAGTCTCTTTTGATGATGCATGTTACCTTAGTATTTTTTGGCCTTATGATAGTGTAACAAAACTATGCTCCTTGTTCAGAACTCATTAGCTCATTCATATTCCAAACTCTAAATTGTACTAATATCAATAATTATTTTGTCTAATAGTATGGTAGAGCAAAAGTTACTCTTCACTATATTCAGATATACTTCTGGATGAATGGACCTCTGGCTCATTCATTATTGAATTAGTAATTGGCTACAATAGTGAAGGACCAGGGATTGAACATTGTTGATAACTGATCAGCTAATGACAGTGATATCTATACTGCTAGCTTTGAACTTTCCAGGTAACACCTAAGCATATTTACTTGAGCCATTCTGCAGGAAGCTGTTTTACTGGACATGGAGACAAGTGGCTCAAAAAAGGGTCAGGACACACCCAAGAGTGAGTTAGTTTTGTCTGATCTTTTGGACCTTATATTAAAATGGCCTTCAGATAAGGAGGATGTTGATGACACGAGTGGATCACCTGTCCCCAATACAAATGCATTAAGCTTGACTGGAGTTGATCTTGATAATCTTTTTCCTGAAAGAAAGGGAGAGGCATCTTCTATTGCTCCAGATCTCAATGATGACTTTATTCCAAGGCAGAATAGAGAGGCAAAAACTCATGTGTCTTCTGCTTTTGAAAACTTTAATGTGTTTGGGAAACTTCAGACTTCAGAGATGAAAACAAGCACTTATAGCAGTAATGTTGATGGTTCATTTGGTGCCTGGAATGCTGAGTTTCATCCTGCTAGCGGCACTTCTGCTGTTAGTCCCAAATCACTTGAACTTTTTCAGGATTCTTCAGTTAGCAGTCTTCGTAATGCTGCAATAACTGAAGGTACTAAAGACCAACATGAGAAAGCACTTGGAGGAAGTCAAAGTCAGTCAGGTCCACCGACATCAGTCAACAAAGAACTTCAAAATGATTTTTGGCCCATGGTGAGTGCAGAAATAGAGTCTTCAAATTCACTCAACGATGAAACTCACATTGATAAAGGGAATAGTGCCATAAAGAGTATCTCTCAATTTTCTGTTCAAGATGATCTATGGCCTTCAAGCAGCATCACAAAATCTGACACATCTACTCAAAATAATCTGATGGATGATTCCATTGAGGATTGGCAAGATTTTACCGGCTCAGCAAGTAGAACTTCATCAAGTCTGGAAAAGAGAACTGTAATGAACCTGTTTGGAGATTCTACAACAAAGTCAGATTACCTCTTACCTGAAAGCAGTGAAAATGAATTGCAAAGTAATAAAATAGTAGTTGGTAAAAGTGATTCTGTTGATGATTGGCAAGATTTTTCTAGCTTTGGACAGCAGGAAAGTTCTATAGCTCATAGGACACAATCAGACATTGCATTAAATGAGTCTGTCACTCCAATGCATATGAGCTCCAATACAAGATCCGATAGTTTGATAAACATGGATGTTGGTCATGATGATTCTTCTGATGTTTGGCAAGATTTTAGCAGTTCTGGTGCTGCAGTTGAAGATGCAATCTATCAAGAAGCACAAAATAGAATCCTCCAATTTAAGGATTCTTTAAAAATAGATGCAGTTGGTTCCTGGCCTACCAGCAGCACAAAAGATTTGGACAAGAGTAAACCCTTTCATGGAAATGATGATTCCAATGATTGGCAAGATTTTGCTAGCTTTCCTGAAGTCCCAGCTAAATCATTGATTGTGGAATCTCAGTCTAATTCTACATTTCTTGATCTAACTTCAGAAACAAAGTCAATAGATACTTGGCCTTTGCAAGAAAAAGAATCCACAAATGGGCATGATGATGAGTTCGATGATTGGCAAGATTTTACCAGCTCTGTGGAGGTACGAGAAGGTTTATCTGATCATGGAGAACAATCAATTGTTCCTGTATTTGTGCATCCCTCAGAAACAAATTCAATTCACCATCAAGGTATGAAGACAGATGATGCCGTGGAAATACAAAAGCACCACTCTGATGCAACTAACAGCCAACTGGATGTTTTGACATTTGATAGGTATACCTTTACCTGCTGGTAGTGTATTTTAAGGGTAAAACTAAATTATAAAAAATTCGCAATGAGGATAATTGAAAATAGCAAATGATTCATTGAGGATTTGGAAAATGCAGTCTTATGATTTTATCCATATTTAAGAAGACTTTCATGCTGACACTATAAACTGCAGCAGTCACATCAAGTTCAAACTTCTTTCAGATTATCATCTTATTATTGCTTCCAGACTCCTGCCCTTGTTTCTGTTCCATCCTTTTCCACACAAGTTATACGGTGTTTGATTTTACCTGTTAAGTTACTGTGTAAACTTTGATGGTTACATGGAGTATCGGAACTGGAATAAAATGAATATGCAGAAAGGAAAAAGTGAAAACGGAAGAGAAGTGCAGTAAATGTTGTGCTCAAGGAAAGAGGAGGGTAGAATGGTCTGTAGTCAGACCTTTGATATATTTGATCATTTATCTCGAGTTTTCACTTCTATTTTTCAGAGTTTTCTGTTGTACAATATATCCTTGCAGCTGAAAATTTTTGTTAAGAAAGATTTTTTTTTCGGAATCTTAACGAAACAAAATTCTAGTAAAGAACCAGCATAATGAGAAATCCTGAATCTGCCCACAAAAGTGTCGGGCAATCATGTAGCTTTTGACATTCTAGATGTGGTTTTTGATGTGATGGAGAAAGAGAAATAGCTAATAATAATTTATTAATTGGTTTGAAGATTTTCACATGATTTCTGTCCTTGTATACCAATAGCCAGCATTAATAGCTTTAGTTCAAGATGAAGATTGGAGGATCAGAATTGTTACTATATTTACTAAGGTTATGAGATCAGGATCCGTACAATTAACCTGAAAACAGTGAGATGGAGGGATGCTTGCAAAGCAAATTTGAAGTTAAAAGGGAGTACAAGTGAAAAAAAAACAAAAGCGTTAGAGCTCATAACTCTTCTAGGCTATTATTAAAATTAAAATTTTCTTAGTTTAGGAAAAAAAGAATTACACTTGTGGGGGCAATGGTGAAAAATAATTGTGCACTTGTTCTTTTACATGGTTACCTGTTTGATTTTTCTGACTCATGCCTTTTCCACCTTTCTTGAGTCTTCATACATTTCCTATTCCACTCTCTAAATTCACTTTCCTTTCTTGAAGGAAGCAAAAAAGATGGAACCGCCACCTTAGCGGCCCCATGATCCCGGCCCCATAGGTTTCCAGAGAGAGGCAAACCACGGTTATCATTGGTGTGGTGAGACGCCTGGGGTCGAGGGAATTAATGCCAACAGACCAGGGTTTTATCCCCGTGCGCAACTGGCGACCCTCGAACCTGTGACCCCGAAGCAAACGGCCAAGCGCTTTACCATCCGATCCAGCCCGTGGGGGCACTTCCTTTCTTGAAGGAGAGCCTTGACGCAATGGTTAAGTTGCCGTCTTATGACTTAAAAGGTCACGGGTTCGAGTCCTGGAAACAGTCTCTTACAAAGTAGGGTAAGACTGCGTATAATAGACCTTTCCCTGGGATCCCTCATGGGGGGAGCTTCATTCATCAGGCTGTCCTTTTTCTCATGCTGTCAGCAGTCTGGCAACTGAGCATTGTGGTGATTAATTAGTCGATGTTGCTGGTCTGCAGTTTGTACTGTCGTTCCTCTACCCTCTGCATGTGATTTTTCGTCTTTATCTTTCCAGATTTATTTGCTCAACATAATTCAAAGTTAGTTTGTATACTTCTTGTCTTTGCTAAGATTGGACAACATATTACTGAGTTTTCAATGCATGTATACATTGCCTGTAAGTCATAATTGAAGCCTGTAGCATTTTTCTCAATTTATCTCCTTTATTTCTAGGACCAATGAAGTGGACAAGAAGACTGCCTTGGATCCTCATTCTATTTTATGGAATGCAAATGAAAACATTGGAAGTTTTGATGCTAATTCAAATTCAGAGCATGCTAAATCCAATGCGGAGAAGCTGGTATCACAGATGCATGATCTTTCATTCATGCTTGCGGATGAGCTTTCAATCCCAGGGGAGCATCAAAAAAACTAAACTATTCTTCTGTGGCACACCAGTGCTTTTAAGCAGGTACAAGCACCCTATCCTTCTTCAGTACGCATTTTATATCATTTTGATCCATTCTTATATTACAGAAAACATCAGTTTGGAGATTTGAAGTTCAAATGTTTGCTTTTATGAACAATAGTCAATACATGTTTTCACTATCGATAGTCATATGGTTGGATTGGATATGTTTAGTTTTGAAGCCTTAAAATGCATGTGCTTGAGTAACATAACAAAAACATAATGAAATTGATCCAAACATTGCTGGTGTTATTATTGCTTGACTTGATTTATATGTGACATTATTTGTATTGATTGGATCAAAAGTGATAACGCTCACCTCAGGTTTATACTAGCCGCTACTCATGCAAGTATTAACTATACCAATTTGTAAGGGCGACATAATTTGCATTTATGTCTTCGTCTTTTATCTTTAATTTCGCAATAGAAAGTTGGAGTCTTATAACTGCATTTTCTTCCATCCAAATTGCCACTTATTTAGATATATATTTGAATTAATTTTAATGGATAAGTCCTATTTAATACTAATCTATGCAAAATGATTATCTTTGCATATCTTAATTTTATGACATGTGAGATCCTATTCCGAGTTGATCAACTGAGCTTGTGTGAGATGACAATTTTCTATATTATTTTTTTATATAATCCAACTGTATTATTTCACCCGATTAATCCGACAGATAAAAGATTTTGATTCGCCTATCAATTAAATTTGGAATTCAATTTATGCATATTTAGAAGTTGACTTCTAGAATTTTTATTCTATTTGAAATTTAAATTATGATTCTCTTTTTGCACCACTGAATATAATATACGTTTTTTTTATTGTTGCTCGTAGTATTTGAAGAATGTTATAAGATCTTTAAATATATTCAAAAAAAAACATAATTGAAAAGTAAAATTTTATCTCTAGCAGGGATATTATTTAGTTTTTAATTTTTTTTTCTCTTTCAATTTTTATATTTTTAATTATTTAAATCATTATATGATTTTTATGGATTACTTCTGCATTTGAGAAAAGTGTTGTTCTATGATCTCCTCCTAAGAATGAATGATGGGAAGAATTTATTCACTGTTTCCTTTAAGTGCGGATGGAGGAGGGAAAAGAATGTGTATGGAAAAAGAAAAATGTTGTGTTTAAGAAAAAATTTAAAGAAAATATTATGGAATGACGTGATGTTTCAATTATAGTAATTTTTAACAGATTTATCGTGTCTTTAGATATAGTTTGATTCGGGATAGCGGTCGGAAGTGTTTCATGTCTGAGCGGCAATCATAGATGTGCATATGATGTCACATTATTTTTTAATTTTTGTTTAAATTTTTTTCTCAAGCCTATCATAGCTCATGGAAAAATAATCCTTTAAGAGAAAAGAAGGGGAGAGGAACAAATCTTAAGAAAGTCTATGGATAAAAAAAGGAAAGGATGAAAAAACTACGAACAGGAGGGATAAAAAAACTGCGAGACGTGTGGAGGAGTTATTTCTCTGAACAGGCACTGTCACTTGAGAAAGGATTTCTGTCTTAAAATTTTCCTGTCTCTATGTTTTATAATCGTCGGCTATTATCAATGATTCGTTTGATTATCAATCGGATATCATGGACGATCGAAGGTCATCGTTCCGAATCAAATTATATCTGAGGGTACGATGAATCCGTCGGAGATCATCGCGATTGCGATCTCGTCGGATTCATCGTTGAATTCGACGAAATAGTAATTGTGATGATTCCGACCATTTCACCGTTTTTTCAGAATATCATTTGATTTGGGATGACGATCGAAGAATGTCGATGGTGTCCGATCTTTACCGACAGGGAGATTTTATGACAGAAAATCTCATTTACTATCACTTGTGTCTATCTCTCTCCTCATCCCATCATACTCTCCCGAGAGAGAGAGAGAGAGAGAGAGGCGAGGAGGGAGTGTGTGTCAGTGAGTGTCAAATCTTCTAATTCCTCGCTCGGAATGGAAGTCGTAATTCCAGCTACCCGTCTTTTGGTTGCTTCTTCAAGCGGACTAACAATTTCTTCTATCTCGTTTTGAATCTAATTAATCAACAAGAGGATAAAGACGAGGAAAATCTTCAAATCTAAGTACAGAAACTATACAAACAAGAGAGCCATCGAAAAGCTTCCAAATTCTGCTTGTGCTACGGAATAAAGAGGAGGCAAGGATCCAAACAAACTGTTGCACTAGAGTGACAAGTAGGATAAAGAGGGAGACGAGAAAGAGAGGAGGCTATCGTGGCTCGCAAGGTGACCACGTGTGGCCTGTCGTGTGCTCCACTGCACAGTGATTGTCGAGGGAAGAGGAAGGCTTTCAGTCCGATTTGAGCTAATGAAAAAATCCCAAAAAAGTGATCCATTATTTGATGATGAATAAACGGCGAAAATGATAACTAATTTATCATTCCTTACTAAATAAAGAGTGAAAAATGTTGTAAAATAACATATGTGGATGTCCATAAACTCTCAATGTTTCATAAGCTTTCTCATTATTTTATAATCTATCATTTCTCATAACCTCCTAATGAGAATAGGAGTTTTAAGATGGTTATATAGCATGAAAGTTCTATTCTTTTAATTCAACTATATATATATATATATTCCATCAAAATTATTCACAAGTTAAATTTATAGTTGTTCATGCTTATAGTTTCTTCATGCTTTGCCAAACTATTGTTTGGTTAACTATTAGTTAGTTACTTATTTACATGACTTACAACGTTTTAAAAATATTTTACGGTCATAATTTATAAAATCATCTTTTGATTCTATCATATTTTATGATTTAATAATGAATTATTATTAATGATTTAGTTTTCTTTGTATTAGATTTCACTATGTCTAATCTTTCAAAGCTAGAGTTTGCAGTTCTTGACATTTCGAGAAAAAATTATCTATCGTGGATTTTGGATGTGGAAATTCATTTAGATCCTATGGGTTTTCGGGACACCATAAAAGATAGAAATAAGAAATCTTTACAAAATCATGCAAAAGCAACGATATTCATTCATCATCATCTTCATGAAGGATTGGAAATTAAATATTTGACAATCAAAGATCCACTTAAGCTATGGAATAATTTGAAGGAAAGGTATAATCACTTTAAAATTGTGATTCTTCCAAATACTCGTTACGAATGGTTTCATTTACGTTTACAAGATTTTAAATCTGTAAGTGAATTTAACTTAGCTATGTTTAGAATCAGCTCAAAATTAAAATTATGTGGTGAAAAAATTACTGATGATGATATGTTTGAAAAAACATATTATACCTTTCATGCATTTAACTTGCTCCTGCAATAGCAATATAGTGAGAAAGGTGTCAAGAGATATTTTGAGTTGATTACATGTCTTCTTGTGGCTGAACAAAACAATGAGCTTTTGATAAAAAATTATGAGACCGCCCAACTAGTGCTAGTCTATTCCCTAAAGTGAATCAGATAACTTGTAAAAATGATAAACGTCAACACAGATAAAAATTTCATCGTGGTCGTGGTCGTGGTCATGGTCATAGGCACAAAAATGATCAATTTCAAGAAAATCATAGTGGTTATAATAATAGAAGTACAATAATTCATCAGAAGTGGGTTAACAATAATGCCCACCAAAAGTGGATAAATGACAATGGTTAAAAGGTTAAAAGTGGACATGGTAATGATCAAAATAAATCAGAAAATTCATGTTATAGATGTGGCATGAAAGGACGTTGGTCACGTACATGTCGTACGCCAAAATACCTTTCTGATCTCTACCAAGCATCTTTAAAGGATAAAGCAAATGATGTAGAGATAAATGTTGTCTTTCAAGACAATAACACAATTCTTGATCCTTCTATAACTACACATTTGAATATCTTTGATTTCTTTGCAGATCCTGATAGAGGAATAGACAATTTGATTGGAAATAAAGATATTTATGAAAATATCTAACCTAATCAAATATTTTAAAATAAATTAGTTGATTTGCTATTACATTTCTTTAATAATCTTTTAGTCATTTCCCATTATGTATTTCTTTTGTTTTAATGAAAAATATCATGACTTTTGGAATCAATAATGAAGATTTTTGTCTTGTTGATAGTGCAACGATACATTCTATATTCAGAAAGAAAAAATATTTTTCTTATTTAAAAGTGGGTGAAAGTAATGTTAATACAATATCTGGTAGTATAGATATTATTGAAGGCTCTAGAAGAGCTAATATATCATTACTTGGAGAACGAAATTTATTATTGACAATGCATTGTTCTCTCCTAAGTCTCAAAGAAATTTGCTAAGTTTAAAGATATTGCAAAATGATAAACATAAAACATAAAGAATATTAAATACTTATATACAAAATTATTTTAAAAAATAATAAAAGATATCTTTCCATTGTTTGTACTACATAAATAATAATAGAAACAAATGCAATAGTAAACTCGAAATTTACTACCTCAAATGATTTTATACTTTGGCATGACCGATTGGGACATTCTGGTTCTACAATATTTTAAAAAATTATCAAGAATTCATATGGATACCCATTACAGAATTAGAAGATTCTTCAATTTAATGAATTCTCATGTGCTGCTTGTTCTCGAGGAAAACTTATTATACAACCTTCTCCTGTATTTCTGGAACGTATACAAGGTGATATATGTGAGCATATTCACCCACCATGCAGACATTTAAATATTTTATGGTTCTAATTGATGCCTCTACAAGATGGTCATATGTATGCTTATTATCAACTCGCAACTTGGCATTTGCAAGATTGCTCGTACAAAAGCGCTCGTGGTGGGCGGTCTAGAAGACTAGCGTCTCAGGGGGCGTCCTATTTGGAGAAAAAATTCCTACAAATACGCCATAGCTGGGGATCGAACCACGGATGCCTAGGATAGCGACAAATCGCCCTACCGCTGCACCATTGCTCCGGAGGCAACATCCTGTTGCTTATGTCCACACACAAATGGTTTAGCTGAATCATTTATTAAACGTCTCCAGTTAATAGCTAGACCATTGATTATGAGAACTAAGCTCCCTATATCCACTTGGGGACATGCTGTTTTGCATGTAGCAGTACTAGTACTTATCAGGCCAACCAGCTATCATATATTCTCCCCTTTACAATTAACTTTTGGTCAAGAGTCTAATATATCCATTTAAAAATATTTGGATGTACGGTATATGTGCCAATTAGTCCACTACAACGTACTAAAATGGAACCCCAAAGGAAATTGGGAACATATGTTGGATATGATTCCCCTTCAATTATAAGATATTTGGAACCAATAACGGGAGATGTCTTTACGGTATGATTTGCCGACTATCAGTTTAATGAAACAATTTTCCAAAATTAGAGTGAGAAAATAAAGATTTTTCCAAAGAAATCACTTGGCATGGATCATTATCGCAATTTAATCCTCGTACAAATCAATGGGTACTTGAAGTTCAGAAAATAATACATTTGCAAAATATTGCAAATCAATTGTCTGATGCATTCACTGACTTGAAAAGAGTAACTGAGTCACATATATCAGCTATTAATGCTCCAGCTCATATTGATGTATCAATTGGACAATCAATTAATGAGACTACTACTCACATGAAACGTGGTGGACCGATTGATTTTAAAGATAAAAAACCTCAAAAAAGAAATGGAGCAACTAATCAAGATGTTCATTTTGAAGTGGCTTTGTCTCCTGTAGATACGACTGACATAACTATTGATAAAACCCTAGAAGAGGTCCAGATACTTGAAAATAATAAAGAGATCTCAATAAATTATATCAAGACTAGGAAGAAATTGAATCAATCAAAATTAATTGTCGACAATAAATTTGCATACAGTGTAGCACTTGATATTGTTTATGAAAATGAGGATCAAGAACTTAAATCTATTGAACACTGTCACAATATGCATGATTGGCCAAAATGGAATGATGAAATTCAAGAGGAATTAAACTCACTTGCAAAACATGAGGTTTTGGGACCTGTAGTCCAAACACCAAAAGGTGTAACTCTTGTAGGGTACAAATGGATTTTTGTATGAAAACGAAATGAGAAAAATGAAATCATAAGATATAAAGCTCGTCTAGTGACACAAGGTTTTTCTCAAAAACTTGGTATTGATTATGAAGAAACATATTCCCCTATAGTGGTTGCAATCACATTTCGATATTTGATATATTTTTTGTGTGGTAACACAAGAAAAGCTTGAAATACATTTGATGGATGTAGTAACAACTTATTTTGTATGGAAAACTTGATAATGATATTTATATAAAAATCCCTGAAGGACTCACGATGTCAGAAGTATCATGTTCAAATTTTAAACATATGTATTCCATTAAATTACAAAGATCTTTGTATGGATTAAAGCAATCTGGGCGTACATGGTATAAATGTCTAAGTGATTATTTGGTGCAACATAAATATCAAAATGATCCAATATGTCTATGTATTTTTATAAAAAGGGATGGATCAAAGTTTATCATTATTGTTGTATATATTAATGATTTGAATATCATTGAAAGTTCTGAAGAACTTCTAAATACAGTTGATCTCTTGAAAAATGAATTCGACATGAAAGATTTAGGAAAAACGAAATTTTTTCTTGGATTACAAATCGAATATTTTGCAGATGGATTATTTATCCATCAATTATCTTATACACTAAAGGTCTTTAAATGATTTTATATAGATAAAGTTCACCCATTAAGTTCTCTGATGGTTGCTCGCTCGCTTGATGTGAATAAAGACCCTTTTCGACCTAGTGAAAATGGTGAAGAATTGTTTGGTCTTGAAGTATCATATCTACGTGCAATTGGTGCATTAATGTATTTTGCTAATAATACAAGTCCAGATTTATCTTTTGTTGTGAATTTATTAACAAGATATAGTTCTTCTCCAACACGTAGGTATTGAAATAGAATTAAACATATATTTAGGATATTTATCTGATCGACATAAAGGTCGATCTCAGACTGGTTATTTATTTACATATGGTGGAATGACCATATCTTGGCGATCTACCAAACAAACCATAGTTGCTACATCATCAAATCATTCAAAAATACTTGCAATACATGAAACAAGTCGAGAATGTATTTGGTTGAGATCAATGATTCAGCATATCAAGGAAAAATATGATTTAGCTGCTGACAAGAAATTTCCAACAGTACTGTATGAAGACAACGCGACATGTATAACTCAATTAAAGGAAGGGTACATCAAAGGGGATAGAATTAAACATACTTCGTTAAAATTCTTCTTCACTCACGATCTACAAAAGAATGGTGATATTAAAGTTCAACAGATTCGTTCTGATAATAACTTGGCAGACCTATTTACGAAAGTATTACCTATAATAACATTTAAGAAATTAGTATATGGTATTGAAATGCGGCGGCACAAAGATCTCGAATGATATTTCAAAGAGGAGAGTAAATTCTCACTATACCATATTATATTATTCGATAATGTACAATTATGGAATGACGTATTCTTTTTCCTCACTAGGTATTTTTCCCATCGGATTTTTTCTAGTAAGGTTTTAATGAGGTGGATTCCTGAATTATGAACATCCAAGGGGAGTGTTGTAAAATAACATACGTGGATGCCCATAAAACTCCCAATATTTTATAAACTTACTCATTATTTTATAATCTATAATTTCTCATAATCTCTTAATGAAAATAGGAGTTTCAAAATGGTTATATACTTATAAATATCTGGTATGTATTCATTTTAAAGATGAGTAGAAAGAAAAGATGAATAATATTTTCTTTTCATTTGTAATTATTTCACAACAAAAAAACTTATTGTGCGAAAAATATTCCTTAATTTTTTAGATCTACTTCTTCAAATAAATAAGGCATTAGAATTTATCGATAGGTTGTTTTTTTAATTTCTCAAATATCTAAAAAATATGAGGATCGAGTTTAACTTTAACAAATTAATGAATGATTTTTTTAATGAATGATTGACTTAAAGAGGCTGAATTAATCGACCGTTCACTGTGAGCTAGAATATTGGACGTTAAAAAATTGATAGGTAAGAGTTTAAAGCTTTTAAAGAATATTTTAATAATTTAAAATTTGGAAGGATACTTTGGGATCAAAACAATTTTTCATTTTAAATTAAGTCCTTATTTAGTTGGAAAAAGTTTTCTATATTTTACCAAACATAGATAAGTATATGTTTTTCCCAATCACGTAAGTAGTTTTGGAAATATTCAAATAGCGCAATCTCTTTTTGCCCATTCACTATTCAAGTATGTAATATCTCTTCTCTTGTTTCTCTTATCTATATTTTGTATACATGCATGTAATAAAATGTTTTTCTCCGTCCTCTTTTAGGCTTTAGCCATCAACAACATAATAGAGTTGATTTTTAAAAATCAACAACATAATAAAATTGATTTTTGAAATTAGCAACACAATAATGTTGATTTTCTAAAATAAACTCCATTGTAAAAATCAACAATATAATAGAGTTGATTTAAATTTTGAGAAACTATAATTTTTTTACTAAGATTAAATTATGAGACGCATAATATATCAAATCGAAGATCTCTGAATTAGCTTCGATTGATATATTGTACGTCCCATTATTTATGTTGATGCAGTCTGGTCCTGATTGTTGTTTTGGTGTTGACATCGATTTTAGTTTAGGTTGATTATGATTATGATGATTATGATTAAGTCCTGATCGAGGATTAGGCATGATATGGAAAATCCTAGCCTGGAGGGCTAGGTGTTGGAAAATCCTAACCTGGAGGGTTAGGTGTGAAAAGTCCTAGCTTGGAGGGCTAGGTGTTGGAAAAGTCCTAATTCGGAAGGGTTGGGTGAAAAGTCCTAGCTTGGAGGGCTAGGTGAAAAGTCCTAACTTGGAGGGTTAGGTGCAAATTCCCATCCTGGAGAATTAGATAAAAAAGTCCTGGCTTGGAGGGTCAGGTGCCTAGCTTGGAGGGCTAGGTTGGATGATGTTCTAACTCGGAAGGGTTGGGTGAAAAGTCTTAGCTTGGAGGGCTAGGTGAAAAGTCCTAACTTGGAGGGTTAGGTGCAAATTCCCAACTTGGAGAGTTAGATGGAAAAATCCTTGGCTTGGAGGGCTAAGGTGGATGAAACACTAGCTTGGAGGGCTAGGGTTGAGTCCCTGGATCGGTCTGGTGACCGATCAGGGACATTGGCACACTGCTCTTTCGTGGATCGGTCTGGTGACCGATCCAACAATGTATGATCGGACTGGTGACCGATCAGGGAGCGCACAGTGAGGTTGGGAACCTACTGTGTGGCTCCTGAACGGTCCGGTGACCGATCAGGGAGCAGGCTGCTTCCTCGCTGCCTTGCTCCTGATCGGTCTGGTGACCGATCAGGGAGCGAGCAGTGAGTGAGTTCCCTTGCTGATCAAGTCCAGATCGGTCCGGTGACCGATCAGGGACCTAGGAGCTGATTAAAAAATCACTGTTCATCTGTCCTGATCGGTCTGGGTGACCGATCAGGCTTCACTCTGATCGGTCCGGTGACCGATCAGGCTGTGTTGCCGTAAGAGCTGGGAATCCCAGCACAGCAGTAGATCGGTCTAGTGACCGATCCACAAGTCCTGGATCGGTCCGGTGACCGATCACTTTAATTCAAATTGCACTGTCAGACGCGGTCAGAGCGTCTGATCGTATCCGATTCGCTGCTGTTTGCCTCCGATATTTGATTTACTGTATGATTTACTACTCTAACAGTCTGATTAAGCTGCAGGTGACAGGGGAGGATTCAAACACTCAAGGAGAGGTCAATGGAGGCTTTCCTTGGAGCAGGTTTGTCCGATTCTCCATTTCAGGTTGCAACGGCCGAGCTGCAGACTGGAGCCGAGACTGGGGCTTGGCTGAGGGGATCTCAGGAAGACCAGAGAGGGCTCAGTGGTAGCTGGCGTTGGCAGTGAAGTAGCTGGAGGCTACGGAGGATGTTGTCACATGGTGCTGTGTGGAGAATCAAAAGGGCGGAAGTTGGCTTCGTGGAAGCAAAGTTCGAAAACTTGTGTTCTTGTCGCGCCTTGTGTTCTCCACAACTTGCTTGCTGTGTTCTTGAAGTGTTCATCAATTTGAGCAAGCGATCGAAAAGCAATCATCCATTACTTGAGCGCTTGAAGGAGAGAACAAGGAGCTTGGAGTCCGATAGTGGGAAGACACGAAGAGGGGTTCTTGCGTGAGATTGCCACTGGGTGAAGCTCAGGGAAGCTCGCTGTGTTCTTGTCCTTGCTAAGTGTTTGAGTAAGATCCTTCTTGTTGTTTCTTTGTGCTTAAACTTTATCTGTGATTGAAACGCTGTGGAGAGGTTTCTCCACCGAGAAGGAGGTTGCGTTATATCCGGTGAAAATTGGGGCTTGATCTGCCAACGATCAAGGGATCGCCCACCTTAAGGGCACGCCAAGGAGTAGGGGCAAGTTATCCCCGAACCTTGTAAACCCTCTTGTTAGCGATCTTAGCAGTTGTCTCTGTTTGCTTTCATTTCTGCTTTCGTTTACTGCACTGCTTCATTTTCCTTTGTTTCTTCCGCTGTGCTACTGATAAGTTGAGTGCAGGAAACTTGTTAAGTGCAAGAAAAAGTGATTGACTATATTCACCCCCCTCTCTAGCCATCTCGTTTCCAACAAGTGGTATCAGAGCTTGGGGCTCTGTTTACGGCTTAACATCCGAGAGTTATCAACAAGATGGCTTTGAGGGAAGGCTTCTCCACCACCCGACCTCCATTCTTCGATGGCGCTGATTTCCAATATTGGAGATCGAAGATGAAATATTACTTGAAGATGGACATCCATACTTGGTTCGCGGTGAAGGAGGGATTCACCCCTCCAAAGGATGACGAAGGCAAAGAGCTTGAGTCATGGAGATGGACTGCTGAACAAACTCAGAAGAGTGAAGCCGACGCGAAGGCGGTTGTCACTCTACAATGTGGCATGAACAAAGACCAACTCATCAAAGTTGGTCCTTTCACAAGTGCGAAGGACTTGTGGAACAAACTCATTGAGCTTCACAAGGGCACCCAGGATTCAAGAATTGCCAAGAGGGACTTGTTCCTCAATCAACTTCAAAATCTCTCCATGAAGGAGAATGAATCCGTGAGTGAGCTTCATAGCCGGTTCAAGGAAGTCCTCAATGGGCTTCATTCAATTGATGAAAAGGTCGAGAACCGCGACCTTATGAGGTATGTCTTGAAAGCATTTCCAAGGAATGCTTTGTGGTCATCCATGGTGGATGCCTACAAAGTATCCAAGGATTTATCTATTGTAAAGTTAGATGATTTATTTTGTGAGATGGAATTGCATGAAATGGCTAACAAAGGCCCCAAGGAGAAGGGGATTGCCTTAGTTGCAGGGGACCGAACCAACAAGAAGAAGAAGGAGAAGAAGAAGGAGGTCTCCTCATCTTCATCCTCTTCCGAATCCGAGTCCTATTCCGAGGAAGATGGCAGCGGCTCTTCTTCATCCGAAATGGCAAACTTCGTGCGAAGGATGATGAGAAGGGATCGACGCTTCAAGAATAGAGGTAACTCTAGTGAATCCAAACTTGATAAGACTAATGCATCTTGTTTTGAGTGTGGTAGAAAAGGGCATTTCAAGAATGAATGTCCGAAATTGAAGAAGAAGGAAGAGAAAACCAAAAGAAAAGAAGAGAAATCCAAGAAGAAGAAGAAGGCCTTGAAGGCCAATTGGGATGAGTCATCCTCTAGCTCATCCGATGAAGAGAAGGAGGAGAAGAGCATAAGGCAAGTGGCACTCATGGCTCTTGGAGAGGAGAGCAGTGATGAATCTTCAAGCTCCTCAAACGCGGCTTCATCATCTTCGGATGATGAAGAGGTAACTTCTCCCGAGCTTGAAAAGTGTTATAGAGCAATTGCATGTTTAACTAGTATGCTTAAGAAATCAAAGAATAAGGTTAAAGCATTGCAATTAGAAATTGATCGATTGAAGGCATCTAGATATGATAACATTGATAATTTACATGTTGAATTGCTAGAAGGTGAAATTAAATCTTTGAAACATGAGATTGAAAAGTTGAAATCCTCTAAGGTTGAGGAAGCAAATAATTTGCATGATGAATTGCTAGTAGAGGAAAATCAATCATTGAAGAGTAAAGTTGAGAAGCTCAAGAATATTCTTGAGAAGGTCTCAACTAGCTCTAAGACCCTAGATATGATCCTAAATGCCCAAAGGGCAGTTTACAATAGTGCCGGTATTGGTTACCGACCCAAAGAACCCTCATTCGTGTCCTTGATGTCTAGGACTGATATGAGACAATCTAGGACACCCAAAATTCAAAAGAAAGTTGTTAAGGCATGGGTGCCTAAGTCATGTTTAGTTGACGTTTTAGGTCCCAAGGTTTGGGTATCTAAAACTTCTATTTTTCGAATTGTGTAGGTTATGATTGAGGGGGAGCATCTATCAACTTGGTTCGTTGATAGTGGATGCTCCAAACACATTACCGGGGATAGATCATTGTTTACCACACTTCACAAGAAAAGTAGAGGTAATGTATCATTTGGTAACAAAATATGAAAACGTAGTAAAGGGGTCACATGTCGTATTTTTCCTAGGGACTAGTTGATGTTGTGTGATTCGAGCTCGTGTTTATGCGTCGTTTGTGAATTTCGGGTTTCGAATGTGATTTGGGTTTGGATAGCAATTAAGAAATGTAATCGCAAGGAAAGGAAAGGAAACTTAGCTAAGAAGCTAAACAAGTGATGGTAATCAACAACTCAATCAATGGAAAAATCTAAGTAACCAATTTTGGGAAACAATTCTGGTTTTAAAGCAAAATCCAACAAACAACTAACGTGAAGCAATTGAAATTGAACAAATGAATGAGAAATATAACTCCAATGCAGAAATCAAACGTGCAGGTATAACTCCAACTAATGGACCGAATTGGCAATTTAAACTCCACTTAGATGCAAATCAAGCAAGCAACTAATTTCAAATGCAATGGAATTCAAATGTCAAGCTTTCTTGATACAAACTTCAACAACTACAACTAAAAATTACAGTAATGAATTGGGTGCAGATTTGAAACTGGGATGCAGAAATGAATTGATGCAGAACCGCAACAAGGACAGATAAACTTCAGCAGGTTACTGCAGAAATTGCAGTGACTAATCCAGGAGCTGAAATTGATGCTAAATGGAAACTATTGGCTGATGTAAGGCAAATGAAGCTGAAGCAAGCAATCAAAAGTTGAATTTCACAAGAAACTTGATGGGAAACAACAACTCAACTCCACACCTGATGTGCAGAATTGGCAAATCAGCAGAAACGGCACAGCCAGTTACAAGATTTTGAGGAAACAAGCATGCAATGGATACATCAAATGCGGAATAAGAACTAACACCTGCTCGGTATAAAATTTAGGAACTGAGAGAGAAAATTGATATGTAAATCACTGATACTAATTAAGAAACAGATCAAATGCAGAATTGGAGGAATGCAGGAGTGTAAATTTTGGATGCAGAAATTCAGGTAAGCTAAAAACAGAATTCAGTAATGAAAACAACCATTAAACGCCAAAACAACAAGCAAATTGGAATAGAGTCTCAACTCTAATTTTCAAATAAGATTCAGAATGACCTAAAGTTTACTTGAAACAAATTACAGATGCTACCGCTAAGAACTTGCAGAAATTGAATCTGAAATTGCAGAAATTGTGTTGGCACGCAATCTGAAATTAGGTGTAAAACTAATTGGATTAAAGTCTGATTATCCACTAAACAAACTCCTAAGCTACTTAACTTGAGGAATCAAAACCTAGTTAAGCTAAAACAATCAGAAAACGAAATCTAAGTATCCTGATATAAAGACAGAAACGAAACCAAGTGCAGAAATAAAATTTACAGCTAAAACAACTGAAATTAGCTAAAGAACTAAGCCTCAATCCTCCCTAAGCTCAAAATCTCTTTGTTCGTCACGCAAAGGCTGGCCTCGAACCCCTAAGCTCAGCAAATCAGTGGAGCGCAGCTTGGATTGATGAACTCTGCTCAAATTGCATCAACTGGGAGAATTTCAATCCGAACTCTTCGATCTCAGCTTCATGAGTTGCGATGATGATTTGGAGAAGACCTGAGCTCACCTGAGAACCCCTATAAGTGGCTCAGATGATCGGAAATGAGTTGTAGCTGAGATTTCAGTGCTCGGACCACAGAGAATGCCGAAACCCTCAAACACCTCTGTCCGGATGAAATTTGAGATGAATTCTCGATCGAAGCTGTCTTCCAAGGATTCAGATGATGATCAAATGGAGAAATTGAGGGGTCGCGCCCCGGAAATGGAGAAAAACTTGAAGAAACTGAAGAACTATCGAAGACGGAAGCTATTGCGGCGAAGACGCGACGAGGAGAAGTGCTGGGAATTTTTGATTAAGTAGCTAGCAATGGACGGCCCAGATTGATCGGAGGAAATCCAACGGCTGATCTTGCTCTGATTTGATCCAAACTTTGATGATGATGATCTGGAGTCAGGATCTGCCTCCTGGTAGATCGGATCCTCCAGATGTGCAACGGATGGTCCAGATCAACCTAATCTTTGAATGGACGATCTAGAGCCCTCCGAGCTTGATCTAACGGTTGAATGAGCTCTGATTGGGATGAAACCTTCAGATCTTGATCAGAGTGCTTGATCAACCCTAACCCTAGCTCAGATTGCTTCAGATGGTCCCGGATGGCTCAGATCTAGCCGCTTTTGAATCGGACGGCCCGGATTAATCCGAAGCTTGATAACTCGATCCGGGTCCACTTCCGACTCAAGTTTGACCCAGTATGCCCTAGGTCCATGAACCTTTCATGCCTACAAAAATAGATCAAAAAATTAGTGTCCAAATAATCTAAATATGTGCAAATTTGTAATTAAGTCCAAAATAAGAGGAAGTTCTAAAACCTAGGGTAAATTCACAATTAAGCAAGAAAAATATGGGTCAAACATGGATTTTGACATCTAAAATAATCAATAAAATGGTACTTATCAACTCCCCCACACTTAAGCTTGAGCATCTCGCGAAACCACTAGGTAGTTACAAGGGTGTGCAAGTGTTATGCGATAACATAACCATGATTAACTTAACCAAGAATCCAGTTCATCATTCTAGGATCAAACATATTGAGGTGCGTCACCACTTCATTAGGGATCATGTAGCTAGGGGAGATATTGTACTCTCTCATGTAGAGTCCAAATCAAACTTAGCTGACATTTTCACTAAACCACTTCCCGAAAATGAATTTAGTTTCTTAAGAAGGGAGTTGGGAATGTGTCGCGCTTCATAGGATTGAATTGCATTAACACCCTTCATGATTATTTCGAAATTGTTGGGAAACAATTGGGTAACTTTGGGAACATCTCACACAAACTATAAGGTTTACCAAAACGTTTTTGCTTGCTAGAAATGGGGTGAGATGTTAGGATCAACTCAATTTCTCAAAATGTCAATGCATCCCTTGAGAAGTTAAGTTGACGAGATAATAATCACGGTGGTGACCAAGTATGAGGAAAACTATTGCATAACATATGTGTATATGACTCCATGATCATACTTGGACATTCCAATCAAGGAAACTTGATTGGAACACTGAATTTGATATAAACCTAGGTGACATTGCTTGTTTGATTGTTGCTCGAGTTTGACTCCACTTGGGTGAAGTAAAGTTCTTGAATCAAACCATAAGGACCCTTAATCCTTGCTTAGGGATCAACTATAGGCGAGGGATCACTTTCTAGATCGACATTTGTCATCAGATCCCCTAAGAAATCGTGTACGAAATTGAAACTGAAGGTTTCAGTTTATTTCAGATAGTATCAGGAACCTTGATCGGTCACTGGACCGATCAGGCATAGGACTGATCGGTCCCCGGACCGATCTGGCTCCTTCCTGTGGTGATCGGTCCTCAGACCAATCAGCGAGGCAAGCAGTGACCTTCCGGAATTTTGACCAAGTGTACTGAGCCAGCCTAGATCGGTCCCCGGACTGATCTGGCACCCTGCTGGGACCGGTCCACAGACCGATCAGGGGGCTCACAGTAAGCCTCCCGAGTCTACTGATCTCTCCCTTATCGATCAACCGATCGATCAGGAGCTTGCCTGATCGGTCACCCGACCGATCAGACTCGGTTCAGTCCGATCAGGCTATAGCCTGATCGGTCTGGGTGCTATCAGATCGAACGGTGATCCGTTCCATTGCATTAAAATCTGGTTGGTGGACCGATCCACCAACCGATTAACTCCTCCCAAAACCCTTCACTTCCGAACCCTAGCGCCGAAACCTCCCACTCGCGCCACCTTTGCTTCGTGCGAGAGCTCTCCAGTGCCTTCTTCTCCTTCCTTTCCATGCGTACGAGTTTGTGCGAAGGTCTCTACGGAAGTTCCCTGTTCTCTGCAAGTTCACGGTTTGCTCAAGTCTTCTGCGTTTCTGTCTTGGCCGAGGCTTCTTCTGCGCAAGCTTTTTCCCTTCAAAACTTCAAGAATCTCTTCAATGGCACCAAAGTGAGTTTTTGGCTTTGATTTTCCTTGCAAATCAGTTCATAAAATTATGTTTTGAAGCTAATCATGGTTTGGTGTTGTTCTTGGTGTGGTGCCGTGACCCTCTTGTATTTGCCGTGACCTCACTTTCTCATCAAATGATCAAATCAATTTTTCATCTCATTTTTTTTCTTTTGATCTTGATCTAATGTCTACCTATGATTGGGTTTTACCTTTGATGATCAATCTTTGAATTTATGATTCAATTTATGTCCATCTTGATCAATTGATTCACATTATCTGTGTATGATCAATTCAACTCGTTAGAAAGTCTTCCAAGGGCAAAGAGGCTGCAGAGGGCAGCTCCAAGGGGAAAGCCCCCTCTTCCTCTACCCCCTCCAAGAGGCCACAGCCCTCTTCGAGCTCTAGATTTTCAAACGCCGCCTGTGAGCAATCCTTCTAATCAAGGACTTTCAAAATGCTACCCTGCCGATCAATCGATGTCCCCTTCCTGACTGAGTATTGTCCATCAGTCATGGAGATAGTCCTGCATTACAATCTTGGTGTTGATCCAGCCGGTTATTAACACCGGTTATTTTCGACTTTTAACACCGGTTCCGGAACCGGTGTTGATCCAGCCGGCATTGTAAGTATAGACTTTTAACACCGGTTAACAAACCAGTGTAATATATAGATTTAACACCGGTTAATAACCGTTGTTAAAAGTTCAATTATGAGGCGGGAAAGCCATTTTAGACACCGATTATTTTAAATAACCGGTTCAAACATCATTTTTAACACTAGTTCTGGAAACAACCGGTGTTAAAACATCATTTTTAACACCGGTTCTGGAAACAACCGGTGTTAAAACATCATTTTTAACACCAGTCTGGAAACAACCGGTGTTAAAAATGATGTTTTAACACCGGTTCTAGAAACAACCGGTGTCAAAAGTCTTAATTTTTTATATAAATTTCATATTTATTTTTATTTATAATTTTTCTAGACATATAAAAGAACACAATAATATAATAGTTTATCCATAATCAATAACACACCATGAATTAAGTAAATGCAACATCCAATTAGTTTCAAAAACAAAACAATCCATGTATTTTACAGCTATCCATTTTTCTTTCAACAAAAGCAAAATGTAAATCAAATAACATATTATACTCCTACTCGCTATGCGATTTTCCAAGCAAAGACAATGTAGAAGCTTGCCACACGAGTTTGCAAGTAAACGGTCTAGTCCAAGATCAAATAGTGAGGAGTACGTTGCAGAACTTCGACCAGCTTATCATTCCATCTCTTATAAGCGTCTTGCATATTTCCATACAGTACTTGAGTCAAGCTTGAATTTCTTTTCATGCTTTGGCATGCAGTGGCTACCAGTCGATTGCGAAGCAACTGTGAGAAAATTCCAATGAAAAAATATCAAATAATGCTACGGAGAGAGAAGCAATATAATCAATCATTCACAATTTGAAGCTTACTTGGTGTTTGAGGGTGGCCAAACTTTTCGTGTGCATTGGAGATTGTGGGATGACACCATTTGAAGGTGGAACTCCAATAAGACCACATAACAAGGTCTGGCCAGCAAAACCAAGTAAATGATTCAGGAGTCAGATGTCATTTGAGATTTAACCAAAGAACTAGCTAGAGGCAGATAGATCCTTATTTGACACATTAACAACCTCTAACAAATAAGTTGCCCAACATCTTTTGATGTCATCAATCTCATCTTCGGAGAATGGATCCTTATTTGTGAATCTCTGCAAGGTACATTTATATAAAAAAATAGCTTATCAACTCAACCAGACATAATTAAATCTATAAAATTAAAAAAACTTCAATTACCTTGTCCCATGAATCAACTATGATCGCCGAGACAATGTTGAGCATATGTCTCATTACATAATATCCACACTCTGTATTGCCAGTTTGTTTTTGGCACTACAAATAAATATCAAAATGATGCATTAGCAGAAAAGGATAAATCAGTTACAAAGTCATGCTAATTTTTCATTATAGTAACCAATATCTCAAGCATGCACATAGAGGAGCTTGCATACCAAAAGACATCAAATAATAAAAAACGCATAGCACTATGATAAAAAAATATAATAAATGGCAACAAATAAACCAAATTTATCTATGAAAAAAATGCTTATAGATCATAGTTGTATAAAAACTTGACATTTAACTACTTACACGTAGTTCCTTCCATATAGGCATTCTAAAAGCTCCCAAGTGTTTGCCTTTCATCGTATGCCAAGAACGCATAGCACTGTGATAAAAAAATATAATAAATGGCAACAAATCAACCAAATATATCTATGAAAAAATTGCTTATAAATCATAGTTGTAGAAAAACATATCATAGAGCGAATGATAATAACTTACCTATTAATAATTATTTTGATATCTTTATTCGCTTTATTCCACAGTGAGCAGAGAAAGATGACAACATTTTGCTTAGGACAAATAATTATCAACTGCCAATGGGCCCTGCAAGTTGGATAATAATTAGTCAAAATCACAACTAAACTTCTAAGTCACTTGAAAATATTCACGTACATATGATAATACGGTGCAAGGTAACATTCTTTTCCTTCAATTATCCTACTATGAATGTAGTTTTGAATGTCCATTGGACGATTCCCTATACTTTGAATGTGAACAGGATCAATAAATCCATATGTATCCATGTTCTCTCTTAGTTTGCAGAGTTGATGCAAATACCTAAGATAATAAATAAATATAAATTGTAAGAATGTGATACTTAGTTAATTAATAAATAGTTTAGAAATGACAAAAAATTGTATACTGCAGTTCTTTTGAAAAAACGTTTATAGCCCCTGCACCATGACAAAAAATTGTATAGCCTTGTAAGTCATCCGGAGTATGCACTGCTACAAAATTATTATTATTTTTTATCAGTAAGAGGCACGTATGAACAATTGAAATGCAAATAAAATCATCATAAAGAAGAAACGGAAGGTATATTACCTACCAGATGACCCCATTTCACTAACTAATTCTCTAAATATGTTCTTACTTTAGATTGCTACATAATTTCATTGGATGTTTAAAATTTGATGACTTTCATGATATTAAACCAGTGGAAAGAAGCAATTTGGGCAAAATATAAAGTCAAACTATACGAACAAAGGTGCCATTGGTCTACAAAACAAAAAAGGAAATAAAAATTGCAAGCCGTGTAATCGACGAAACTCACCACATGCTGCCTCGATACTTGAGCGTGTAAGGGCCGCTCTCAAGCCTCCTCCCAAAGTGGCTATGTACCTTATGCCGCTCCCTCCCGCTCTGATCCAGCAGCGTCAGCTCGAACAGCGCCCTGACGTCCGTCCCCTCGCTGGCCAGCGCGATAAACAGCGACACGTACGTCGCAGCGTCCTCCGTGCTCTTCCCGTCGGGGTAGAAGTAGATGGCCCAGTCGTAACCCCCCACAGAGAAAGTGTCCGACGTCGTGTATTTGCCGATGCCCATCCCCTTAAGCAGCGAGTATCCGGAGACCTTGAGGTGGTGCGATCCGTCCACGGTGTCGGTGACGGACGTCGAAGCCGTCTCGGTGGGAGGGGCCGGGGGCTGCGCCGGAGAGGACGAAGCGAACAAGGATGGTCGGGCCGAGAAGCCTCCTCTGCATACCCCTTCGCCACCCATCCGAAGAAGCACGAGATCATACCCCTTCGTCTTAGTTTGCAGTGCATACTCCGTTGGCGGAGGCGCGGCGACGTTGGCAAAGCTCAGAGAAGACGGCGCGAGTCGAGAAGCGGTGCGTCGGTGCGAGTCGAGAAGACGAGGCGACGGCGGCTGAGAAATCGTGAATTCGATTAAAAAGAAGGTTTAATACTTTAATTAATATTTTAACTTTTAACTTTTAAGTTTTAATTTTTATCTTTTTTATCTTTTAATTTTTTGTTTTTTACTTTTTTTTAGTTTTTTTTTAAAACATATGACCACGGTTATTTACAAAACCATAGTCAAATATATTTTTAACACCGGTTATTAAAAGAATCGGATTTAAAAGTATTTTAAAGTTCAAATAATTATAACATATGACCCCGGTTATTTATAAAACCGTAGTTAAATATATTTTTAACACCGGTTGTTAAAAGAACCGGTGTTAAAAGTATTTTAAAGTTCAAATAATTACAAAAATGCCACCGCTTTTTTTTTTAACACCGATTTTAATACAACCGGTGTTAAAAGCCGTTGTTAAAGGTCTTTTTTGTACTAGTGTAATCAAGGACTTTCAAAATGCTACCCTGCCGATCAATCGATGTCCCCTTCCTGACTGAGTATTGTCCATCAGTCATGGAGATAGTCCTGCATTACAATCTTGGTTTCCTTCTCTCTTTAGAGCGAACCATCAACTATGACCTAGTCTCGGAGTTTTATAATAACCTTCAGCAGGGTCCTCAAGGCGGTTTCGAGTTTACTACTCGAGTCGCCAAACGGACTCTCGATTTTTCCTATGACATACTTGCAGATTTTCTGGGTGATCGACGATCACCAAACATGTATTCGATCTATCCCGAACTTCCTAATCCCCTACTAGCACCATTTGCAGATGTTACCCCTGATTCGGTACATCAGTATTTCTTCGGTCATCCCCGCCCAGACGGCCTTGATGAGATGGGCCCTGACTTTCCTACCTTTGCTGCTTTACGTCTCTCTCCCACTAGCTACATATTATTCAAGATCATCACGAATTGTATCCTCCCAATCACCTCCAAACCTTTAGCTGAAATTCGACCCTATCACTGCCTGATGCTCTACGGCATGCACCGCCGTTTGGACTTCGATATCATGGAGAGCATCTTCCAGTCCATCTTATCTTATCGAGAGCCCAGCCGCCGCACGGTCTACATGCCTTTTGGTCACGTCCTCACCGACTGGCTCATGTCAGTTGGTGTTGATGTCACCAAGGGCCGGACGATGCCTATGGTCCGACAGGATTGCAGACTTGGCCGGCGAGCATTCGCCAAGTCCGACATCATTGTTCGGGGGCCCGATCGGATGTTGGTTTGGAAAGATGATAGGGTTCTTGGTGAGTTGCCAAGGGGAGGTCCACAGGTTCAGGCGCTAGCCGCTGCTGCTGCTGATGATGACTACGGTGATCCGGATCCAGATCTGCGCTGGCAGATCTCAGAGCTGGATCAGACGGTACAGGAGTTTGTTCAGTTGAGGGTGACATATCACGAGGAGTTTCGGTCAGGATTTCGCTCCCTTGATTGCCGACTGACCAGGATCGAGACTGAGGTCTCGGGGACCCGTACCCTCCAGCAGACATGGTATGATGAGTGGCGCAGCCACACATTTCCAGGAGGTGCACCTTCATCGAGTACTGCACCAGGGTCTTTTGCTCCTACTGATACCACGATGGATGATCTCGTGGATGATGACGACCCTCCCGCTGATGTTTGAGCTTGGATGTTTCTTACCTTTCTCTGTGGTCTGTATGGATGATTTGTGTGACTTTTGGGCTGTATGCCGCTTGACTTGCCTATTGTGGCCTTGTGCCACACTTATCTTGCTACTTGTCTGGATATTTTATGCTTTGACTTATCTACTCTTAGTATGCTTATTGTTGATGTCATGTTGTTTATATGACTATGATCTACATGTTTGCTACATTGCCATGTTCATGCTTATAATGTCATGTTTACTTGATACATATGACTGTTATGGCATGTTTTGTAAGTTGATACTTCGTGTTCATATGATGCATGTGATTGCTATATCTTGCGCTATCTTTTTCACATGTGTTCGTATGGTTATCCAACAACCTATCACATCTTTGTTGATTTGGGATACCCCTAGGGTTGAGGGGGAGTTTGTTTAAAACTTAACAGCCCCTCTAGCTCCTTTTCGGTGTTCGACAAAGGGGGAGAGTGTGGATTGGTTAAGGTTAGGATGATCACGTTGTAGGGGGAGGATCTGGATTCCCCTGTTATTCTAAAGTTGAGCAATTGATTGAGAATCCCTAAACTTAAAATCGGATTGTCAAACAACAAAAAGGGGGAGATTGTTGATGCAGTCTGGCCCTGATTGTTGTTTTGGTGTTAACATCGATTTTAGTTTAGGTTGATTATGATTATGATGATTATGATTAAGTCCTGATTGAGGATTAGGCATGATATGGAAAATCCTAGCCTGGAGGGCTAGGTGTTGGAAAATCCTAACCTGGAGGGTTAGGTGTGAAAAGTCCTAGCTTGGAGGGCTAGGTGTTGGAAAAGTCCTAATTCGGAAGGGTTGGGTGAAAAGTCCTAGCTTGGAGGGCTAGGTGAAAAGTCCTAACTTGGAGGGTTAGGTGCAAATTCCCATCCTGGAGAATTAGGTGAAAAAGTCCTGGCTTGGAGGGTCAGGTGCCTAGCTTGGAGAGCTAGGTTGGATGATGTTCTAACTCGGAAGGGTTGGGTGAAAAGTCCTAGCTTGGAGGGCTAGGTGAAAAGTCCTAACTTGGAGGGTTAGGTGCAAATTCCCAACTTGGAGAGTTAGATGGAAATTCCCAACTTGGAGAGTTAGATGGAAAAATCCTTGGCTTGGAGGGCTAAGGTGGATGAAACACTAGCTTGGAGGGCTAGGGTTGAGTCCCTGGATCGGTCTGGCGACCGATCAGGGACATTGGCACGCTGCTCCTTTGTGGATCGGTTTGGTGACCGATCCAGCAATGTCTGATCGGACTGGTGACCGATCAGGGAGCGCACAGTGAGGTTGGGAACCTATTATGTGGCTCCTGAACGGTCCGGTGACCGATCAGGGAGCAGGCTGCTTCCTCGCTGCCTTGCTCCTGATCGGTCTGGTGACCGATCAGGGAGCGAGCAGTGAGTGAGTTCCCTTGCTGATCAAGTCCAGATCGGTCCGGTGACCGATCAAGGACCTAGGAGCTGATTAAAAAATCACTGTTCATCTGTCCTGATCGGTCTGGGTGACCGATCAGGCTTCACTCTGATCGGTCCGGTGACCGATCAGGCTGTGTTGCCGTAAGAGCTGGGAATCCTAGCACAGCAGTAGATCGGTCTAGTGACCGATCCACAAGTCCTGGATCGGTCCAGTGACCGATCACTTTAATTCAAATTGCACTGTCAGACGCGGTCAGAGCGTCTGATCGTATCCGATTCGCTGTTGTTTGCCTCCGATATTTGATTTACTGTATGATTTACTGCTCTAACTGTCTGATTAAGCTGCAGGTGACAGGGGAGGATTCAAACACTCAAGGAGAGGTCAATGGAGGCTTTCCTTGGAGCAGGGTTGTCCGATTCTCCATTTCAGGTTGCAACGGCCGAGCTGCAGACTGGAGCCGAGACTGGGGCTTGGCTGAGGGGATCTCAGGAAGACCAGAGAGGGCTCAGTGGTAGCCGGCGTTGGCAGTGAGGTAGCTGGAGGCTACGGAGGATGTTGTCACATGGTGCTGTGTGGAGAATCAAAAGGGCGGAAGTTGGCTTCGTGGAAGCAGAGTTCGAAAACTTGTGTTCTTGCCGCGCCTTGTGTTCTCCACAACTTGCTTGCTGTGTTCTTGAAGTGTTCATCAATTTGAGCAAGCGATCGAGAAGCAATCATCCATTACTTGAGCGCTTGAAGGAGAGAACAAGGAGCTTGGAGTCCGACAGTGGGAAGACACGAAGAGGGGTTCTTGCGTGAGATCGCCACTGGGTGAAGCTCAGGGAAGCTCGCTGTGTTCTTGTCCTTGCTAAGTGTTTGAGTAAGATCCTTCTTGTTGTTTCTTTGTGCTTAAACTTTATCTGTGATTGAAACGCTGTGGAGAGGTTTCTCCACCGAGAAGGAGGTTGCGTTATATCCGGTGAAAATCGGGGCTTGATCTGCCGACGATCAAGGGATCGCCCACCTTAAGGGCACGCCAAGGAGTAGGGGCAAGTTATCCCCGAACCTTGTAAACCCTCTTGTTAGCGATCTTGGCAGTTGTCTCTGTTTGCTTTCATTTCTGCTTTCGTTTACTGCACTGCTTCATTTTCCTTTGTTTCTTCCGCTGTGCTACTGATAAGTTTTTGTGCAGGAAACTTGTTAAGTGCAAGAAAAAGTGATTGGCTATATTCACCCCCCCTCTAGTTATCTCGTTTCCAACAATTTATTCTCATTTAAAAGTTACGATCTCTAAAAGTTTAAATCAGCACTATCGTGGTTGATTTTCAAAAATCAATATAATCGCATTGTTAATTTTTGAAATCAGCAAATATAATGGTGTTAATTTTTGAAATTCAACAACATTGTTTTGCTGATTTCAAAAATCAACAACATAATAGTATTGATTTTCGAAAATCAGAAACAACGTTATTACTGATTTAAACTTTTAGCGATTATAACTTTTAAATGGAAATAAACAATGTGACGTATAATGTATTAAATCGAAGTTCATTTAGAGATTTTCGATTTGATATATTGTGCATCTCGTAATTTAATCCCAGTTAAACATTATGTCTCTAAAAGTTTAAATTAGAAATAATATTATTGTTGATTTTCGAAAATCAATTTAAAAATTAGCTTTATTGTGTTATTGATTTTTGAACAGTAATATTGGTTTTCGAAAATCATGATCATCTAAAAACAGGAAAGAGAAAAAAAATTATTGAAGGTATATATACAAAATAAAAAGAAAAGAAATAAAAAGAGAAAGATTATATACAATTTGTGTTAGATGAACAGTGAAAGAAAAAAAATTATGTTATTTAGATATTTTTAAATTAATGTTTGTGATTGGGAAAAATAGATATTCATCTGTATTTGTTGGACAAAATGCCAAAAGTTTTTTCATGACTTATTTTTTAAAAAAATATTGAACAGTAAGTTAAATAGTGGAGCAAAGTCAAATACCAATATATAAACGGTTAATTAGAGAAAACTCCTCAATCCTAAACTGGCCTTTGCATGCACTCCCCACTTGATAAATTCTTTGTATTCACTCCCTGATGGATTGAGTATAAAAGAGTGAGAACTCAGTATATATTGTAAAGATTTGAGTATAAATTGTTTGAGATTGAGTACTAATTTAAGAAATTTGAGTACAAAGTTTCGGTGACCCCTCATGTGAAAATCTTGATGTGATGAGTATAAAAGAGTAAAAATTCAGTATACATTATAAAGATTTGAGTATAAATTATTTGAGATTGAGTACTAATTTAAGAAATTTGAGTATAAAATTTTGGTGACCACTCATGTGAAAATTTTGATGTGGTGGATGCAACCTCGCATACTCAAATTTCTAAATTTTATACTCAAATTTTTTCAAATAATACTCAATCTAAATCAATTCATACTTAAATTTTGATAATATATACTGAAATTTTTACTATATACTGAAACAATGTATACTCAAATTTTTTTAAATAAAACTCAAAATTTTTAAATTAGTACTCAATCTTAAACAATTTATATTCAAATTTTTACGATTTATACTGAATTTTTACTCTTTTATACTGATAAAAAAAATAATACACAAAATTGTCTTATCAATCCCATCAGGGAGTGCATGTAATGAAATTTTTGATTAGGGAGTACATGCAAAGTCCAGTTTGATGTTGGGGAGTTTTCTCTAATTTTCCCATATATAAATATCATATGGTACAAAAATAATTTAATTAAAATTTATCACTCCTATGTATATATCTTATGCTTACAATATTTTAGTAATATTGAGTCGTAAAATTTATATACGATAAGTATTATTATTAATGGGGTATAATGATTTTTATTTCAATTCTGGCTGCCCAATCCACAGTTGATCGGCCGTCTCTCCCAGCAGGACAACGAAGAAGTCTGTCACTGTATCAGTCCCTCATCTTTGCGGTTCAGCGTCGCCACGAACCTGCCGCCCATCCGACCGTCGCAGTAATCCAGGAACTGCGCCGCTACCGGCGGGCTGTTGGAAGATGGACCAGCAGAAGGAGGAGGCGGCGACGAGGACGTGGTTGCTGTAGTTGAGGCCGACATCCAGGTCGAAGCGGGACCCACCGAGGGTGCCACTGGCGTTGTTGGTCGCCACGTAATCGACGGCGCCGACGCCGGAGAAGACTCGGGAGAGCGGGAGGAGGAATATAGAGGAAGCCTTATATTGCATCCGATCCGAACCGCAGAGCAAACGATTTGGGTGGACCAAGCAGGCTAAGTGATTTGGGTGGACCGAGTGAGCTACGGATCTAAGTGAGCTAAGTGTGTTCGACATTAAAGACAGTCGAAGCAACCAAAGCAAACGAATTGACTGGGACGAGTGCTAGTCCAGTCCAGCGAGTCCAAATATTTAATCGAGCCGAGGAGGCCAAATAAGGCAATCAATTGACTGAGCTCAACTACGACGGTGATCCTTATCCGCGGTTCGATTTCAGTTACGATGTATTTTATATAAAATTTTCTTTTAAATGGAGTATGAATCTTATGACGTTGAACTTCTGAATTGTTCGTCGTGAATATTTTTTGATTTATCCTGACGATCGATGAAATTTTTTTATAAAATTGAATAATCATCCCAACTTTACCTGTATCTGATTCATCATTTTCAACTTAAGATGATTGATTCATATCAATTTAGTAATGTGAAAAAAACCTCAACTAATAGAACAAAACATTTTCTATATAAAAATACCCCTTCAATTCCAAAATTTTGGCTTTCACACCTCTTTTAAAAATGTTCATAAAATCTATTTATTTAATATTTCAAATTCATAAGAAAAGCTACACTTTGATACTAGATTTACACACACACTTTTATATATATATATATATATATATATATATATATATTATGCTAAGAACCTTACCGTGCAAACTCATGTAAACCTAGTATATTTGAATTTTTTTTCTTTATTTTTCATTTTATTTTTTTTTATTTTTTGATTACGATTATCCCTAGGGTTTAGTCTTCCTATTTGGGTTACAGCATAAATTGTAAAAAAAAAATCAAATTAAAAAATTATGAGCAATGATACGTAACAAGAATTTCTAACATGAAACCCAACATGAATGACGTGACACTTTTTATATACGCATCCGATTGTCACTTGGACACCAACGGCAGTCTCCGGTCGCCGCCCCGAACCAAACTATAACCTGGGGGGCATAGTGAACCCGTCGGGGATCGCTATAATTAGAATGTCACATTATTCATGTTGAGTTTCATACTACAAATTCTTGTTGCATATCATTGTTCAAAAATTATTAAGGTTTGCACGGTCAGGCTTTTAGCATAGTAAAATTCTATATAGATATATACCTAAATCTCTTGGGGTGCGGCATTAAATGCTGTCGCTGATCACAAGTAGAAATCTAAAATCTCATATGAAATTCAGACCTGTTTTGTTTCTGTTTCTTTTGAGTTTGGTTTCTGCTTTTTGTTTCCTGAAGCAGAACTTTTAAGGCATGAACTTGCAGTTGGGGTGGTTGGTGGCATTTCTGGGCACGGCACATGGATGATGGTCACTAGTACTGAACAGGCTGTTTATCAGCTGCTACTTACTGCCGGTGTTTTGGAGCTCCGATCGATTACTCTTAGCTCGATAGGCTCCCGCGTCACGCTGTCAATTTATGCTTTTCAATCCGCCCGGTCCCAGACGGGACTGATTGCCACTCCAAACAGCCAATTCAGTTACTCCCGTCGGTGAGTTCATCCGATCAACTTATGGCTCAACACATTCAATTCATGCCCATCCACCTCATGGCAGCGAATTGCAAGACTCGATATCGAATAGCATTGATCTTAGACTTTGTAATTCACTTGATATCAGTTGCCATTCACTGCTTATGGGTCTAAAAGAAGTAGAGAGGGAACTGAAGCACAAATCATATATGGGCATGATGTTTATTATGGGAAGGTGATGCAGCGGTGGGAAATTATTGATGCAGCTGATAATTAATTATCGATTTCATTCATTTATACACGAATACCAAAATTAATCTTTTTATGACCTGTTGATTTTTGTAAAATACCAAGAGATAGACAATTACATTTGACATTTAGAAAGAAATTAAATACCATGGTCGCAAATTTTTATTAATCAATCTACTCCTTTTAATTAACTAAACAAGATATTTGTATAAATTTCAAATCCTAAATAAAAAAATGAAAGAAATCCTACCAGAAAATAAAAATTTTAAACATATTAAAAATCTAAAATATCCTCAACGAATTCAAAATTCAAAATATAAAAGACCGAAATTATCATAAATACCCTAAATACCAAACTTAATGAAAAAATATTAAAATTATTTTTTCCGTTCCCACATCATTCTATCTACGATGGAAGCGTTTTTGCCTCCAGAATGTAACACAGATAGTAAGTGCATAGTATTTCTGACGTAATGATCAGGGATCGATTCCCAAGAGATGATGATTTACATTTTCGACCCCACGATACATCCATTATTTGTGTACCTGTATGAATTTCTTTTTATATCTGTGAGACTGACTCTAGAGGGCCGTAGGTAGTGGATCTATCTTTTTTATGATAGAGGCATTTTTGGTAGTGGATCTACATTTTTTTTTAATGATAGAAGCATTTTTGCCTCTAACCTTTGCCTCTATGGGAGAGTACTTATCAACTGATGCTAAAGTTATCAGTGGAGTGGATAATTATCAATCTCCTTGATGCACACATCAATACCAGAAGAGATCTTTGATTCCGTAGAATACTAAGAAATAAACAATCAAACTTGATATTTGAAAAGAATCGACGTGACCATAAATTATTATTACACTCAAATCCTAAGCTAAAAAAATTTCTAAGAATTAAATTTTTTAAATATTATAAACGGATGCAAAAATCAAAAAAATTAAAATTATTAAAACATCTTAAATATCTGACTTAATAAAAAATAATAAAATTATTTTGTCCGTTCCCACACAGACATCAATGTTCAAAAAGGGAAAAATAAAAAATCAAGGGACAAGGAAAATAAATAGCTGCAAAAATGAGTTGTGAATCAGTAGATTTGATGTTGATCATCATTAAATGTGGTTTGAATTTGTAGGTGAACTTCTGTAAATGGTTACTGTGTGATACGGTTAGGTTAGGTTAGCCAAAGAGGCAGTTGAACTCGATCGGTTCGACCAAGTCGTTGTTATCTTACGACTAATAAGACCAACCGAGCTAAGAAGTCTAAATAGCAAGGTCAACAATGTAATTAAATAAAACACAAGTGCAAAATTGCAAAACGTAATCAACCTTAAATGCTCTTTTTCATAGTCAATTGTTTCACCATACAAAGTTTGCTAATAATAAAAAATTTCATTTTATTTAATAATTCAGGTATTTAAACTTCGCCCAGTTAATCAGATTTTATGATCCAAAACAGGAAAGCTTGTCAGCTCAATTGTACTTCTTTAATAATAGAGTTTAAAAAAATATACAAACGTTTCGATTAACATAAATCAAAATTGAGCCAAAAAAAATACACACTTTGGTAAGAAAAAAATAAAAAATGGTGAAAAAGTATTCCATCATTGTATTAATTTCTCCACCATCAAATTTGGTGGAGGAATATTTAAAGGTCAGTGTTCAAAATCTGATGGTCTCCGAATTATATATACAAACCTTTCATCACATTCCTTTCTCATCCTAAACTGATCCATCATCATCATCATCATCATCATCATCATCATCATCATCATCCCACACGCCATGGCAGCCGCCGGTTTGACCACCTCGTCGTTGGCTCCGGCGATCTCCGGCGTACTCCTCCTCCTCCTCCTCACCCTGACCTCGCTTCCGACGCCTTCGGTGGCTGCCCGCGCCTTCTTCGTCTTCGGCGACTCCCTCGTCGACAACGGCAACAACAACTACCTCGTCACCACCGCGCGCGCCGACCAGCCCCCGTACGGAATCGACACGCCGAGTCACCGCGCCACCGGCCGTTTCTCCAACGGCAAGAACGTCCCCGACATAGTCAGTTACGTGTCGATTACCGACCGCTAAAATGCTCCCCGGCCGTTTTCTTCTGAAACGTTGTCGTTGCGAATTAGTTAATGTTTGCGTCGGTCAATTCCTCAGGCGAGTACATTGGATCAGAATCCACGCTGCCGTACTTGAGCCCTGAGCTCCAAGGCGAGCGGCTCTTGATCGGTGCAAACTTTGCGTCTGCCGGCATTGGGATCCTCAACGACACCGGAATCCAATTTGTCAGCCTCCGTCTCAACGACTTCCTCTTCTTCTGCTTCTTCTTCTTCATGGAGAATCGAATTGATTAACCGACAGAGTTGTCGTACTCTGTTTTCTGTTTGCGTGCGCAGGCGAACATCATCAGGATCACGAAGCAGCTGCAATACTTCGAGCAGTACCAGCAGCGGCTGAGCTCGGTGGTAGGGCCGGAGGCGGCGGGGCAGCTGGTGAACGAGGCGCTGGTGCTGATCACCCTCGGCGGCAACGACTTCGTCAACAACTACTACCTCGTGCCCTACTCCCTCCGCTCCCGCCAGTTCTCCCTCCCCGACTACATCCACTACCTCATCTCCGAGTACAAGAAGATCCTCATGGTAGGCTCCTCATTCCGTTGAACGATGATCGGAGTATCGCCGTCGCTGATTACTGCTTGTGATCATCGAGCAGAGGCTGTATGAGCTGGGGTCAAGGCGGGTGCTGGTGACGGGGGTGGGGCCGCTGGGCTGCGTGCCGGCGGAGCTGGCGCTGAGGAGCAGGACGGGCGAGTGCGACCCGGAGCTGAATCGGGTTCCGGACATGTACAACCCGCAGTTGCTCCAAATGTTGGGGGACCTCAACTCGCAGGTCGGCGCCGACGTCTTCGTCGCCGTCAACGCCTACAAGATGAACATGGACTTCATAACCGACCCTCAGGCTTTCGGTAATTACATCGCTACCCTAATTCACCTGGACAATTTTTAAACTGCCCCCTAAAATTTAGCCTATGTTTTCAAAATACTTCAAGACTTTATTAATATTGAAAATTTCTCCTTCCTGAAGGTTTCTAGTGTATATATATTACGATGATAATACTGATTGTAGTTCCTCTTAATTTGAAGTATGAAGAGGCATTATTTTTTTTTCATTTTCAACTTTCTATAGGAATTGTTTTTTCTTAATTTTATAAAAATATCAAATATGTTTTGTTCTAAAATTACTCAAAGGGCTCTGATAATTTTTTTTTCTTTTAGGTTTCGTCACATCGAAGATAGCTTGTTGTGGCCAAGGACCCTACAACGGAATCGGACTTTGCACTATATTGTCGAACCTATGCCCGAACCGAGACATCTATGCCTTTTGGGATGCATTCCACCCGAGCGAGCGAGCAAATCGGATCATTGTGAGCCAATTCATGACCGGATCCGAGGAGTACATGAGCCCCATGAATTTGAGTTCCATCCTTGCTATGGACACTCGCACTTGACTTGATCTTGATCGAAAGGCCAAGATCATGAGTTTCGACTTGGTTAGCTCAAGTAATTAGTAATATGGTTGCATAATTAGCTACTTGTTTATTAGTATAGTTTTGGGGATTATAAGAGAGGATTAGTTGTGAGTCATGGGCCTTAATGGAATAAGGTCAATTGGATGTGCTTGTGGCAAGTTGGTTATCGTGGTGTGTTGGTTTGAATGAGGAATAAGGATGTCATTAATGGTTTATTAATCCTAAAATTGGATCAAAGTTTTTTTATATTTATTTAATATAAAATTAGAAGGGAAAAAGAATCAATTTGAAATTTATCCATAAATCAATTTTCATGTTTTTTTATTCGAGTGGAATACCTTTTCTTTCCTCTCCGACAGTGAGATTGCAAGCGTGCAACAAGTAAAACTAGTTTAGTTCACGATTGTGAACTTGTTGCGACTCAAAAGTCCCAAACAATTTCAGATTGATTGCGAATTGCAATTGAAGCCTAGTTGACCAAGCCCACCGTGAGTCATCAACGACCCATGAGATTACGGTCACAGTTAGTCGTAGTCAGTGTTGGTATAATTTTTTTGGATCAAGATTGATCAGTTTGATTAAGTTCGGATTTACTCAAGTTTGAATTTCAATATTTGAATAATATATGAAATAATGTTAAATAAGTCAAGATTGACAGGATATTTGATAATATGTAAGAGAGAAGTCAAGTAGGTCATGAAAGATAGGATAATTGACTAGGGAAGTTATAATATTAGTTAGACAAGGGAAAGATCTAACTGGAGGTTAGGCAGGGTAAGAAATTCACCAAGTAATTAATCCTAACTGGGGTTATGCAAAAAAAAAGTCTGACTCAGTCAAAGAGGATCACACGTTGGTACAGAAAAACCCTAACTGAGATTAGGCAGGGTACAAGTCTATTGAATGACTAATCTTTACTAAGGTTAGGCAAAAGAAAGTCTAATGTGAAGTTAGTACGGGATGGAAAGTTCAAGTGGATCGACGGTTGACTAGATACTTGATAAGCAAACCCTAACAGGTCAAAGTTGATCGAGTTAGGTAACGGAAAGTCCTAACAGGTCACAATTGACTGGATGTTGAGAAAAAAACCTTAGACTCGGATCAAGCAAGTAAGATTAGACAATCGATTAGAGTAATCGATTGGACATAAGTTTAATCCATTAGGCGAATTTGCTAATCAATTAGAAGTGTTTCTCGTGAGAACAGAAAGTCATGGAATTGATTGGAAAATCGATTAAAACCAAGTCAATCGATTAGGGCAATCATTTAGGAGGCTTTTTGCGAGAGCATAGTGAAGTGGTAATTGATTGGGCTAATCAATTATGCATAAGCTAACCAATTAGAATGGTTTCTTAATTGTTAGGAAGAGATCATAGTGAATAATAGAAGAGGTTGTAATCGATTGGGGCTATCGATTAAGGCCTAGTTAATCGATACTCGGTTAAGGCCTTTTCTCAAGAGAAAAGAAAGTTTATGAATAGATTAAGCAATCAATTAGAAGTTGTCGAATCGATTAGGATAACTTGCCAATCAATTAGGAGTTCGAAAAAGAGTTGTTAACATGTTCGAACCGGCAAATCCTACGTGGCAATCAATTAGGGGTGAGCCTAATCTATTGAAATGTGTCAAAGAACCCTAGAAAGGGTTTTCGTGGACATTTCGAGCACAACCATTAACGTTAGTTTTTGAGATTTAGAGAAAAAGTATTATTGTACTTTCCAAGCATCAAGATGTAGATCAAAGCAACAAGATAACAAGCTAAATAAGATTTTATTATTGTAAATTATTTTCGATTTCATTTGTATTTGCTTATATGTTTTCTTGTTGTATTTCTTGTATTGTGGTTGTATGAGATTTCTTCATTTTGAAAGGATGTTTTCATAATGTATTTGTGGAGGAGAATGTACCCTTGAATTAGTCATTGAAAAGGAGATGAATATCAAATAAAATAAAAAATGCTAACATTATAAAGTCATCATTTCAAATATCAATTATAAATCATGATCGAAAAAGTGAACGAAATTATTCATCACCCCCTCCCTTTAATTCTCTACGTGTTCTAACAATCGGCTCCGAGCTCACTATCATAATTAAATCGCCGTGAGTACTTCGTCTTTTTGATTCTTATTTCTCCCTCTTCCTAGAAGTACTTTATTCATGATTATTTAAGAATAAATAAATGAAAATTCTCTTATCTAAAATTAATTTGAAAAAACTATTAAAATATTAAGTTTTATATTATTTCAATTTAGAGCTCACAAAACATGCACGAAATATCGAGAGGGATATTATATATATTTATCCAAAATTAAAACAATCAAATGATCGTTAGCCAATCACGGGCAGCGGGGCCCGTTACCGGGACCCCCGAAGTAGAAGTGGGTCCCCATCCATCGTGTGCGTCGTCGTCGTCGTCTCCGGTTGCCGCGAAGCTCCGGATGTCATAGCAGTTGGTGTTTTCGGCGAGCGTGGCGACGGCGCCGGCGGAGGCGAGGGTGTTGTCGGCGTCGACCACCTCGAGGTTGCGGAAGTAGCTGGCCCGGGCGAACCCCGCGGCGGCGAAGCTTCCGGATCCCATCTGGGTGGCGGTGTGCGCCCCGTCGGACCGCACGTTCACCACCTCGCCGCCCCACTCCACCATCGTCGCGTGCTCCGACAGATGGCTAAACAGCTCCGCCGGCCAGTACCCCACCAGCGCCCCGTCGCCCAACCCCATCCACCAGTTCCCCAACTTCGGGTCCTAATCCAAATACATACAAACTATTGGGTCAAAATGACAAATTCAATCAAACTATTTTACCAAAACGCCCCTAATATTTTAATTCCCGTCCTTGGTCGACTGCAAACATGACTTGACGAAGATAAAACTTACAATTCTTTAGGATTTACCTTCCAAATGAGGATTGTGATATCGAACTGACTGCCATTGAAGGAAGAAACCGGGAAAATCGAAGCTCCAATCGCGATCTTACTATTAGTCTGCACAAACCCTGAACAGAGGAGATTGTAGCACCCAGTGGCTCGATATGCATCGTTCTGTTTTAAAATAATAATAATAATTTTTAAAAATTAATTTTAAATAGTATATATTAATAATAATAATAATAATAATTTTTTGAGATCTCACTGTCCAGTAGGTGAAGAGCCTTGGCCGGCTGTCTCCATACAGCTCAGGGCTGACCTGACTAAACCAAACACGAAGCTTCAGACAATGAAAATAATTATTTAATTATGAAACATTTTATTTTATTTCTGGCATTTATTATCCTGGCATGGAAATATGTGTCGTGGAAATTAGGGAAGGGGCTCCATTAATGATCGTCGAATTTTGGTAAAATAAATGAATGAATGAATAAATAGTTAATCAAATTAATTACCTGCCAACCGGCTTCAATGCTGTTGAGATCTGAGCCGTCGAATGACCCCGAGAGAATCCAGATCTGGGAGAGGCTGAACTCGTTGTTTACTTGGACGGACGGATCCCAAACGTTGATGCTCGCCTTGGCCCCGTAGAACTCTCCGCTACCGTCCACTGTGTAAGCTATTGCGTGCTACAAAAAAATGTGGAGAAGCTTCCTGCTTGTTTATTTGGACGGAAGGATGAAGATATATATACGTGAAAAACAGGGTGAATGAATGAATGAATGCATGTGAGTCATGATAGCTTCCTCCCTTGATTCACTAACCCTAATGAATGCGTTCTATAGTTTATTCAGTGCATGCGTGCTTTTGAAGTATTGCTCGCTTTGAATTCTCTTCATTCATCAGGAAATTATTAACCAACGAAATCGTTTGCTTCCTCTTCTTCTCTAAAGAAACGCGATTGATTTAAGGAATCAGGCAGCAGAAGATGAAGGCACACCTCGTGGCCGTTGCCACTGACCACATCAGGCGCATCGGCCAGAGGCGGCGCCGCCGGCGGCTTCTTCCCGAAGTGAAACAGCGATTTGGCTCTCAGAACATCGTCGACGCGGCTCCGGCGTATCGGGACTGGTCCCGCGCGGGCAGTGCCCGGCGTGGTGCCACGCCTGCCACGCCCTCCGCGACGCGGCGCTCCCGCCGGAGCTCACTGCCTTCGGCCACTCCGCCGATCTCTGAAACAAAAGAAAGAATGGAAAAAAAAAACAGAGGATAGATGATATCGCGATCGGAAGCTGCATGTACCTGGATCTTGTGATCTTTCAGCCGTGGGTGATCCATCGCCGGCTGCCGGTGCCGAGGAACGCAGTCGATGGTATCTCCATCAGGACTCTGCTCATCGCGCTAGCTAGCTCATCAAAAACTCCAACACCAAGAACGCAGCTCGTTATACACACACACACACACACAAATACCTCGATGCTTCTAACTCCGGCTTTGTTGATCTTCTCCAAGTGACGTTGAATACTCGAGAGCTTGATCGAAGTCACAGCTCGCCTGGTCTGGTTGGACGGCGTCGCGAGAGCTAAGACATCCTTGCTGAAAAAGATAAGGACAAGAAGAAGACGAAGAAGAAGCTGAGCGTCTTTCGCAGTCGTCATCGTCTTCATGGTCGTGCGACGGGTGACGACGGTTTATAGATGAATGCGAGAGGTGGGCACCACGGCTAGCGCCAAGGCAGAGGAAAGGAAATGTGGGATTGAATAGTCTGTGTAAAGGCTTGACCTACCGACTTAATGACAACTTCAATGGGCTAACTGCCACCTCACTAATCAACATAAATTTAATCGTGTTTCATTTCAAAACAAGTCAACAATCTACTCGAAGATGAAAATCTACTAAAGTCGACGGGGATCTAATTTATAGGTTTTGTAAATTGTATACAGTATATGTGAAAAAAAAAAAAATGGCGCCATGTTGTTCCCCGCCCGCATTCAGTACACGCGTCATTATTCGAATAATTACGGCGGGGGCTGCTGTCGGGTACGGCACAGCAGACAGGCTTTTAATTGCATGAGGACCAGCAATTATTATTATTTTTGTTATCACTGAATTAAGTCAGCCATTGATTCACCAAAAATATTAAATTTTTTCGGATGCTTAATACACAATTTCAAACAAAAAAAAAAGCCAGAAATCTGAACCTGGAATACAATAAAACTATGAACAAAAATACATCATTTGCATAGTTTTTGTAAAGGGTAACAATAAACATATAATCATGTATGGAAGATCTAAGCCGATCGAGGATGATCCGATATAGATTCCGAGACGAACGATCCGAGTCACATAGTGGTGAGCCGCCTAGTGGAAAAAAAGAAGAAAGATAACAAGAAATAGCTATAGTTCTAAGCTAAGCACAAGAAAGGTTTAGAACTTTGACCTGGGCTAATATCAAGTCTGTGAAAACAACCACGATCTAAGTTCATCTTCAACCTGAGTGCAAATTCAAGGAGGCAGCTCTCTGTTGCAATTTGACAATAAAATATGTATTTTTTAAAAATAAATATTTGATCAATACATGACACTGAATGGATACAGACTGCTGGTAGGGATAGGATCGAATGATCCCTTAGTCAGGAGAAAATATGATACAGGCATTTATGCTTTCCTCAACAATATGCTCCAACAGAAATCCACAAGTTAATCAGGATAAAGTTGGGAGCAGAGAAACAGCAGTATCTGCTAGATTATCTTAACAAGTAATTTAATTTTTGATGAAGATTTATCAGTAGACAGGTAACACAATGCCATTATAAGACAACATGCTGTTTAAAATTGAGTAATAAATTTATGCTCCTCTCTACAGAATGTTCTAGCAGAAATACCAGACCACTCTTCCGTAATAGAGCAACTGAAAAGAAGAAAAGATTAGACTTCCAAGTAGAACATACGACAACAGTCTCCTGGGAACAGAGAAACAGTAGTATCTGCTAGGTTATCTTAACAGGTAATTTAATTTTGACGAAGATTTGTCAGTAGACAGGTAACATGATGCCATTATAAGACAACATGCTGTTTAAAACTGGGTAATAAATTTATGCTCCTCTCTACAGAATGTCCCAGCAGAAATATCAGACCATTCTTCCCGAATAGAAGCAACTAAAAAGACGAAAATATCAGACTTCCAAGTAGCACATACAACAACGATCTCCTTGGACTAGAGAAACAGTAGTATCTGCTAGGTTATCTTAACAGTTTAATTTTTGAAGAAGATTTATCAGTAGACAAGTAACACGATGCCATTATAAGACAACATGCTGTTTAAAACTGGGTAATAAATTTATGCTCCTGCCTACCGAATGTCCCAGCAAAAATATAAGACCACTCTTCTGGAATAGAAGCAACTAAAAAGACAAAAAGATCAGACTACCAAGTAGAACATACAACAACAGTCTCCTGGGAATAGAGAAACAGTAGTATCTGCTAGGTTATCTTAACAGGTAATTTAAATTTTGATGGAGATTTATCAGTAGACAGGTAACACGATGCCATTATAAGACAACATGCTGTTTAAAACTGAGTAATAAATTTATGCTCCTCTCTACAGAATGTCCCAGTAGAAATACCAGGCCATTCTTCCGGAATAGAAGCAACTGAAGAACAAAAGAATAGACTTCAAAGAAATCTTCACAGGGAAAATTTGGAACCAGCTAACAAGAACACTATGAGATTATAAAATTATGAAGATGTTTAACACTGACAAACAAATTCATGCCTTTATAAAGTAGGGCGTTGGTTTAGTTTTCTTATCAAGTACTACTTTCACGTCAAAATTTTTAAAGAAACAGATAATAAAATGTCTTTATGAAGCATGAAACTGTTTAGTACTGGAAAATCTATGCTTCACTGAACAGAATGGCGCATAAAAATACCAGGCTACACTTCTTGGAATAGAAGCAACCATGAAGAATTGAGTCCAAACCAAAAAAATAAAAATAAAAATAAAAATCCAATTTTAACTTTCAAAGCCTACACAAATTAAACATTGACAAAAATAGAGTAGTTTGATTAGGTGAGTAACAATTAACAAGGAGAATCATATACAAGCATGACTGCCGCTGCATGAATGAAGAAAATATAAATCCAGAATTTAAAAAAAAATAAGGAAAAAACCATTGGTTTACTCCAGAAAATCAATAATATTAAGCTATAGAAAACCCTCCAGTAATAAATAAATGATCTTTAAGCCATTAGGTGAGCTACCAGTTATAGAACAAATAAACAAAAAAAACATTTGTTGATTGACAGTTAGTAAGCTGATGTAGTGATTCATAATTCTGTGAGCTGGAATATGACATTCTGAAAGAGGATGTTAAACTTTTCAAGGAAAAACCACGAATATCCAAAGTTTTCTAATGAAGTTTACTTATGTCAAGAAGACTTTTAAAACAATGTTCATAAAAAAAGAATTACAACGAGATTATCAGAAATATAGAAATATACATACTAAAAGATAACACTGATCAGATTCTACCTATAACCTATTTATCAATAATGATATTTCCCTAGAGATAAGATATTAAAAAAATGCGAGTTTAGGGCATTGCTTGATAAATGAAACTTAAAAACAAAGTTAAATTGTTTAACATGTTATTACCTTCACATGTAAAAGTTATCATCATGGTAACTGCTGATCAAAGGCATTAACAAAATAGAAAGGAATTATTAGATAAATTCTTAAATTACAATAGGAATAAATTACCAATGTTAAAAGCTCGTATAATCTTCGTTACCCTTCTTGACTGTGACCACTACAGTGTACCCAACCCAAGAAGAAATGAATTCTGTGACAGCATTGTCCAAGACACTTTTGACTGTGGAGATCACTGGAAGATCCAGTGTCATGTGAAACTTGTTGCCAGCTGTTCCTCCACTTCCTATACATCCAAGTAAAAGATGCAAACCCTGACGTATCAATCAATCAAAGGCTTCTCTTTTATTGCAGCCGTAACTTCATCACTAACCATGATAGCATTTTTACATAAGATTCATCTTTTCGAACAAAAATGAAAAAAACATGAAGTTACAGTAAAAGTGAAAACTTTAAAAGGGCGTACCAACCAAACATACCAAGGCACGAGAGCCTACGTCAGATATCAAATAAAAACCTTAAAATTTTATGTCAACAGGGCAAACAGCGGACAAACATAGTCAGGGATCCGGAACCCTTAGAAACATCGAACACGGATCTTCCAGAAAGTAAATCGACGAAGACTCAAAACTCGCAAGGACAAGTCAAACAATCATAACATATACAAACAAAAGTCAAAAGCATACCGCAAACTTTGTCGGGAAAGCGTCCAGCTTCCCGGCCATAAGCGTTGTCCGTGCCATGAATCTACGACGGCTGAAAAGACGACGAACAGAGTAGGATTGCGTATTATAGACGGGCAACTAGGGTTTTAGTGGGTTTATGGGCAGCCAAATTACCGAAACACCCTTCATCGAAACCCAAGCCCGTTGGGCCGCTCGCGTTTGAGCTTTGGCGATGGTCTCGAGGCCCGAATAATTATAAAAATTAAGTAATATATATATATATATATATATAATAAATCCAAAAAATACAATAATAATCGGGTGTTAAAAGTGATTCATGTCTAATAATCAGATCCGAATATATTTTTAATAAAAAATGATACGCTACCGACGAGATTGTTATGCTTATGTTGTCTGTGAGATTTAGTAACATTTTTTTATTTTTTATTTTTTTAGTATATTATATATATATTTAAAATATATGATATCTATTCTGGTAGACATTTAAATAATAGATATTTTTTTTAATATCTTGAACACCTATTTAAGAAGCATATGGTCAATTTTCTAGATAGTTTGTTTGTCTTAGTTGGTGGTAAAAAGAATCGTTCATCCTCTTGTCAATATGTCTCAGGATCAATATGAAAGAGATAAATTATAGAGGTTACTAACCGGATGTTGTGGCTAGCACATGAAAAGGATAGACATATTGATTTTACTAAATTTAATCTTAAATTTTTTGATAATAATATTTACATATTAATTATTAATATCGTAGGATATTTATTTGTCTGTAGTTGATTGACATTGATTGACGTTTCTGTTGTAATATTCCAAGCCTAATTGTACGATTGGGCTGAATATTTTCATTTATAATTTTTCACATGTTTTTATATTGCATTAATTTTTTATAAATAAAATAAATAAAAAAGCAAAATGGAAGAAAAAAAGTACTATTTTTCCTTATTCCAAGAAATACAAAATTGCAAAGCTTTTGTGATGACAAATGACACAGCAAATGTTAAATTTGGATGGAGTTGTTGTTACAGTAAATGGCGATATGTTCATTCTAAGTTTTTCTCTTAGTCCGTCCTCATGTTGAATGAAAAGATATAAATTATTAAATTAATTTATAATCAATGATTAGGGATGGGAGTAATTTAATCCCTATAATTAATCCTTATCTCATTAGATAAATGTATTATCATCATCTAATCAATTAGGCATCCTGTAAGAATAAAGCAATGGTAATCGTCACAAAAGGGTAGAATTTGCAATTGTACACTATAATGCTAGAAGGAGAGTGAATTATTCGATCATTTTTTTTCCATAGGCTCAAATCGAGCCGAGAACAATTTCCTTCCCGTTATTATTTCAAATTTCTTCTAACTCGCTCAATGCCAAGCTTAGTCCCAAGTGCGGCCTGATGCGACGGCTACCAACTGCGGTCCTATGTGAGACGGCTTAGCGTCGTCTCGGAGTAGCCCACATGAGGGTCATTAATTACAACCTTATTTGAGGCAACCTCGTGTGCCCCGAGTTTGCTATCCCAGATATATGTGGTTCGATTCCCAACTACGACGTATTTGTAGAAATTTTCCTCCAAATAAGGCGCGAATTTTACGACGCTAGGCTTTTAGACCGTCCACTGCAAGCGCTTCCAGATTTACCGTGGCGGCCGATAGAAAACTTTCGTGTGGTCGGGACGATCGCCAGAGGTTGATTGAAAAACCTCGTTAATCATTTCGTGTGGCCCGAGTGGTGACCCCAAGTGGTGGGCTCATGTGAGGGTCGTCAACCATAGGTGGGCGGCGTTGATAGAGAAAACTAGATTGCCAACCCATTATCGATAATGGATAGCGAATTTAAGATAAACAGATTTATACCTATAACATCCAAAAGCAAATCCCAATACTACATCATTTAGGTAATTTTAACGGATTTAGACTTAAGTGTCAATAATGAGAGGGTTATACATTCACAATAAATTTAGTAAATGAGTTATCAGATATATAAAATATCCGATAGATCCCGGCCGAAGTGGCCCATGTGAATAGACCTCGTATATCCTCCGGGGATTAGGGTTGCCATTGGGGTCCTTTTTGCACCTTTTTTTTTGTTCTTTCTCTTACCTACCATATAGATTTTTTTTTTTGTTTTTTACCTTTAAATTCTTTTTCTTTCCCATTCCATCTTTCAGAGTAAATAGATGATAAATGTGGCCGAGTAAGCAAAGTTGTGAAAAGTGAAAATTGATCTCAGCATCACTAAGTATTTGTATTGATGAGTATAAATATCTACGAAAATTCTCAATTCAAATAAACTCAATATATTGATACAATGACTAAATGGGAGATTCTATCTCATTTGATAAAATTTTAATTTAATTTAGTTTCGTTTCCTTAATTTTGTAGTACATACATTCTCTTATTTCATTTTCATGCGTAATTGTTATTTATTTCACTAACAATAGATCCATCAGTTAATCATGATCATTAGCAAGAATGTCAAGATTACAATAGAATGCTTTTACTTCTCATTTGTCAAATCAATGCGTGTCAATTTATGCATGTTTAATTGGTGACTTCTCATTTGTCAAATAAATGCGTGTCAATTGATGCATGGTTAATTGGTGTCAATTGTATAGTGTGACATGATAAGATCTGGGGTCAACATGTGATAAAATAACATGTCATAAAATTAATACATTCGTCTTCTCCACATATTGGCTATAATATTTAGATTAGTTCTGTGGATCCGGATCGATCATCCCATGTTCAATTTGTCTGTATCTGATTCATCATTATAATATTCGGACTAGGGCCCCTAGGGCTATGGTGTAGTGGTAGAGCAACTAATCGTTAACCCAGACATTTGCGGTTCGATTCCCAGCTACGGTACATTTTGCAGGAATTTTTCTTCCAAATGGAGCGGGAACTCTGGGACGCTGGGCTTATAGACTGCCCACCGCGAGCGCTTCCCGATTTACCCTGGTGACCGGTGGGAAACTTTCGTGGGGTCAGGCCGGTCACCCCAGGTTCAATTTGTCTGCTGCCTGGTTTATCATTTTTTATAATATTCGAACTAGGCTCCCGAGGGCTATGGTGTAGCGATAAGGTAACTAGTTGTTAACTCAGGCATCCGCGGTTCGATCCCCAGTTATGACGCATTTTGTAAGAATTTTTTCTCCAAATGGGGAGTGAATCCTGGGACGCTGGGCTTCTAGACTGCCCACCACGAGCGCTTCCCGATTTACCCTGGTAACCGGTGGAAAACTTTCGTGGGGCCGGACCGGTCATCCCAGGTTCAATTTGTCTGCTGCCTGATTCATCATGTTTTTTTATAATATTCGGACTAGTGCCCCCGGGGCTATGATGCAGTGGTAGGGTAACTAGTCGTTAACCCAGGCATCCGCGATTCGATCCCTAATTATGGCGTATTTTGCAGGAATTTTTTCTCCAAATGGGGTGCGAACCCTAAGACGCTGGGCTTCTAGACTGCCCATCGCGAGCGCTTCCCGATTTATCCTGGTGACCGGTGGAAAACTTCCGCGGGGCCGGGCCGATTATCTCAAGTTCAATTTGTTTGCTGTCTGGTTCATTATTTATAATATTTGGACTAATAATTTTTATAATTTACTTTTTTTAATTAATTTTAGGACGGATTGACAGGATAGATGAACGAATGATATTTTTACAATCAATTATATAGTATGGCGATCAAAGATATAAAATCTTAAGTTATACTTAAAAAAAAATAACATTAGACAAAATCAAAGGCATGACTCAAATTATACCAATCATATAAAAAGACGTTTTTTTTTAAATCAGAAGGGTACCTCATAAAATGTTTTGTGAATATCTTTACTTTGGTCATTATTGTACTAGTTAATTGTAACTACTATTATAATCGTAGAAATTATTCGATAATTACTATAATTTATAATATTTTATATAATACTGCTGTAGTAGTTTTTAAAGTGATTTTAACCATTTAAAATAATTTTTATGAAATTTAAATATTTTTGACTAAGTTGATAAAAAGTATTTTAATATAATAGACTAATAGTGTTTAGAGTTTATGATTTAGAATTTAAGATTTTAAGATTATGATTTAGGTATAACTGCTTTAAATTGATTTAAATAATTTAAGCAAATTGATAAAAAAATATTTTGATATAATAGTGATTTGTGAATAATAATTTTGATTAAAGTAAAATAATTGATTTTTTACATATTATAATAGCTATGCTGCTACACAATTGTATCTAAATTATACAACTTAAAACTTTAAATCTTAAATCTTAAAACTCTAAATAATAATATATCAAAATGCTCTTAAAATCATTTTAAAACAGTTTTACATAATATTTACATAATAATTTTTACATGTTATATCTACTACATGGTAACTTTTACACATTGAATGAGTTTATCGTAAATATTATAATGAGTAATGATTGGGACAGTGAATTTGAGACAGTGAATGACGTGCAATTAATGTGTACACGTCCGATCGCCGATTGGACACCACCGATGACCTCTGATTATCGTCCTGAATCAAACTATACCTTCGGAGGATGGTGAACTCGTCAGGATCGCCGGCAACGGTGAACCTATCGAAATCGTCGGTCAATAATGCGAGATCGTAATTACGGCGATCCCCGACGGGTTCACCGTGTCCCCAGGGTATAATTTGGTTCGGGACGGCGGCCGAAGGCCGCCGGTAGTGTTCGATCGGCGATCGGACGTGTACACAATAATTGCCACGTCATTCACTGTCCCATTCACTGTCCCAAATTCACTGTACCTATTATTACTCTATTATAAGAAAGTTGAAAGTAAAGAATAACATGGTAACAATTACTTGATGGCTATTGTAATAACTATCGACTAGCCGCTATCGATACAACAATTGAGTAAGAGTATTTTTTAAGATAAAACATTTCAGAGGGTCTGTTTTGATTTTGATTTTAATTTTTTTTAAAAAACGAGTAGCCTTTTGATGATTTATATAATTTAGGGGTTTTTTTCCCAATAACATTTATATTTAAAATTAATTTGTCAGCAGATATTTATGCAAAAAAATTATTAATAAAATAAAGACATTATTTTGGAAAAAAAAAGGGGAGGAATGCCCACAAATTGAGGGCATTAAGTGAGGCTATGAGCAAGGGAATGACTTTCAATAGTGAAGAAAAGGAGGACGACCAGGAAAGTTGACCTCTTGATAATATCAAAAGCATTTGTCACGACAATTACAATGATTTAGGATCTTAGACATCTTTGACATCTTGTGATGGTAAAATCTTGAGTTACTCTCAGTCGTACATCTTCAACATTTCGGTCAGGTCTATATATCTTCGGCATCTTCAGTATCTCAAGATGGTAAAATCTTGGGTTGCTCTTAGTCGGACATCCTCAGTACCTCGGTCAGGTCTACACATCTTAGGCATCCTCGGCACCTCAAGATAGTAGGATCTTGGGCTGCTCCTGGCCAAGTATCCTCAGCACCTCGACTAGGTCTACACATCGGGCATCCTCGACACCTCAAGATGGTAAGAACTCGGATTCTTCCATTTCGTCTTGGTGAAACATCTCTTCTGTTTCTTTAATTACTCAAGTTTCAAGGAAGTACAGATATACTTACAAATACATGTGTTGCCCACCCGACTCACCCGGTGCGATATGGCTGAAGGTGACTTGCATTCCATGGTTTCTCCAACCTTTTGCCTTTTGCATCTTGTAAGTAATAGTTACCTCCTGCAAGCTTTTTGACGATGATATAAGACCCACTCCATTGGCGCTCGAGTTTCCTAGCATCGCCTACTGGTTTGGTTCTTTTCCAGACCTTATCCCCGACTTGGAAAGTCCGAGTGATCACCCGGCGATTGTACACTTGTTGCATACGTTGGTTGTATGCAGTTAGTCGAGCAGCCGCTTTGTCTCGCACCTCCGTCACCAGGTTTAGGTCGATTAGTCGTTCCTGATCATTATCTTCTTGTTGTAGTATTGTCGTCGAATTGACTCGTCGTCTATTTCCACAGGAATCACCGTTTCTGCACCATATACCAAATCGAAGGGACTCTGACTGGTCCCTTCATTAGGAGTAATACGGTACGACCACAACACACTTGGGAGTTCTTCGACCCAACTACCTCCGACATGGTTCAGCTTTATCTTAAGCCCTCTAATGATCTCCCGGTTGACCACTTCCGCCTAGCCGGTCCCTTGAGGATAAGCGATTGAGGTGAAGACCTGGTGAATACCTAGTCCTTCACACCACTCTCTGAGTTTGCACTCTGCAAACTGTCTGTCGTTATCTGATACCAATTTATAAGAAATGTCATACCTGCAAACTATGTCTTCCACATGATCTTCATCGCGGCGGCTTCCGTGATACAGGCAAGCGGTTCATCTTCGACCCATTTAGAGAAGTAGTCGACTAATACCAATAGGAACTTTTTCTGTTGAGGTCTGATCGGGAAAGGACCCACAATTTCCATTCCCCACTGATCGAAAGGGCATGAGACAATAGAGGCTCGCAGTAGTTCAGTCGGGTGGTGAGTAATATGTTGATGCTTTTGATAGGCTTCACACCCGACAATAAATTTGGTAGCGTCCACTTACAACGTGGGCCAAAAGTATCCGACGAGAATAGTCTTTTTGGCCATGGACCTTCTTCCGATATGACTTCCACATATGTCTTCATGAACCTCTCACATAATGTACTCAGTATCTCCTGGACCAACACATTTGAGCATTGGTCGGGCAAATACTCTTTAATACAAATGATCTCCAACCAGTGTGAATCTGGAAGCCCTGCGATGGAAAAGTCGAACTTCCTTATCACTCGCCGACACTGTTCCACTGCATAAGAATTCTATATAAGGTTCTCTCCAATCAGATAATACAGTGTCAGCAATTTCTCCTTCAATCTATGCCACGACTCCTTCTGGAGCACTAGGCTCTTCCAGCGTCCATAGCACAAGGGAGCTTGTAAATTTGGCTAGCTCGTCCGCCTTGACATTATCCGCTCAAGATATCTTCTGCAGAACGACTTCAGTAAAAGAAGATTTTAGTTGCTCATATATAGTCACATACCTTTCTAGACGCTCATTCTTAACTTCGAACTCTCATTTTAACCATTGAGCCATAAGCTAAGAGTCTGAATGTAACATAACTCGAGTAGCCCCGGTCCCACTTGTTTGGTGGCTTGAAGCCCAGCTATTATTGCCTCATACTCAACTTCATTATTGGTGGCTCGGAAGTTGAATTGGATAGATAGTTATAATATGTCTTCCTTAGGAGAAATCATCAGAACCCCGACCCCACTATACTTGTTATTGGATGAGCCATTAACATAAATCTTCCATACTTCACCAGCGTTAGGTCCTGGGACAGCTTCGAGCATAAAGTCAACTAGAGCTTGAGCTTTGATAGCTGTTTAGGGATGGTACTCAATTCCATACTCACTCAACTCTGCCGTCCACTTGATTAATCGTCCCGAGGCATCCGGATTTGTGAGGATGCACTCGACTGGACTGTTAATAAACACCACAAAGGGATGCGCCAAAAATATGCTCTCAGCCTTCGTGCTATCAATACTAGGGCATATGTCAATTTCTCCAGGGTAGTATATCGAGTCTCTGCCTCTTTAAGGAGGTGTCCAAAGAAATAGATAGGATACAGAGTATTGCTTTCTTTGTGAATAAGCGCAGAACCTACATCCTGTTCTGCTGCAGATAAGTAGAAAAATAACGTCTCTCCTCCTAGCGGCTTGTATAGGATGGGGAGTTCAGAGATGTATGCTTTTAAATCTGTAAAAGTTTTCTCGCATTGGTCATCTCATTCGAATTTGACTGCTTTCCTTAAAATTTTAAAGAAAGACAAAGTTCTGTCAGCAAATCTGGATATGAACCGGGATAGGGCTATAATTCTTCCATTAAGCCGTTGCACGTCTTTGAAATTACTAGGAGATAGCATGTTGAGGATAACTTGCACTTTCTCATAATTAGCCTCAAGTTCTCTCTCCGTTAGCATATACCCGAGGAACCGTCCACTTTTCACCCCAAACAAACATTTAGCGGGGTTTAGTTTCAGTCTATTGACTCTCAAAGTAGCGAATGTCTCCTTCAAATTGGCAATCATGTCCTTCCCCTTCTCCGTTTTGATCAAGATGTCATCCACATATACTTTAATATTCCTTTTGATCTGGTGTCGGAATAACTTATCCATCATTCGCTGATAGGTTACCCCTGTATGTGCAACCCGAATGGTATGACATTGTAACAGTAAGTGTCATTCGCCGTTACGAAGCTGACCTTCTCTTGATCCTCTCGAGCAAGGGGAACTTGGTGGTATCCCTGATATACATCCAACATCAAAATAAATTCACAATCGGAAGTCGAATCTACCAGCTGATTGATGCGAGGCAAATGGTAACAGTCTTTAGGGCAGACTTTATTTAAGTCACGAAAGTTGATACAAACCCGCCATTTACCTCCGGGCTTAGGGACTAATACAACATTCGTTAGCCAGGTCGGGAATTTAACTTCTCTGATATGTCATGCCTTCAACAACTTTGCGATTTCTTCCCTGATTATCCTGTCTTGCTTTGGAGCAAAGTGTCTTCGCCTTTGTTTTACCCGTCGGGCTCCTGGAGTGATATGCAATCTATGTGTAGCCAAGGCGGGAGGGACTCCCTTGATTTCTTCAGTGGCCCACGCGAACACATCCTAATGATCCACCAAGCAGTTGATCAGCCGACCTCTAAGTTTAGGCACAAGATCGACAACAATTCTTATGATTCCTCTAGCTTGTTGAGGATGAATTTGTACTTCCTCGCTCTCGACCTCCCTGCGCTCCTCTTTGGTTCCTTCCTTTGCTCGGGGATTGGCTAAGTCGATTTGCAAAGCTTCATGGGTTCTCGGGTTCTTGCGAGCTTCTGTCCTAACTTCCCCATTGTAGCATCGCCGGGAAGATAATTGGTCTCCTTTAACTTGTGCCACCCTCTCTCCCACCGGGAATTTGATCTTCTGGTGATAGGCTGAGACCACTGCCTAAAATAAGTTGAGCACTGGTCTCCCCAAAATAGCGTTGTACGATGATGGGGAATCTACGATCATGAAAGGAGTTCTCCTTGTCCTTTGTAGGGTGTCATCCCCCAGCGACAGGGACAATGAGATCTATCCCATCGGTTGTACTCGATATCCGGTGAAGCCGAAGAGCGGAGTGGAGACAGGGTGTAATTCATCTTCGTCCACTTGCATCTGATCTAACGCCGCCTTGTACAGGATGTTAACGAAGCTACCTGTATCCATGAAAATGCGTTTAACCTCATAATTGTCTATACGGGCAAGAATTATCAGTGCATCTTCGTGAGGGGCTTCAACATTCTCCAGATCATCAAGTCTGAAGGAGATGACAGGGCCCTAGCACTTCTCCCTATCAGTCCCGATGGTAATTTTTCAGCCTGCGGGTATGGGTTTTCCTTGCCCGATGGGAATATCCTCCAGTCGGACCTCCTGAGATTACTCCCACATGGCCCGATGGAGGTTCGCGAGCTGGAGCCTTGCCTTTCTTAAGATCTCTTTCCAGGGAGACAGACTGGTGGGGCATCATCTCTCAACTTCATCCTCTCGAGGGCGACTGGGACGGGCGCTTGGATCTGTCCTCCCCCAGCTGTCATTGATGAGGGGAAGGGCTTCGGCGAGGAGACCTTCGTCAATACCCCGCCTTGCTCCTCTTTTTGTGTGGTTTAGCATCCACATCCTTGGATCTCCTCTTCCTCAAGGTGTAACACTCTTCCATGGAGTGGGTTGTACTGCCATGGAAGTCGCAATACTTCTTCGGCAGTTCAGGTCCTTCAGTGTCTACCATCTCACCAACTTCTTTTTGTCATTCCAGTAATTGTTCCCAGAGCCCGGGTCCTTTGCTCGGGTAGGAGCGGGTGGTTCTCTCCTCTCGGATCGTACCGAGATTTGGATAGGGGCTCCTGCTGAATCTTTGCGACAGGTGTACTGCACCTCTTCCATGTTAACATTCTTGATCAACTGCCCCAATAAATTATCGAAACTGGCCGGTGGTTTCTTCACAAGAGACCTAAAGAAATCTCCTTCAAAGAGTCCTTGCGTGAAAGCCCTGATGAGGATCTCTGAGGTGGCACTCAGCACGTTCTACGCTACTCGATTGAACCGTTGAATATAATCCTTCAGCGGCTCTTTGCTTTTTTATTTCAAGGCGAACAGGTTTAAAATCGTCTTCTGGTATAGCCGGCTACTAGTGAAGTGATGTAGGAAGACGGGTTTAAACTCTAGAAAAGAGTTTATCGAGTTTTGAGGCAGTCTTTGAAACCATCTCTAGGCGACCCCGATAGTGTGTTCAGAAACACCCGGCACTTCATACCATTTGTGTATTGATGTAACAGGGTCGCATTTTCAAACTTGCAGATGTGGTTTTCTGGATCCATTTTCCCATCATAATCGGCAATTCCTGCACCATGAAACTTCTTGGGAATGAGATCCGTTATGATGTCCAGGGCAAAAGGCATAGACGGGGATTTCAGGAGAACCTTGGCGGCCTCGCTCTTCCCTTGCCCATCTTCATGCCGTAGAACGCTGGAGGCGGCGGAATGCGACTTCTCTATTTCTCCTATGAAATCTCGTCTGTGCCCCGGGGCTATCATTGCAGGCCCTCCCTGCGGTGAGACGGATCTCCGATTCCGATTGTGTGAGGCAGAAACCCTTGGGATCTCGGCCTGCATTGGGGTCGCTCGTTGAGAGACGGCTTGTTCAACTGATATTGCTCCAGTGCTCCTTTGACGACGTTGGCAACTAAGCGGTCCAACTCCTCTCGTGTCAAAATGATGGGTTATCCCTCTGGTTCCACCAATGCAGTGCTCCTTCTGGAGCTTAGACTAGTTTCCCACAGACAACGCCAAAAACTTGTTCCGAAAGTGAGCGACGATGATAACGAATCACTAAATTAAATCGCAGCCCACGATGACGATGACGGGGAGAAGATGTCGGCGCCTGCGAAATTAACATGAGCGTAAAGGGGATACACCGGTAGAAGTTCCGGTGGAGCCTTCTTCGACGCTCAAGTCAGAATTCCTTCTTTTAGGGTGGAAAACAAGGAACCAAAGTATTCGAGTTCTCCCAACTTACCCCCTTTACCTGAGTGCCGAAGCATCTTATATATTTGACGTCTTCCCCCCACGTATCTCCACCTCCTCCTCCACGTTTCCTGGTTATCGGTTATTTGACAGTTGTTTTCCTTTCCATGATGACTGTAACGACCACCATGACTATTAAGGTCATCATTACTATGCGTTACAAGCAATAATTACCTGCTGAATTTTCTGTTTTAGAAGGAGGGGAGGGTACTAAAGTTTTGCTCTCCTATCCCTACGGTGCTCTTTGGGCTCCACTATCCCGAGTCAGTCTCGGAGTCTTATCTCTTAGACTGACCTCAAGATCTTTCCTCCATTCTCCCGAGATAGTCTCGGGAGTTCAATCCTCTGGTCTGATCTCGGGGGTCTTCATCCATTCTCTCGAGATAGGATCGAGCTCTCTCGGGAGCTCGATCCCTCGGCCTGACCTTGGATACCTTCCTCCATCATCCCGAGATAGTCTTAGGAGCTCGAGCCCCCAGTTTGACCTCGGGTCACTAGCTTGGTGGGCTCTGCCACGTAGCTTTCCCGTGTCATGTGTCCTTCCTGATTACTCATCCCTATCATAAATTTAAAAAAAAAGAAGGGGATAAACAATGATTCTCGATCCAGGGAATGAGGAGTAAAGCGAGAAAGAAGCAAATAGAGGAAAATAACGATATGGGGAGGGGAGGAGAGGGGAGGGAGAGCTAGTAATATCAAGAGGTCTATTCCGGAAGGAATCGACATTGACGGTCAGTCACTAGGGTTCAATCCACGCGGATGCTGACGCTAGAGGAAGAACTCCACACCCTGCGAGATTAACACGTGCGTTAGGGGAACATGCCGAAGGCTATCCGGCAGAGCCCACTCCGACGCTCAAGTCAGTGCCTTGATCCAGGAGATGAAAAGAAGGCCAAAAAGAGTATGAGTGAAGTAGAGAGAGCATAACCCCTTTACCGGAGGGGTTGGAGTATCTTTTATACCTGTGGCGGCTGTCTCACGAGTCTCCACGATCTTTGTCACGTCCCCCCAATTGTCAGTTACAGGATCACCTTTGCAACGGTCCACGCCATCATTAAGTTTGGCCCGTTGCGATAATTATGGGTCATGATGACTCCGTGATAATGGGTGATGGTTATCCATAGATCCGAAGAAAGGGGGACCGTTCCTTGAGGCCAAATGCTTCTTGGGCTCCACTTCCCCGAGGTGATCTCGGGGTCTTCTGGCCCGGGGGGGGGGGGGGGGGTCCCGAGGATTTTGCCTTCCCGTGGGGTCTCGGGGACCTGACTTCCCAAGGTGATCTCGGGAATACGTCCTCTGATTCGATCTCTGCGGCGTGTCTACCCATGGGGGGTCTCAGGGGATCCCCTTCCCGAGAGGGTCTCGGGAGCTCCGGAAAGAGAGTCATTCAGACTCGCTATATCTTGCCACATAACTTATTTAATCTGCGTGTCAGCTACGGGGTGCTTAACCCCATCACAAGTCTCTCCCTTCAAGTCTAATCGAAGAAAGTGTAGCTGATTGATTAGACTAGTGGTGTGGTGAAGAAGCTATATTATGGTGGGTCCCTGCACCCACTACTACTTCATTGGCGGGCACGTTGGGTCGAGGAATTGAAACATTCGTCTCTCGGCCCAAGGCAATCTTTTGAAATAGTCCAACAGTTCTAGTGCGTTTTGAGGCGAGGCAAAGGTTCGCCGAGTCTGTCGTAAGGCAAAGAGATAAATGAAGTACTAGCGCGGAGCTAGGTTCGTCGAGCCTGTTGTAAGACGAAGACAAGCGTTAGCGTGGAGCTACGATCGTCAAGCCTATCGTAAGGTAGTGAGATAAATGAAGCGCTAGCGCGGAACTAAGTTCGTCGAGCTTGTCGTAAGGCGAAGAGAAGTGCTAGCACGGAGCTAGGATCACCGAGCCTGTCGTAAGGCGAGGAGAAGCGCTAGCGCGGAGCTAGGATCGCTAAGCCTGTCGTAAGACAGTGAGATAAATGAAGCGCTAGCGCGGAGCTAGGTTCGCCGAGCCTGTCGTAAGGCGAAGAGAAGCGCTAGCACTGAGCTAGGATCGCCGAGCCTGTCGTAAGGCTAAGAGAAGCGCTAGGCGAAGAGATGCGCTAACACGGAGCTAGGATCACCGAGCCTGTCGTAAGGCGAAGAGAAGCGCTAGAGCGGAGCTAGAATCGCCAAGCCTGTCGTATGGCGAAGAGAAGCACTAGCACGGAGCTAGGACCACCGAGCCTGTCGTAAGGCGAAGAGAAGCGCTAGGGCGAGCTAGGATCGCCAAGCCTGTCGTAAGGCAGTGAGATAAATGAAGTGCTAGCGCGGAGCTAGGTTTGCCGAGCTTGTCATAAGGAGAAGAGAAGCGCTAGCGCGGAGCTAGGATCGCCAAGCCTGTCGTATGGCGAAGAGAAGCACTAGCGCGGAGCTAGGATCACTGAGCCTGTCGTAAGGCGAAGAGAAGCGCTAGCGCGGATGTAGGATCGCCAAGACTGTCGTAAGGCAGTGAGATCAATGAAGAGCTAGCGCGGAGCTAGGTTCGCCGAGCTTGTCGTAAGGCGAAGAGAAGAGCTAGCACGGAGCTAGGATCACCGAGCCTGTCGTAAGGCGAAGAGAAGCGCTAGCACAGAGCTAGGATCGCCAAACCTGTCGTAAGACGAAGAGAAGCGCTAGCACGGAGCTAGGATCACCGAGCCTGTCGTAAGGCAAAGAGAAGCGCTAGCATTGAGCTAGGATCACCGAGCTTGTCATAAGGCGAAGAGAAGCGCTAGCGCGGAGGATCGCCAAGCCTGTCGTAATGCAGTGAGATAAATGAAGCGCTAGCGCGGAGCTAGGTTCGCCGAGCCTGTCATAAGGCGAAGAGAAGCGCTAGCGCGGAGCTAGGATCGCCAAGCCTGTTATAAGGCAGTGAGATAAATGAAGCGCTAGCGCAGAGCCAGGTTCGCCGAGCCTGTCATAAGGCGAAGAGAAGTGCTAGTACGAAGCTAGGATCGCCGAGCCTGTCATAAGGCGAAGAGAAGCGCTAGTGCGGAGATAGGATCGCTAAGCCTGTTGTAAGGCAGTGAGATAAATGAAGTGCTAGCGCGGAGCTAGGTTCGCCGAGCCTGTTATAAGGCGAAGAGAAACGTTAGCCCAGAGCTAGGATCGCCAAGCCTGTCATAAGACAGTGAGGTAAATGAAGCGCTAGCGCGGAGCTAGGCTCGCCGAGCTGTCGTAAGGCGATGAGAAGCGCTAGCACGGAGCTAGGATCACAAAGTCTGTCGTAAGGCGAAGAGAAGCGCTAGCACGGAGCTAGGATCGCCAAGCCTGTCGTAAGACATTGAGATAAATAAAGCGCTAGCGCGGAGCTAGGTTTGCCGAGCCTGTCGTAAGGCGAAGAGAAGCACTAGCGCGGAGCTAGGATCACCAAGCCTATCGTAAAGCAGTGAGATAAATGAAGCGCTAGCGCGGAGCTAGGTTCGCCGAGCCTGTTGTAAGGCAAAGAGAAGTGCTAGCACGGAGCTAGGATCACCGAGCCTGTCGTAAGGCAAAGAGAAGCGCTAGCACGGAGCTAAGATCACTAAGCCTGTCGTAAGGCGAAGAGAAGCGCTAGCGCAGAGCTAGGATCGCCAAGCCTGTCCTAAGGCAGTGAAATAAATGAAGCACTAGCGTGGAGCTAGGTTCGCTGAGCCTGTCGTAAGGCGAAGAGAAGCGCTAGCACGAAGCTAGGGTTGCTGAGCCTATCGTAAGGCGAAGAGAAGCACTAGCGCGGAGCTAGGATCGCCAAGCTGTCGTAAGGCAGTGAGATAAATGAAGCGCTAGCGCAGAGCTAGATTCGCCGAGCTTGACGTAAGGCGAAGAGAAGCGCTAGCACGGAGCTAGGATCGCCGAGCCTGTTGTAAGGCGAAGAGAAGCACTAGCACGGAGCTAGGATCGCCGAGCCTGTCGTAAGGTGAAGAGAAGCACTAGTATGGAGCTAGGATCGCCGAGCCTGTCGTTAGGTGAAGAGAAGCGCTAGTGCGGAGCTAGGATCGCCAAGCCTGTCGTAAGACAGTGAGATAAATGAAGCGCTAGCGCGGAGCTAGGTTCACCAAGTCTGTCGTAAGGCAGTGAGATAATGAAGTGCTAGCGCAGAGCTAGGTTCGCCGAGTCTGTTATAAGCCGAAGAGAAGCACAAGCGCGGAGCTAGGATCGCCAAGCCTGTCGTAAGACAGTGAGATAAATGAAGCGCTAGCGCGGAGCTAGGTTCACCGAGCCTGTTGTAAGGCGAAGAGAAGCGCTAGCACAGAGCTAGGATCATCGAGACTATCATAAGGCGAAGAGAAGCGTTAGCATGGAGCTAGGATCACCGAGCCTGTCGTAAGGCGAAGAGAAGCGCTAGTGCGGAGCTAGGATCGTCGAGCCTGTTGCAAGGCGAAGAGAAGCGCTAGTGCGGAGGGGATCTGCTGGAAGTTCCTAGGTCCTTCCCTCTTCTCCCCTCATTCTTCTTCTCGCAGAGCACTAGAAGCAGCAGAGTTAATTTTCTCCAAGTCCCCTAGAGACTTTCACTGGTGCACTGGAGGTGTCGCCACATGCCCCACCGGTGGTGAGACAGATCTTCGGTGGTGATTGTTGATGCAGTCTGGCCCGATTGTTGTTTTGGTGTTGACAACGATTTAAGTTTAGTTGAATGGATTTGGATTAAGTCCAGGTGGATCGGGAGATCGCACGCTGGCATGTGAAAAAGTCCTAGCTTGGAGGGTTAGGTGTGAAAAGTCCTAACCTGGAGGGTTAGGTGTGAGAAAATCCTAACCTGGAGGGTTAGGTGTGGAAAAATCCTAGCTTGGAGGGCTCGGTGTGGAAAAGTCTTAATTCGGAAGGGTTGGGTGAAAGGTCCTAGCTTGGAGGGCTAGGTGAAAAGTCCTAACTTGGAGGGTTAGGTGCAAATTCCCAACTTGGAGAGTTAGATTGAAAAATCCTTAGCTTGGAGGGCTAAGGTGAATGAAATCTTAGCTTGGAAGGCTAGGTTTGCGTCCCTGGATCGGTCTGGTGACCGATCAGGGAGTTGGCACGCTACTCCTTCGTGGATCGGTCTGGTGACCGATCCAGCGATGTCTGATCGGTCTGGTGACCGATCAGGGAGTGTGTGTTTCACTCACTGCACAGCTCCTGATCGGTCTGGTGACCGATCAGGGAGCACTCAGTGAGTTGAGTTCCTCTACTGATCAGGTTCTGAACGGTTTGGTGACCGATCAAAGACTTAGGATTTAATCAGATCTGGACCGATCAGGATGGAGCCTGATTGGTTTGGGAGTGGCCTGATTGGTCTGGTGATTGATCAGGCTGGAGCCTGATTGGTTTGGTGACCGATCAGGCTGGAGCCTGATTGGTCTGGTGACCGATCTGGAGTGTGCATTAGATTGCTGGATAGGTCTGGGGACCAATCAGGAGTATGCAGAAGACTGCTGGATCGGTCTGGTGACCGATCAGGCTCCTCCCTGATCGGTCTGGGGACCGATCAGGAGCAGAACTTTAATTCAAATACGCTGTCAGAAGTCTGTTTTCACTGCCAATTCTCTGCTACTTGCTGATTTCTTTTGGATATGCATTGCTAAGCCTCTGTTGGAGTGTGCAGGTGATTCAAACACTCAAGGAGGGTCAATGGGAGGCTTTCCTTGGAGCAGGTTTGGATCTATTGTGTTTTCAGGTCTCAACGGCGTCTGGCGCAACTGGCAACTGACGAAGGCGCGACTGGCAACTGACGGAGGCTCAGCTGGAGGAGTGTCCAGTGGACTGAGTGCTCAGAGAGGTCAGTGGGTCAGGATGTGAGTCAGTGGTGCTGATGGAGTTGGCGACGTTGAGCAGGAGCTTAAGAGACAAAGCTGGATGCAGAGGAGCGAGGCGAACAAGATAGAAAACTTGGGAAGTTTGGTTGGGCTGTGTTCGTGCTCTTTGTTGCTTTGTGCTTGAGCTACAACTGCTAAGGAGGTTGCTACTACACATATTCTGATCCTTGAAGCAACCTGTTGAGAGATTGCATACTTGAGCACTTGGAAGAAGAAACAAGGAGCTCGGTGAGTCCATCAGCAAGAAGACACGAAGAGGGAGTTCTTGCGTGAGATCTTGGCTGGGTGGAGCTCGGTGAGGGGTTTGCTTGTGTTCTTGCTTTCCTAAGTGCTCAGTAAGGTTTCTTCTTGTATTTCATTGTGCTTAATTCCATATATTGTTTGAAACGCTGTGGAGAGGTTTCTCCACCGAGAAGGAGGATTTGATATCCAGATTTTCTGGGGCTTGATCTGCCGACGATCAAGGGATTGCCCACCTTAAGGGCACGCCAAGGAGTAGGGGCAAGTTATCCCCGAACCTTGTAAACGATCTTGTTAGCGTTTATAGTTAGCTTTTCATTTCTGCATTCATACTCTGTTTGGTTTTTGCTTCCGCTGTGCTACTAACATTGAAGTGCAGAAATCTCAAAAGATAGAAAGCGATTTTTGTGTCTGGCTATATTCACCCCCCCCTCTCTAGCCATCCGAACTCCAACAGTGATGATGCGAAGTGGAGATTCTGGAGATCTCGGTTTGCCCCGAAACCACTCGACACGATGCGGCTTGCCCGATCTGATATTGTTCGAGCACACCCTTAGCGGCGTTGGCGATCAATCGATTCCTCTTTCGTCAGGATGATGGATTGTCCTTCCGGCTTGGCCATCAATGCTCCTTCTGGTGTTTTACTGATTTTCCACAGACGGCGCCAAACTTGTTCCGGAAGGAATCGACGTCGACGACCAGTCACTAGGGTTTAACCTACGCGGATGCTGACGCTAGAGGAAGAACTCCACACCCTGCGAGATTAACACGAGCGTTAGGGGAACACGCTGGAGGTTGTTCGGCGGAGCCCACTCCGACGCTCAAGTCAGTGCCTTGATCCAGGAGATGAAAAGAAGGCCAAAAAGGGTATGCGTGAAGTAGAGAGAGCATAACCCCTTTATCGGAGGGGTTGGAGTACCTTTTATACCTGTGGCAGCTGTCTCACGAGTCTCCACGATCTTTGTCACGTCCCCCCAATTGTCGATTACAGGATCACATTTGCAACGGTCCACGCCGTTATTAAATTTGACCCGTTGCGATAATTATAGGTCACGATGACTCCGCGATAATGAGTGATGGTTATCCGTAGATCCGAAGAAAGGGGGGCAGTTCCTTGAGGCCGAATGCTTCTTGGGCTCCGCTTCCCCGAGGTGATCTCGGGGTCTTCTGGCCCGGGGGGTCCCGGGCATTTTGCCTTCCCGAGATGGTCTCGGGGACCAGACTTCCCGAGGTGATCTCAGGAGTACATCCTCTGATTCGATCTCCGCGGCGTGTCTACCGGCGGGGGGTCTCGGGGGATCCCCTTCCGAGAGGGTCTCGGGAGTCCGGAAAGAGAGTCGTTCAAACTCGCTATATCTTGTCATATAGCTTCATCAATCTGTGTGTCTGTCACGGGGTGCTTAGTACACCATCAAGGTCCTTATGAGTGGATGGAGGCGACGACTAAATGTTCAGCAAAAATAATGATTACGAAATCGAGCAATACGTGAAACAAGACTTGAGAAGTAGAGAGGGTCTCGAGAGATAGATGGGGTACGAAATCGAGCAATACGTGAAACAAGACTTGAGAAGTAGAGAGGGTCTCGAGAGATAGATGGGGTGGTAGTGTCATCCATGAGAAACCAATTATTTTATGTTTATCATTGTAAAAATTCTACAATTTTATAATGTTTTTTTAAAAAAAGTACAAATGACAGAATGATAATGCTAATAGTGAATTCCAGTACTTGCCATTTATAACCAATTTAAGAGTTATTCTCCCAACTATGCCAACATGAGCAAGCAAATGATTTACAATAGTAAACGAGAATAACAACATTCTTCTTCCTTTACTAGTTTATTTTAAGTGATTGATGATATTTTAAGTGATTAATGATAATGATGAATTAGCCGATCTAGTGAAATAAGATTTATTGTTATTGTTGTAATAATAATAATGATTTTTTTTCAAAGAAAAATTTATAAAAAAAAAGAATGATAAAACAAAAAGGCACCCCTTAGGGCATCCACACAATGGGAGTTGGTGACGTAGATGAGATTATACGTGTAATTGAACTTGAGTCAAGGTTAGCCAAGTTGAGTAAACTCAGATTGCCTCGAGGTTGAGTTTTGATGTTTGATCAATATATGTGAGCGAAGTCAAGTAGGTCAAGATTTACTGGATAGTTGACGATATTAGAAGTCCAGTGGGAATATAACAAAGAAAAAAGTCCAAGTGAATCAAAGAAAATCAGACACTTAATGATCGGAAGTCCAACGTGAAATTGGTAATAGAAAAATCCAAGTGGGTCAAAATTGTCTAGACGCTTAGTGATTCGAAGTTCAACGGTAAGGTTGGCAAAGAAAAAGTTCAAGTGGATCAAGGAGGACCAGACACTTGGTGATCGCAAGTCCAACGGAAAGTTGGCAAGAGAGAAAGTCCAAGTGGGTCAATGGTCGATCGAATACTTAGCGAGAAAGTCCAAGTGGGTCAATGGTGTTAGAATTTTAGAGTCATATTGTAATTATAAATGTTGTATGTCATCAATTAAATAAGTCAAAAATATTGTGATCTAATTATGTAATTTGACGGAAGGGCTTAATTGTTATGAATAAAATATTATGGATACCATGTGCTAATTCTAATTTGTTGATGGGTCAAATTAGAAAAAGGCAACCTTTGGATTCTATAAATAGGAGGTTATGGTCCCAGTTTGCAGACGATGCTTTTGTTTTGTTTCCCATCGACAAAACTCTTCGAAAACCTAAGGAAGTTTGCAGATTGAAGATCATCTCCGGAGGACCGATTGCAACGATGGATTCCGGTACGCTTCCGCGACTTTGGTTAATTATCAAGTTTATTATTTCTTAAGAGTTGAATAGAGATTAAGATTGTTCATCAAGAGCTCTCGACTTAAGATTTATTTTCTACAAATGGTTGACCAAACACTTGGTGAGAAATCCAAGTGGGTCAAAAGTTGATCAGACACTTGGTGAGAAGCTCTAACAAGTCAAAGTTGATCGGATGTTAGACAACAGAAAGTCTCAACAGGTCATGGATGACTGAATGATGGGCAGAGGAAGCCTTGGCAGGTCACGATTGACCGGATGATAGGCAATGGAAAGACTCAATAAGTCACGGATGACTGAATATTGAGTGGAGAAAGTCTTGGTGGGTTGAGGTCAATCGGATACCAGAAGAGACACAAATTCAATCTTGGAAATGCTGAATTTAGGATTACCAATTGATTGGTGAGAGATGACAATCGATTGGTAAACCCTAAACTCAATTTTCGAGTTTAGGATTGGTGAATCAATTGGTGTAATCAATTGACTCAAATCAATCGATTGGAGGTTTATTTTCGCGAGCATAAAAAGGTACTGAATCGATTAGCCTAATCTATTCAACCTTGTTGATCGATTTGACTAGTCGATTGGCAATGTATTTTCATGAGCATAAAAAAGCGCTAAATCGATTGACCTTATTAATTTCGGCCTCGTCAATTGATCGGGCTAGTTGATTGGCAAAGAGTTTTTGTGAGAATAGAAATCTTCGAAATCGATTGACTTAATTAATTAGAAGATATTAATCTATTGTTATGACTCACCAAACAATTAGTAGAATGAAAAAGAGTCATTCTGCAGGTTTGAAAAGTAGAATCTGACGTGATAATCGATTGAGAATAAGATTAATCGATTGGGAAGCCTAAATTAGCCCAAAAGCAACCATAGAAAAGGGATTCTCGTGAAGATTTGATCAAGCCAATTCTTGACGGTTTGAGGAAGAAGTGCTACTGCATTTCTAGACCAACAATAGAGAATTGCGAACAACAAGAAAGCGTTCAAAGCAAGATTCGTATAAAGTTGTTTGTATTCATTGTATTTGCTTTCATTTCTTGTTGTTTTTCTTGTGTCCAAGAGTGTACGAGGCTTCTCCACCTCTGGAAGCTTTCTGAGAAGGATGTTTTCATAGTGGATTTGTAATGGATAGTGTGAACCCTTAGATGAGTCACCTTAAGGAAGTGTATACTAAGAAATCCAAGTGTAGTGCATGTGGAGTGAGTTAGAGTCAAGATTTTTGCTGCGAGTTCAAACAATGACGATGACAAACTCACAAGAAACGATAAAAGCTATTCACACCTCTAGCGCATACTAGTCCTAATAAGTGGTATTAGAGCATGATCGCTCTTCATTGGACTAATCATTGGAAAGAGCAAAGATCTAGAGGAAGAAGAAAAAGGTATATTCTTGAAGCCGCTCAATATTAACAAGTCATTAGACTAATCTTCAACGGAGCTCAAGTGTGTAAATAGATCACCGAGAAGGATTCAAATTTGACATCTATGTGCCTCCATCATTAGAACGGGAACCTTCGATCTTTGGAAATCAAGAATGGAGAATTTCTTGATGATGGATATAGAGTAATGGTTTGCTCTAATGAAGGGATTTGAAGCCCCAATGGATATATAAGGAAAACTTCTTTGGAGGAGAAAATGAGAGGAACAAGTTCAAAAGTCTATGGCAAATAAAAAGGTAAATAGATTACCAGCTAATATTTTGCCTAATGATATTTTGTGCAAGATAGACGAATATCAAGATGTCAAGGAATTATGGAGTAAATTGGCCAAGCTCTATAAAGATCCAACCTTAATGCCAAGTGAAAATAGATCCAAAGAGGGAGACTTATTGGATCAAGGACTTGAGGACTTGGAGATGCACAACATTCAAGGGAGAAATTGAAGAAACATTCACCTCAAGGATTGAGGGGGAGAACTCATTAACACCGGAACTAGAAGAAGTCTCAACTTTCGAAGCCAATGAAGACAAGGAGTATGCCACCTCTACAAGTCAAGATAGTATAAATCATGAAGGTATAACTATTTCAATTAGTAAAAATAAACATTATATAATATGCTTTGAGTGTAGGAAAAAGAGTATTATAGGAGCAAGTGCCCCAAATCAACTAAAAGAAGGCTCAAGTGGCACCCAAGGTGGAGGAGAAGTCAAACGGGCTAAGACTTTAATACAAAAGGGCAAAAAGCACATTGTGTATTTCTTATGCAATCGCAAGGGATATTATCGAAATCGATGTCCGAAGGGGAGGTCCTCGAGGAAGAACAAAAGAGGAAACTCAAATCAAGAGGGAGCTTTAAAAAACAAAACTAACGGAGCTTCAAAAGACAAAACTAAGGTATCATTAGTTAATGATATTGTTTTATATCATGATAACAGACACCCTAGAAATAAGTTTTATGATTTTAGTGCTTATTATCATGAAAATAGAAATTATAATGATTCTAAAGAAAATTATAAATCATATCATGCTAGAACAATCTCACATAAGGTTAGAAAAGTAGAAAATAAGTTAAACAACAACTCTGAACAAGTTAGATATGCCCAAAAGGAAAAATGATCAAGACAATCATGAAAAATCAAAATTTGAGAACTTAAAGATCGAAAATGAAGTTTTGAGGTCAAGACTTGATAAATTAGAAAGGGCCCTTAGAAAAATGACAAATAAGGGAAAAGAGTCCAAGAAGAAAGATCTAGGCCAAAATAAACCAGAATCATCCAAGGGCAAGAATGATTTGGGATACAAACATAAGTCCAAGAGCAATGTGTCATCATACCATAGAGTTCCATGTAGCTATAAACCAACTCTAGAACTAGGAGTAAGTCAAGATTACAAGGAAAGTCATCCTCAGTGTTAACCTTGAGAAGACTAGGACTAGTATGACTAAGGCTTTTAAGAAGTCATTAGGAAGATATTTATGGATGTTATCCCTAGTGAATACTTAGTGCACCCAAGAAGCTCCAATAGATATTGATTTCCTAAGAGTATGATCTTTTCACACTAAATAGGTTTAGAGTTTATTAATTCTAATTGGAAAGGTAGTTAACCCAACTATGGCGAAGTTGACACTTTAGAGAATTTTTAAGGTATTGTGTCACCTTAAAAATAAAAAGTTTATTTTTATTCTAGAAGAGTTAAGGTGTGCCAATAAAATTTTTTGAAATATTGAGATTAATTGGATTGACACAAATAGGATAGAATTCAAAAGTGTGCCAAGTTGGGATTTTGGCACATGCTAGGGAGATCGGGTCAGTTATGTAAAATTGCTATTTTGGCTTAGCTATTAGTTGATGATACTTAGATGAGAAACTAAGTATTTTCTTATGAGTGATGAATAGTATGCTTGTATGCTCTATCACATGTTATGACATCATTAATCTTGTTATGATATTTGATATATATTATGTTATATATGCATCATTAAGTTATGATAATTTTTCTTTAAAAAAACTCATTTGATGTATGTCATAATTATTATCATATATTATTTTATTTCCTTATAATTAAGGACAATGACATTAAGTGACGTCCTAGGTAGGATAATCAAAGTTTAAAAAAAAAAAGATAGAGATGCATGATCCCTTAATTTAGGAAAAAACTAATTTTATATCTCACAAGACCATAAGATAACTTGTATGCAAATTGAGACACATTAGATACAAGTGTTATATTAGGAGGATGAGCAAAACTCAAGATGCTGACTTAGTGCATCTATTTGAATTTAGGTTCATCAAAATAAATGGATGATGTGAAGATTAATCATAGTGAAAGCTAATGTGTAAGTCATATGTATTTAGCCTATAAATCATGGTTAAAAATTTATTTTGAAAATAATTTCAAAAATATTTTAAAAAATCATGGTGAAGTCTATTTGTTGATAGGAATCACCAATGATTAGTTAGATACAAAGTTAGAGTGAAACATTTAAATTTTTAATGGTTTCTAATTTTATATCATTCTTTGAAAATAAGATGTATTTTCATAGAAAACTATTTTTCCCTGATAGTATATGACATAAGTAATGTCTATGTGAAATTTTATGATTTTTCAAAAATCATAGAATTATTTATGAATTTATAAAATTCGGTCTGACTTTGAATTCGAAAATTAGATACCTCAATCAATTGGTAATGGTGACCAATCAATTGGTACGTGCAGTAATCGATTGACAACTGAGGCCAATCGATTAACATGGACTGTAATCAATTGGTAACTGATATTAATTGATTGGCAACTATTGATTTCAGCTGAATGAGTTTATTTCAGTCGATTAACTCATGCTTATGTGTTTTAACTATCTCTAACCCTCTGAAGTGCTTAGTAAGCATTTAACGGTACTTCTTTTTGATGAAAATAAGAAAGGGATAATTAAAGGAGACTTATCTGGAATTAAGGAGGAGGTTTAGATTCAAGGGTGAATTTTTGACTACTAGAATTATACCTATGGATTTTTCGTAAAGGTTTAGAAATTCAAAATCATTGTTGGTTCAATGATAGAAGGTGGAACATGCTTTGAGAGGGAGGTTCACCCTAAAGGCATGGTTTAGATATGAAAGGGAGAGTTTATGCTCAAGGTTAAGTGTCAGAGACAATGAAAGGGAGAGAACCTTCATTAATTATCTTTGGAGAAAATTTTTAATATATGTCAAAGGGGAGAATATAGGGTTTAAGTTAGAAAATCCTCATTTGTGTTTTAGCATAGGTTGAAGAAGGAAGTTGGGTTAATGGTTTAGCCTAACTCGAAAAGTTGGGCTAATGTTTTAACCTAACTTAAACATATTGTCAAACATCAAAAAGAGAGAGATTGTTGGTGCAATCGATCTCAGATCAAAGTTGACCAAGTTGACTAACCTTGGATTGACTTGAAGTTGAATTTTGATATTTGATCAATATGTGTGGGAGAAGTCAAGTAGGACAAGATTGACTTGATACTTGACGATGTCAGAAGTTAAATAGAAAGTTGGCAAGGGAAAAAGTCCAAGTAGGTCAAGGAGAATCAAACACTTGGCGATGAGAAGTTCAATAGAAAGTTAGAAAGGGAAAAGTCAAAATGAGTCAAGGTTGACAGAACACTTAGTAATTGAAAGTCCAACGGGAATGTTGTCAAGGGAAAAGTCCAAGTAGGTTAAGGACGACCTGCCACTTGGTGATTAGAAATCCAACAGAAAGTTGGCAAAAAAAGAAAGTCCAAGTGGGTCAATAGTTGACCATACACTTGGTAAGAAAATCCAAGTGGCTCAAACGTGTATCGGGCACTTGGTGAGAAAGCCCTAGTAGGTCAAAGTTGATAGGATGCTAGGCAATGAAAAATCTCAACAAGTCACGGATGACTGAATGATGGGTAGAGGAAGCCTTGGCAGGTTACGGTTAACTAGATGCTAGGCAACTAGAAGTCTCAGTAGGTCATGAATGACTGAATGTTGATCAAAGAAAGTCTTGGTAGGTTGAGGTCAACCAGATATTCGGCGAGACACTAATTCAATGTTGGATAGGCTAAATTTAGGGTTACCAATCGATTGGTGAGAAATGACAATCAATTGTTAAACCCTAAACTCAGATTTTTATTTTAGGATTGGAGAATCAATTAGTGTAATCAATTGACCCAAACCAATCGATTGACTTAATCGATTGGAGGCTTGTTTTTGCGAGCACAGAAAGGTGTTGGGTCGATTGACCTAATTGACTTAGCTTAGTCAATCGATTGGGCTAGTCAATTAGCAGTGTATTTTTGACCTAATTGACTTAGCTTAGTCAATCGATTGGGCTAGTCAATTAGCAGTGTATTTTTGCGAGCACAGAAGGTACTGAATCGATTGACCTAATAGATTCAACCTTGTCAATCAATTGGGCTAATCGATTGATAGTGAGTTTTCACGAGAACAGAAGGTTTCAGAATCAATTGACTTAATCGATTAGAAGCTATTAATCAATTTGTATGATTCATTAATCGATTGGTAGGGTAAAAAAGAATTGTTCTGTAAGTTTGAATGGTCAGATTTGATGTGACAATCGATTGAGAGTAAAACCAATTGATTTGGAAGCAGAAATCAGTCTGAAAGCAACCCTAGAAAAGGGATTCTCGTGAAGATTTGAGCACGTCGGTGCTTGAGGGTTTGAGGAAAAAGTGTTGCTACATTTCCAGATCAACAATTAGAGCTGTCAAACGACTCGACTCATAGTGGGGCTGCCCGACCCATGGCTAGCTGACTATTTGGCAGGGCGGGACAGGCTAACTCGTCATCTTGGCTGGTTGGAAAATCCTCAACCCAACCCAACTTAAGGCAGATTACAGATTAGACAGGCCAATCTGTGGGTCTGTAAAAAATAAAATATATATAAAAAATTTAAAAAGTTTAAGTTTGATTATGGATTACTACATCATAAAAGCAAAGTTAGTCAGATCGATATGCAATAAAATGCTACATCAATGCAAACACAAGTTTTCATTAGCTTTAGCATTGATGATATTAGAATTGAATGATAATATGATTAGCTTTAGCATTTTCTTTGACCCAAGGGCCAACCCAAGTTTGCCACGGGCTGACCCGTGCGAGTCTAGGCGGGTCAGCCTGCCTAGACCCCCTTTTAAATGGTTTGATAAAATTGTAACCTAACCCATTTTAATTGGTTAGCGGGGTGGGCCAATCCGATAAGCCCAACCTAAATTGATGACTCTATCAACAATAGGCAATTCTAACCATCAAGAAAGTATTCAATGCAAGATTCATATAAAATTGTTTGTATTCATTGTATTTGCTTTCATTTCTTATTGTATTTCTTGTATTCAAGAGTGTACGAGGTTCCTCTACCTTGAAAGGTTTCGGAAAAGGAGATTTTCATAGTAGAGTTGTGATAGTTGGTGTAGACCCTTAGATTAGTCGCTTCAAGGAGGTGGATATCATATAAATCTAAGTGTAGTCCATGGGGAGTGAGTTGAATCAAGATTTTCGCTGTGAGTTCAAACAACGACGCCGACTAATTCATAAGAAGCGATTGAAGCTATTCACTTCCTCTATCTCATACCGATCTTAACAGGGATGAGGGAGCTCCCTCCCATAGTTAGAGGGAGCTCCTTCAATTTTTGGTAGGGATCTAGTAGCTCCCTATTTAGGGAACCGCTTCTTTAATTTTTTTTGTTAAAATATTTTTTTTAGTTTTTGTTTTAGAAAAAAAATAAGAGAGATGAGAAATATAAAGGAGAAATGAGAAATTTACTTATTAAAGTATGATTTTTATTTATTTAGTATGATTTTTTAAAGTTATTCCATATTAGTAATTAATTATTTAAATTTTATTAAAATTTAATTATAAAATGTAAAATATAATGGAGAGATAAGAAATATATATACTGAAAAATATATAGTACACGTAAGAAGTTGATGCCGAGAGATTTTTTTATAGTGAGAGATGAATGAGATTTTTTATTTTTCATATAACAGTAATATAATATTGAGAGAGCTCTCCAAGAGTTGCCATTACTATGGACGCTCTTATTTTTATTATTGTGAAATAGACATCCTAAATTTTTAAAATATAAAAAATACTTTTATTTTATTTTTTTTCTAAAAATACTTTATTTTAATATTATTTATAATAATTTTGGTTAAAACTCATGAAATGTAAAGTGAAATTGTTTTTATTAATGAAAATTACGACATATGAAATATTAATATATCCTTTTCTAATTTGATCAAAATTAAATTAACTTAAAAATGATTCCAATTAAACTAAATTCACTTCACAACTATGAACATCTTTCTTCAAAACCGCTATATAGCCCAAAATGCTCTATGTTGTATTTATTTATTTTTTTCGAGGCACCTCGAATGTTTTTTTTGTTACATATAGTTTTTTTTGTTTTTTTATTTTTAAAAAATTAATATTTTTTTTAAATCTTAGAACCTAAATATATATAATATATCCCGTAAGTATAAAAATTTTTTTTTAACTTGAACACTATAACTTAAAAGGAAAGCCTAAATCCTAGCAAAGAAATGTTATTATCTTAAACTTACTATAACTCAACCCTTAAACCTTAAAATCTTAAATTCTAAATAAATGTAATATACTCATGACCATTTAAAATTTTTTATTCTGGACACTATAACCTAAGAGGTAATCTTGAACCCTAGAAGAAAAATCTTATTGGCTTAAACTCACTATAACCTAACTCCTAACTCCTAAAATCTTATACAATAAATACATATAATTTATCCCCAAAAATAAACAAAAAAAATCAAACTGCAATGAAATCTAGGTGCCTAGATTCAATCAGGGCACTTGGATTGAATCCAAGTGCCCGGAGCGTGCATAGGCGTGCAGAGGTGAGGCCCGTAGACATCGGCGGAGCCAAGGGGGAGCGAGGGGGTGCGTAAGCACCCCCTTGCTCTGAATACATTTATGATATATATATATATATATAATTGATTTTTCTGATCGGTCAGAGACCTCCCTGACCGATCAGACAGCTGCATGATCGGTCAACCTGACCGATCAGCCGTTACCTAATGCCGACGGGTTCATTGCTACCCGACGGGTTCATCGTTACCCCTAAGATTCATCGCTCACCCCCTAGGTTATAGTTTTGTTCGAGGGCGGCGGCCGAAAGCCGCTGATGGTCACCGATGGTGTCCACCGATGATCACCGCGGTCCGCACCTGATCAATTATATATATATATATAATATATATATATATATAATAAAAAAATATATATATATATGATGTTTTAAATTTGTTAAATTTTTTTTATAAAATTGTCATTTGAAAAATAATTAATAAAAAATAATCAATTATTTTAATGCTAATGCTAATAATTATATTTTAACGTTCTTTATTATTTCAATATAATTAATAAGTATTCTTTCCTTCTCTATAATATATTACAATAATCATCTTGAAACTGTATCATAATTCATAATTTGATGTCTACGAATAATTACTTTATTGATATGCATAAATTTTTATACAATAGTATTTTAGTCTTTTGATATATTTATTTGATAGAAAAAATATTTTTTTAAATTTTTTTTGAGCACCCTTTTAAATTTCTGTCTGGATTCGCCGCTGCCCGTAGAATATCAAAATTATATATATATATATATATTTATATATATATATATATATATAATATATATATATATATATATATAATATATATATATATATATGACCTAACTCGTGAATCCTAAAAATAAAATCTTAAATCATAGAATCACAAACTAAAAAATAATAGAAAAAATTAAACGGCCGCGCACACTATCCGCACAGGAAGGTCCATAATTTAACTTGTTTGATATACACATGCAACTATTAGTCTCTCTCTCTATATATATATAGACGTCACATAGTCAGTGTATACTCGAAATTTTTTTCGATTTGAACTTTTTTATATTTATATTATAATCCAACCCTTAAACTTTAAAGGTAAAAATCTTTTTGGCTTAACCAGAGCTTAATTAAAAAAGAAAAAAAAATGAAATATATTGCTCGAACAACAGCCTGAAAGGTTGGTCCTAAGTTAAATTTCACTCACTCTCTCTCTCTCACACACATGGGCGAATAAATATCAATGTGCCCCCACAGGCTGGCTCGGTTGGTAAGGCGTCTGGTTGCTTACATCGGAGGTCTCAGGTTCGAGAGTCGCCAGTCGCATACAGGGTAAAAACCTGGTCCGCTGGCTTAAACCCTCTCGGCCCCAGGCGCCTTACCCCACCAATAAAAAACCGTGATTTACTCCCTCTGGACACTTGTGAGGCCGGGACCACGGGGCCACTAAGGTGACGGTTCCACATTTTGCAGCGAATAAATACCAATGTATAATATATGAATAAGGTCTCTTCCAAAAGTTCTTATTTATTAACTTAGGAACTATGAGGTTCATTAGTATTCCAAGAACTATATTTATAGAAGATCCTAATAACTCATTATACCTGATTTACTTTCTCCCACCTATTTAATATAATTAATAAAGATACAACCAGATCTAGGCTCTCAAATATCCCTCTTAAGAAAATTTAAAATCAAAGGGAAATTCCTACCAAATATGGAGAATAAGATAAGATTTATTATAAATTAGCAATAATAAACTCAGATCTTATCATAAAAATCCAAGACTTAAAATACCCTAATTGGGAAATAGAAAATGCACTATACATATCAAACAATTACTAGCTTGTGGAGCAATCTAACGATCTACTTCTTGGCATAAAAGTCTGGCTTTTATAGTAAATAATAGATTTAGAAAAAAGATGGACAGTTCAGCATGTTTTTTAACTACAAAAGATGTAATCATAATTGTCAAGAAGACGAATATAAGATGCTCGACAAAGATCAACTTTTAAACAAAATACAATATTTAAAATGATACTCAAAATTCGATATGAAATCAGGATTTTGACAAATTAAGATGCATCTTGATTCTATAAAATGGGCAACCTTCTCATGTTCAGAAGAACACTTCAAATGACTAGTCATCCCATTCAGACTTAAGGTAGCACCTCAAATCTTTCAAAGAAAAGTGGATGATATTTTTAGAGATGTCTCGCTTTTTACATGTGTATATATTGATGATATCATAGTATTCTTTATAACTAAAGTTGAACATTACACAAATCTAATTTTCAACCTATTTGAGGAAACGGTTTGTTATTTTCTTGGAAAAATATGAAATTATCTATCATGCATATTGAGTTTCTTGGAGCAAAAATATGACGGAAAAATCTCACTTCAATCCCATATTACTTTCAAAATCCTTACTTCCCCTAACAAGATGGAAGACACATAAGGCCTTTCTTGGGCTTCTTAATTATGCTCGACCTTTCCTTAAGGTCATAGGAAAAAAATGGCTATATATAATAAGAACTTTGACACAGGACAAAAATACTTTAATCAATAGGATATTGATTTCGTTAAATAAATCAAAGAAATGGTTAAACTCATTCCAGTTCTAAACTTTTCGCTTGATACTGATTATATTGTGATAAAAATTGATGGTTGTGAATTAGGATGTGGAGGAATTTTACTTAGAAACCTTCAAAATATGACCTTACGACATCAGAAGCATTATATAGATATGCTTCCAGAAAATACAAAGAGAAAGATCATTTAACTTCCCTAGATTAAGAAATTTTAACAGTAATCTATTGTCTTGATGCATTTATGCTATTTATTTGTAATAAATAAAAAATCACTATTAGAATAGACTGCATGGCAATAGTAAAATGTAGTCAACAAACAAAAAGAATATGAAAAAAAATTAACCACTAAAAGATGACTTAAGTTTACAGATATAATTATAAACAAAGGATTGAAGATCCACTGGAAACATATTAAGGGAATAAATAGTTCTCTAGTAGACAAGTTAGCTAGATTTTTACACTAAAAACTTCACTTGATATTACATGCATGGATTGCCAAAAGAAAGTACATACTTTTGCCATGAAAACTATGAAAATTGACAACCAAGAATTACAACAATACACTAAACATGAGGGCTAGTTTCACTTTCCCTCAAGAGAAAGACTGGATAATATATAAAATTGTTTACTTGACAACATTTGCAACATCCCTACAATCTTAGGAAGTGACAATTACAAGAATGTTATCATTAATGCACTCTCAAATTATTTTCTGATGACAGTTCAAAAATCAGAAGGCAAGAAATTCTCTTGCCATGTTTTTTAAAGAACACAATCAAGAGTGTACTATGACTGGGAAGAAGTCACAATAGTCATACAAGGATGTGAAAAGTCATCCTATAAAGGTTTTTACTCTTTAGATGAAGCATTTACTTTGGCTAGGGTAGTAATAGGCCCAAATTTCTAGATCAATACTTTACTAAAGGTAGGAGGAAAACTTTAGTCAGACAAAACATATGCACAAACAATTGCTGAGTGGGAAAAGGCATACAAACAACCTTCAAGCCTAATTCATAGGCCCAACTACTTGAGTTTAGCTCAACTTAAAGCCAAAGCAGCTAGTACGTCAAAACGAAGGACTTCAGAATCTATACTTTTGGGCTTTCCCAACACCATTCTTGAAGACATTACTATATATGTTCGCAACTTGGTAGAAAAAACAAAGTTTCAAATTTTTTAGACTTATGTGAGTTACTTAAAATCCTACATACAAGTCCACTAGAAGGTATGACTATAATTTATAAAGTTGGGTTCAGCTATAAACTTAAGTATTAAAAGTTCTCCAAAATATGTGACAATACCATGGACAATAGCATAAATTATGGTTGTCCATGTTAGTTACTTTGCTCTTTTAGAAGAGCAAACATTGATTATGAAAAATACCTTCTGCAGAACTTCAGGGAAAAATTAATTACTCCATTTACTCTAATGGACTAGGGCTTCTACATAAACTTTGAGTTCATGATTTGGACTCTATAAAAAAATTTCCTAAAAAGTTGGGTGATATCTTGGTCCAGACTCTTGAAGAAGAAATTTTATCATTTGTACTTTTGACAGCTCTCCTCCAAAATGGTTAGATTTAAAAATCGAACTAGCCCCACACCTGATTAAAATAGACAATCATGAAATGAATGGACTCTAGCTAGACATCTCTGAGTATCCTTCTGACCTGGATCTAGAATGGGCAGCACCTATTGACCCCTGTAGATCAACTCAAGCACTAGCGAGCTTAAGTCCAAGGAAACAATTGGTTTTGGGATCAAGATCATCACCCCACGGAATATCTTCTAGCACTATAAGAAGAAGAGTGAAAAATAGATAGGCAAGAAACTGGTCTGCTTGGCCAAATGTGCTACAGCATATTTAAACGCCCAAACTAGAGATGATACTCAGGCCCAAGCCACCAGCTCTAAAGCCCCTTCACTTAATTCTGATGGAGAACAAAACTTGGATAACATGATTGAACCCTAAAGATGATATAAGCAATGACATCATCACACGAATCTAGCATAAGCAATGACATCATCACACAAAATCGTAAATCATGACGATAAACAACATTATTCTCCACCTACAATACTTTACTTAGTGGCAGTAGTAGCTTGATGTTCCACTATCTTATCACTTTATTCTCCACTTTATTTTACACTTTATTCTGCATGGTAGTAGGGTAGTTAGAAACAATCGGAGAGACTATAGGTGACGAGAGAAAATTTGCATAATCTTTCGTAAGGAACAACAGTCAATCTTGAGCAATGAGAAAACTAAGTCCCAAAATTAAGTGGAGATTGGGATGTAGATTTGGTAGAGTGAGAGAGGACCCAAATTTATCATGGTTTGTATAAAACCTTAAGTGAGTATTGCGATAAACTTGTGACAAAATAATTATTATCCATCAAACTAGGTACTAATCAATGGGTGAGTAGTAATTTTAATGAGTTCCGGATGTATGATTGAACGTATAGTGTTTTCATCAATTGTTCAATTAGTGACTCGACTATCAAGAAAGACATGTAGTATAAATTCACGTCCATGTATATAGTCTGGACAATGAACTTTAATATCAATAGTTCATCTATTGTTGCAAATACTAGGAGTTTTTAATGAAAACCAAGTCAGTATCCCAGGTTGGTTCATTTATCGTAATCCCTTTGCCTTGATTGTCAAGTATAAGAGCAGAGGGTTGCTTGAGATTAGTTAGCTCGACTTGTAGTAGATTGAGTCAAGTCTCTAAAATAGAGACTCTGGTTTCAAGAAACACATTTCTTATACTCCCTCTTACTTGTTGAGTAGTAGGTATTGTTAGGTTCTTACCGTGTGCTAGAAGGGGGGTGAATAACAACTTTTTAATTTCGTCCTTCCTACAATGTTAGCGTGCGCAAGCGGAAACAATAATAACAAATTTAAACAAACTCTAACCGTCACCTTTACATGGTTTGGAGATGAAGCTCCTACTCCACGACTATTTGTAAGGTGGACGATCCCGATCCGTCGGTGGATGACTCCCGGAAGACCTCCGGCTAGCTCGTGTAGCTCCTTGTGGGTGGAGAAACCTCGCCACAACCCGGACAACACTTCTGAGCAACAAAGACTACTAATGAGCTCTAACCAAGCTCATTTTGTCAAAAACTCTCAGCCAAAACGGAGCTCTCTTAAATAGAGCCTAAGGCTGAACTAGCGGCTGCCAGTCGACTGCCCCCAGGGCAGTCGACTGATTCCACCGCAATAGCTAGCCAACTGCTAGATTTTTGACCTGATCAATTGACTGATCCCAGACCAGTCAACTGATCTTTCTGTGAATTCGAGTTCCCTGTTGGCAGTCGACTGATCCATCCCCAGTCAACTGCCCAGCTTACATATTCACTCTCCCTCACTCCGAAGACCACCCTTCACGTATGCCTTAAAGTCCACTCCCTTGGCTTGCCCTTTAAAGTCCTCTTCCACCGGCTGTCGTCCCTCAGATACGCACATAAGCCCTCGGCTTGCCTCCATGTCATCCTTCACGTATACCCTTTGAAGTCCACTTCCCCCGGCTTGCCCTTGGAGTTCTCTTCCCTCGACTCTCGTCCCTCGGATGCGTACTCCATGTATGACTCACCAAGTCTTGCAAACTCAATCACACATATCAAACCACAAGAGTAAACCTAACTTAAACTCTTTGCCCAAACATCAAAATACATGGTCACTCCAGACCATAGATTGCCCCATCATGTATAAGAATGTTGAACGTTTGTTGTAACCATAATAAGTTTTTCTTTTATTTATGGTTGAATAAAAGCCACATAAAAAAGAAGGAACATTATCCATTCTTGTTTTAAGGTCTAATCATGAGAATATTCTGGTTAGTCAGGCTTTAATAATCTATTCTTGGGTGTGGATTATGTAAACATAAGATGCTAGATCGATGTAGCTTGCTAGAGGGGGGGTGAATAGCAAATTTTCGTTTTCTTCCTACAAGGTTAGCGCGCGTAAGCGGAAACAATAATAATAATAATCAAACAACGCTAACAAACCTATTTACGTGGTTCATAGATGAAACTCCTACTCCATGACAGTCCGTGAGGTGGACGATCCCTCGATCCTTCGGCGGATCACTCCCCGGATGCCCTCCGGCTAACTCGTGTAGCTCCTTGTGGGTGGAGAAACTTCGCCACAAACCCAAATACACCTCTGAGCTCTAAAAACTACTAACAAGCCTTAACCAATCTTGTTTCGTCAGGGGTTTCCAGCCAATCCCGAGCCTCTTTAAAAAAGCTCAAAGCTCGAAAGTACCCTACCAGTCGACTGCTCCCAGGACAGTTGACTGCCTCCACTCAGATTCGACCGTTGCAGCTCAACGTTCGAATTCTACCAGTCGACTGCTCCAGGGTCAAAAACATTTTGTAAGTTTCTGTTCTCGCTGACAGTCGACTGTTATTTTCCCAATTGACTGCCCAGCTTACAAGAATACTCTTCCTCACTCCAACGACCCTCCTCCACGCGTGCCTTCAGGTACACTCCCTCAGCTTGCCCCTTGAAGTCCTCTTCCACCGGCTATCGTCCCTCGGATGCGCACACAAGCCTTCTCTTGGCTTGCCTCCATGCCGCCCTTCATGTGTGCCCTTTGAAGTCCACTTCCTGGCTTGCCCTTGGAGTCCTCCTCCCTTGGCTCTCGTCCCTTCATGACTCAACTGACTCTTCACCAGCAGCCTTGATTGTTGCCTTCACACCCTCTTCATCTTCGACTCCCGTCCCTCGGATGCACACAAGCCTCCAGCTTGCCTCCATGCTATCCTTCATGCATGCCTCGAAGTCCGCGCCCCTCGGCTCATCATCCCTGCCATCCATGGTCCCTCGGGTGCACACAAGCCCACGGCTTGTCTCCATGCTACCCTTCACCGTACCGAAGCCGTCCAGCTAAGTCCATATGTGTAACCTGCACATCCTGCACACTCACATACAAATATTAGAACACAAGGGAAAACCTAACTTAAATCCTTTGCCCAAACATCAAAACACATGGTCACTTCGGACCATAGATTGTCTCAACATAATTAAGATTCATGTTATCTAGGTCCAAGTCCTTCCATTGTTCTATTAAGTTCTCAACTTCTGGCTGGAATGTATCACTAAAGAGCCAATATTTTTCTGCCAAGGTATATGGGATATCTAGGAATGAATTAATGAGTCTATAATCAGAGGAGGTAGGTATTTCTTCTACATTCTCTATAGAAATAATAGTGTAGATAGAGGAAGTATCAGGCATGCCCTCTTGGATTTCTATTAATTAAGTTCATATTAATACAAGAGACTAATTTAGCCTCTCTTGTATATAAGTTTTTCTGTTCGAGCATGCATAAGATAAATATCCTGGTTCATTACCAACAAAGTAAGTTATACTATTGACATTTTTTTTAAAATTTAAATCTCCTGACATGTTTATTTTTGTTTAAATATGATTTCTTTTCCTTACTTTTTCTTAATAGTAGACATTTTTAGGCCTGATTTTAGATTTAGATTGAATAGATGCCTGCTTGGCCTAACTTGCTTTTTTTCTTTGTTTGTACCAATGTTGGGTCAATCCGTATTGTTGCGGAGTATATATTTAACTATAAAATCTATATTGTTAATTTTTAAGTTATTTTTGAATTTGAATATAAATACATTTTTCCTTAAGTATCGAGATGTTATGTTGGATTCAAATTCATGTATTATCATATTAGGGTGCAACTTTGGTGTCTGTCCAGGCTTTATGAATTTATTTGCCTAAGTCTCTTGGTGATTTATTGAAAAATCTTTCATTTAATTTCATATTACAATAATTTTTTGAAATTACAGTGAGTGTTAGGAAATTATTGTAGAAAGGCTTGATCTAATTCCAACTGAATAGTTGAAGCTGCTCTAAGCCTTTCATTGCTTCCCTTTTCCATAAATCTAATCCTATATTGGTATCTCTGGTTGTTAAAAGTCTGGGGATAGTGTAACAAAATTTTAATATGTTATTTTCCTGAGCTATTATACGAGCTATTTCCTATGGAAATTTTATCTTGTAGGGTTCCATGCAACTCTAGCTACATCACCCAAGTAATTTTATCCTATACGCAACATGGCTTCACTCGTTTTTATGTCAAGTTCATGTCTGACTTGGTAATCTCTTCTAATAGTGACAATCCACTATTCTATGTAGGTATCATATAGTTGTCACACTCAGCTATATGTTGGAAATACTAATTTTTTTGAAATAAGTGATTTAGGTGGTTTTCTTTTCCCTATAGTTTGAGTAAGGGATTATTATTTGTATATGGAGTTATTTTTATTCTTGGTGGGTGGTCATGTCCATAATCCATACTTCTTATAGAACTTTCTGGATACTAGATTATTGGTGATCTGAATGTGGCAGATGTAATAGTAAACTCTACCAGATTCATGATGTTTAATTCGTTAAGTTACTTTCTAGCAATTATGTTTCATTTTTCATCAAAAGATAATTCCCAGTCATTATCAAATTTTTGCAATTGCTTCTCAAATTCCTTAAGTTCAATTAATTCTTTTGGGGTTATATAAGTTGTCATTTCTATGGGCATGCATTAGAATTCATCCGGATCATTAGAAAAATCATTTTGTGTCTCTTGTCGAAACATACCATTCATGTTACTTGTATGGTGTAGTAAAAGATGATTAGCAACTTGAAGGTGTTTTTTTACTTAGTTGTTGTAGGATGTTAAAATTATCTTCAATTAAAGTATTTTGTTACAATTCATTTTGAATGAGTGTAGAAGGAATAAGGTTTAGATTGTTTTCTAAGAATTATCTTTTTTAGATAACTTGCTTAAGTCCTTTGTTAAATTATCTATACTTTGCTTCCACTCTATGGCTTGTGTTGTCTTTTGGATTTATTTTTCTACTTGAAATAATTTATTTTCTAATAGTATAAATCTGTGATGTAATGATGATAATAATACTATTATAGTATTATTTTGTTGAATTAGAACATGATCTCCTTGTCTAGTGACGTTAAGGATATAATATTGGTTGCCTCCGGGATTATGGTGCAGCGGTAGGGTAACTAGTCATTAACCTAGGTATCTGCGGTTCGATTCCCAGCTAACCCTGAGACGCTGGACTTCTAGACTGTCCACCGCGAGCGCTTCCTGATTTACCTTGATGATCGGTGGAAAACTTCCATAGGACGGGCCGGTCACCCCAAGTTCAATTTGTCTGCTGCCTGGTTCATAGAAAAAGGATACAATTAATATCGGTTTTCTATGGTTTTTTGAAAATTGCTTCGAAAAATCCAAAGCCTTCGTAGTGGATATTTTTGAAGTTCAACTTGTTAATTTATATCTAATTTCTTCAATTGTAATATGTAGAATTTTAAGCTCTTTTGTTATCTAAATTTTATGTGTTGCAATTTGATATTTAATTTGAAGTAAAATAGTTTTGCACTGGAGCTCAAAGTGTTTGGACGGCTGTTCCAAACTCTTAGGCTTATTTTCTTCAATAAGTGCTGAAAAGCTCAGGATTTCTTTCTTGGTAAGAATCTAACTACATTCAGTTAGCTGAATCTTCTATTTAGCAAATCTTGTGCGTTTTTTTAATAAGTCTACGTTTCTTCTTATATTGCTTATTATTTGTGATTGTTAACTTAAAGTGATAGATACTTGTTCTAATATATGTGTAGTTTATTTTTTTTTAAAGATTCTAAGACAGTTCCTATACTGAGGAGTACATAATGATAGACAACATGAAATTTCAACGTGAATGACGTGACATTTCTATTGCAGCGGTCCTCGACGGGTTCATCGTGCCCCCCAGGGTATAGTTTGGTTCGGGGTAGCGACCGAAGGCCGCTGGCAGTATCCAAACGACAATCAGACGTGTACACGAAAAATGTCACGTCATTTACGTTAAGTTTCACGTTAAAATTTCACGTTGTCTATCATTACTCGAAGTCATGCATTGTCGTCTAGTGCTCTAGAAGATCTTAAAACTCTGAGACCAATTTTTTTATCATGTTATTTTTTAGGATGCTTCTTGTAGAAGTTGAGTTGGTTGTTCTTGTAGTAGAAATTGTATTTAGACTTTTTCAAAAAAATTTACTTGTAAATAGTAATTGTGAGTAGTGATTGAATAGTCAAAAGTGACTTTGAAGATTATTGTAGACACTTTGGAAGGGTTTTTTATTGGATTTTGATTAAGAGATTATGTCAAAAGAGAGGATATCTATTATTCTACTCTAATATGTAATCTATTTACTTTCAGTGAGTCTCACTTATAAAGGACACTGACTATTTTCAGAATTTTCAGGTTGGATGTCTTCCTTACTTAGCTTTTATATATATATAAATATATATATATATAGAAAAATGATAAGGAGAGTGAAAATAGAAGAGCAAAAGATAAATTTTCAGATTCTGATTTTCCCTTTTCCTTGTACAATTACTATTAACACAAGTTTACTGTACTCGCTTTTCAAAAACAAGAATGGAACATAAGTTAAATATAAAAAACAGATACAAATAGAGATGGAACACCTTCAATTTTGTAATGCAAGAGGATATAGGAGTATAAAAATAAAGGCAATATAAACACACATCTTTGGACCCCATTATCTCAATATGAAATTCGTGACTCATACAAACACAAACACATGTATATATACTTCATTTCCTCCTAGGACCCCCTTACATAACTAAAACAACTAAGCTAATGGGGCCGTCATTAGTCTACCTCCTCCTCCACCACAAACAATCGATATCGATCAACTACTTTTTCACACAATATAAAATTTCAAAAAAAACAATATAAATATTGTTTCAAAACCCTAAAAGCCACAAACAATGCGAGAGAGCTAGCAGATCTAGCTCATTAACTCATCCATGGTAGTTGGGCGGCAACACACTCACAAGCTAAGTCACTATTCTCCACTGGCTCATACCTCACACTCCACCCTCCAAGTAAAGCTGGCGTGAAGGGACCTTCCTCGATTCATGTCATGTCATATATATATTAATCATATCATAAATTAAAAAAAAACAAAATAGTATCATGCAAAGGGCATTTTAGTCCCGCCAATACGATCGAATCATATTATATCTATTATACATAGTTTATCTTATAAAATAAAAAATTATTGACATTTCAATAATTTTATCATACAATTTAACATAAACCTTGTTAAATATCCCTATCGAGTTAAGTAGGACGGATTCATGAATTAAAAGTAAACTGGCCTTTGAGTGCCGAAGGAACGAACGTTAGTGGATTAAATAAAAATTTAAGGTATCCTTCCCTAAATTTAAGTCACTATTCTCCACTGGTTCAGTATATATATACCTGTGTCTCATCCCTACGTGCCTGTGCACGTTTGGAGAGCGGGACGAATCTGAATTTCATTACAGTAACATTTTTTTTATTTATTTTCTTTTAAACTCTTGAAGTTAAGTCAATTAAATTTTACAATTAAGTTTGGAGTTGAATTATAATATTTAAGTTAAAAAATTAATATTAAAAAATTTTAGATGCACACGGAGTATATATTTAAGATGTTTCATAGTATTTTTTATTTTATTTTTTTTAGTTCTGGGATAAGCTAATTAGATTTTACTTATAGAATTTGGGAATTGAGTTTAGGGGTTAGATTATATTGTTTCATCTAAAAAAATTAACACTAAAACATTTTAGATGTTTATAGAAAATATTGTGTGTATTTAAGATTTAAGATTAAAAAATTATTAATTTTTTTAAAAAAATTAAATCCAGACACCTGAATCCAAGTGCTTGAACACCATAATTAAGAAGGATAAGAGTGGATGGGAAGTCGCGCAGGGTACTCTATATATATATATATATATATATTCTCGCTCTGCTACAGATCTTTTGTCGCGCATCGTGTGCACCCGACTCAAGGCGCCTCTATGCCATTAGAGGCACCTTCCATTCCGACTCAAGGCGCCTCCAATGCAATTGGAGACCTCTTAAGTCAAAGCAATTTTTTTAAAAAAAAATGGGTGTATATTATTTATATTTAGGGTTTAAGATTTTAGGGTTTAATTAAGAGTTGAGTTATAATGATTTTAAGTCAATAAGATTTTTTCTCTAAGGTTCTTGAGCTATAATATTCAAAATAAAAAAATTATAGATATTCACGAGGTATATTATATATATTTAGCGTGTAAAATTTTAGAATTTAGAGGTTAGATTATAGTGAGTTTAAGCCAAAATGATTTTCCCTTTTGGGTTGTAATGTTCAAAATAAAAAACTTTAGAGGTTCACAGGATATATTATATGTATTTAAGATTTATAAAAAAATAAATCGAGACGCCTCCCATGCATGAGAGGCGCCTCAATCAGTATTTGAAAAAAAAATCATTTCAGGTACCTCTAATGCAATTAGAAGCGCCTTGAGTCGAATCGTGCACGGGCACACGGTGAGGGCAACATATATATATATGCGCCACAGACCTTACGCCGTACATCCCATGCATACCTATTTTTTTTGAAAATTGTTTGTATTTAATACTATAACATAACCCTTAAATTCTAAAGTAAAATCTAAATGACATACCCACAAATTAAAAAGAATAAACAAAAAAATTAATAAAAAATGAAAACATGTTGTTGCGGATGAAGTCCGTAGCATCATGTCTGTAGCATAACATAACATCACACACCACACACACACAACTATTATGTTGTGCATGGTAGTGTGCGCTAACCAGGTGCACAACAGTTTTTTATTTTTTTTTTGTTTTTTTATACTTGCGATTAAGCTATTTGGTATTTAATTTAAGATTTAGAGATTAGGATATAATATTAAGTCTAACAAAAAAAATTATATACAATACTGACAAGGTGTGCGTAAGATGTGCGACATAATAAATTCTTTTATATATATACACACACACGAATCTAATATTTTGCGGCCTCATCTCTACGTGTTTGTTTGTTCTCAGGTTGGTGGATCAAATCCAGGCACTTGGATTGAATTCATTAAGATTTTTTTTTTTTGGGTATATTATATATTTATTTAGGATTTAGGAGTTAGGTTATAGTGGGTTTAAGCTAGTAAAATTTTTTCTCTAAGTATTTATGGTTCCCTCTTGGATTATAGTGTTCAAGATAAAAATTTTTAAATAATCATGGGATATATTATTATATTTAGGATTTAAGATTTTAAAGTTTAGGACTAGATTATAATGAGTTTAAATTAATAAATTTTTCTCTAGGTTCAAGCTTTTCTTTTGGATTATAGTGTTTAAATAAAAAATTTTAGATGCTCAGTATATTATATATATTTAGGGTTAAGATTAAATTTTTTTAAAAAAAAATTGAATCCAAACGCTTAGATCACTATGTCGTGCACAGTCGCGTATGTACAATCACGTATATATATGAAAATGTTAAGTTACATATCTATCCGTACTTAGTATTAATTTTTATAGAATTTAAGATATAGTATTTAAAATTAATATTAATGCTCACGAATGAGTATGCAACATATTATCCTTTATATATATCTAGTGTTTATTTTTTAAAATTTGTTAGATTTAGTATTTAAATGAAAGGAATTAAAAATTTTAAAAAAAATTAGTATTAGAAAATCGAGTAAATCATTATATGTGAAATTTTTTTTTTCCGACTTCATCCAAAATTAACGCTAATTTCATTTTACACCTCTATTATACAGTGACCCAACTCGATTGAGTCGTATCATATAGCTTCGTTTTCGTGTTGAATTGGCTGGTTTCGTATTATTGAGTCGTGTTTATGTTTGCCAACTGCAAGCGGTTTTTTTGGCCCACTTGACTGGCCCGGTTCATGCCAGCTCGAACCGGGTCCCCACAGCGAAGTCTCTGCGGGAGTTGAAAGTGAATGCATTGAATGCGAGGAACCAATTTTCTGCGTATTTCTCGTCTTTTTATGCCGTAATTTATAGACGAAGGTAGGCACCCCGCGAACTCTGCCACCGATCACAGAGAAGGAAGAGAGGACGAAGAAGAAGGAGGAGGAGGAGGAGAAGAAGAGCAAAAGATCTTGCTTTCTTTTTCTTCTCATGGAGTTGTTGTCGATGGCCTCCGCCTTCATGCTCTTCTACTGCTTCTTAAACATTGCGTGGGTTGTTTTCCGGCGGTGGCGCGACCGGCGGTGCTACCTGGTGGAGTACGTGTGTTTCAAACCCTCCGACGAGCGGAAAATATCGACGGAGTTCAGCGGTAAGATCGTGGAGAGGAACCGCCGGCTGGGGTTCCCGGAGTACAAGTTCCTGCTCAAGGTGATCGTCAACTCCGGCATCGGGGAGGAGACGTACGGTCCGATGAACATCGTGGAGGGGCGGGAGGAGAGCTGCACCTTCAGCGACGGCATGGCGGAAATGGACTCCTGCCTGGACAGCACCCTGGACGAGCTGTTCAAGCGGGCGGCGGCGTCGGGGGTGACGCCGCGGGAGGTGGACGTGTTGGTGGTGAACGTGTCGATGTTCGCGCCGGCGCCGTCGCTGGCCTCGAGAATCGTGCGTCGGTACGGCATGCGGGAGGACGTGAAGACGTTCAACCTCGCCGGGATGGGGTGCAGCGGCAGCCTCATCTCGCTGGACCTCGTCAGGAACGTGTTCCAGGTGAGGGGGAAGACTACGGCGGTGGTGCTGACGTCGGAGTCGATCGGGCCCAACTGGTACTGCGGCAGAGACAAGTCGATGATGCTGGGGAACTGCCTGTTCCGCTCCGGCGGGTGCGCGATGCTGCTCTCCAATGATCCGGCGATGCGGCGGCGGTCGAAGATGAGCCTACGGACCCTCGTGCGCACCCACATCGGCGCCAACGACGACGCGCACAACTGCGCCGCCCAACTGGAGGACGACGACGGCCTCGTCGGCTTCTTCCTCGGCAAAGATCTCCCCAAGGTAGCCGCTACTCTGTTTTCTCAGCTTGCTCCATTTATTTTTTCAAATTATTTCTAACAATTTAGTAATTTACAGTTTAACTCCTATAATTTCAAGAAGCTTCTATCTCACACTCCCCATCAACTACAATTTAATTTAATATAACATTTAGGTAGTAAAATGAAAATATGCTCTCACGTCGACAGGCAGCAGTTCGATCCTTCACCGACAACCTCCAGCGGCTCCTCCCCAAAATCCTCCCCACCCGGGAGCTCATCCTCTTCGCCGCCCGCACGGCGAAGCAGCGGCTGAAGTGGCTGAACAAGGCCGGCGCGGCGCCGGCGGCGACGCGAGTCAATTTCATGTCCGGCATCGACCACTTCTGCCTACACCCCGGAGGCGCCGCCGTCATAGAGGCCGTCGGCCGCAACTTGGGGCTCTCCGCCTACGACCTGGAGCCGTCGCGCATGACCCTCCACCGCTGGGGCAACACCTCCGCCAGCAGCCTCTGGTACGTCCTCGCCTACATGGAGGCGAAGCGCCGCCTGCGGAAGGGCCACCGCGTGCTCATGGTCACCTTCGGCGCCGGCTTCAAGTGCAACAGCTGCTTGTGGGTGGTGGAGCGCGACCTCGACGACGAAGGAGCTTGGGAGGACTGCATCCACAGCTACCCTCCCAAGACCCTGGCCAACCCCTACTTCGAAAAGTACGGTTGGATCAACAATGAGCAGTAGTCTCATCCACCATTATCTTCTTCTTCTTCTCCTCCTCCTCCTCCTCCTCCTTCCAGCAGAACTACCATGAAAGGACCTTCCACAGCTCGTTTGATCAGAACAAAATTTCCATTCCTGGAAGTTTTATTCATCTTCTTCCTCCTGTTGCTGCTGCTTTTCCAATTAAGCTTTAATTATGATGATTAATTCTTGGTCACCAGTACTTAATCAGCAACAGCTTAATTAATTATTTGTATCCGCATGCACTGTCCTGTTAAATACCTGTTGATTACTGGACTCATTGTTGTATTAATGAAGTAAATAAGCCAAAGAAATATGATACGAGTATACAGAACCATGGAAGCACAAGTTCATGAATGCATTGTGTGTTTTTCTTGTAGATTCATTATGAGGGCCAATTAAGGGGTGGAACTACCCCCTGTCCTAGTGAACAAGTGCCTTAACACACATTTTCTACTCTACAACACATCTCAATTTTCTTTTAAATCAAGACTCTTTAACACTTTTTATTATCTAACAGTGAATGTCTATAAGAGGTCTACTAGTTCAATTCAGTGGCATGTGGCTTGTCCTCCTTCACAACAGCTTCACTAGCAAGCCAGCCCTGCATTAAATGGTAGCTAAGAACAGCTGCATGATGAGTAGTCTTCCAGGAGTTGAAAGAAAGGCATTGGAGAAAGAGCATGAGACCTTTTGAGTTAAACAAGTCACATTATTTCCATTTTGGTTGGTGTGGATTAGCTGACAGCATTTATAGAAACTCAAGGGTAACAACAGACAACATGATATACAAGAGTTGTTTTACAAGATGTAGGGAAGGATGTGGACCAAATATACTTCGATATTATCCTATCTTTTATCGCCCTTCACCCTATGTTTATACGATATAGTTACACTTGTGAAAGAGACCGAAAACAATGATCAACAAACAAAGAATTGGTTGGTATTTATTCTTTGCATGTGCAATGGGGCAAAGGAAGAGCTGGTGGAGTATAATGTCTAGGACATCAATTCAACAACTTAAAAACCTCATCTTGTTAATTTAAAGGAAGAGGCGGTGGAGTCTAATGTCTAGGACATCAATTCAACAACCTATTTAGAGGAAGAGATGATGGAGTCTAATTTCAAGGATATCAATTCAACAACTTAAAAACCTCATCTTGTTAATTTGACCATTCATCCTTTTATGATCTTAATTGTATAATTAAACAATGTTTGACCTCTTAATAACTAAATTGGACAAAGTCAATGATGCAGATTGAAATGGTCCATGTTTAACCAACTGATTTGGAAACTATAAAAATAATGAGTTAAACTTGATCCAAATTGGGTGACATGGCTTGACCTCAGGAACCATGAGCTTATTTATCAATGTGAATTTGGATGGACCACCAAATAGTTCATGGACAAAGTCGCCATCGAAAATGGTTTAGTGGTCGCAGATGTTTAATCTTTTGATCTATTTACACCACAATCATTTCAAGGGCATTTGATACGATACATTACTAATACGATGTGTTTGCCTACTAATATTGGAGGAAAATATTAGGTAAATAGTAAATCGATTTAGGTTGACAAACCAAAGCATAATCTATGATTAACTAATTGTCAGAAAATTCACACAATTGACCCAGTACGATATGACAAATTTCACACTATGCAATATATAACTAATACGATGAAAAATAGATTGCATTTGTCTACTAAAGTTGGACCAGAGATAAGTAAACAATAAGTCAACCTAAGTTGACAATCGATGTTTTCTCTTATTAAACCAAAGAAGTCACCGATGTAGATTGCTACAATCTATGATCAACTGCTCCGGACTATGGTACAGTGGTAAGGCGATTAGTTGTTATCCCAAGCATCCACGGTTCGATCCCCAACTACGATGTATTTGTAAGAATTTTTACTCCGAATGGAGCGCGAACCTGGGGGCTGGGCTTCTAGACCGCCCACCGCGAACGTTTCCTGATTTACCGTCGGTGGGAAACTTCTGTGAGGTTGGGTCGGTCGCCCGAGATTGAAAAACCTGTTAATCATTTTTTACAATCTATGATCAACCAACAAACTACTTGAGAACTTTATAAAAATTAGATCTAAGATCATGCTTCTGTCAATACAGAATCCTTGGAAAGAGTCTATTATACGCAATCTTATTTTACTTTGCAAGAGGTTGTTCCATCAATTATTTGCATGGGCCATTCAATGGTTCGCGTACAAAGTTGCTATCTAGTAGTTAAGCAATGAATTGGAATGATTCTCAAATCTCAACAACTAACTATTTAGAGGAGCGCCATTAACATGATAAAACCGGCACCATATGACTCGGTTAATGATCAAGCCATTGGTTAGGAAACTGATCTCTCACATGCAGGGTGTGGTCGACGATCCATTCCTTGTATCTTGATCAAAGAGGCCTTTAGTGATGATAGATAAAGCTACCTCTTCCAGCTGTGAAGTTTGTCATGAGATAAACATGAATTAAATTCCTACAGAAGAAAAGATTCATTGATCCACTGGCATGATATCGCCATTCAAAAAAGATAATAATAATAATAATAATAATAATAATAATAGAAACACACACAAAAAACTAACTGATAAGATATCACTAGTTTGATTTCACCATGCAAATTTTCTGGTCAAGCAATTCAAGTTAGACTAAAATCAACTAAGTTTTTAGCTACATCTTAATATCTTAGTTGCTTTTTAATGTAGTTTGTTTGTGAGAATATAAAAGAAAGTTACATCGTTTGGTACTGGGATTATACCCTTTCACTTCTCTGTAATTAAACATCCACTTATGCAAAATGTGTGTCATAGTAAATTGATAACAACTTACATAAGTTTGCCAACTAGGATAGTCTGGTTCGGACGTAAGTTAGAAACAAAGCGAGAGGAATCAGGTTAGAAGAAACTCGGTCTAGTTGTGAATTAATTGTTAGGCTAAGTAGTTGGGATGTGACGAGATGGAGTTCAATGCAGCCGAGTTGTTGAAGGTTCAGTCAAGCTGGTTTTAGTTGAGTTTTATGATTATAGTGGATGAGTCAAGGAGAAGGCAGGTGAGTTGAGAAGGAATTCTAGATGGAGGGCTTAGGTAAGTGATGAGTCGATGTGAGATGATGTGTTTGTCTTTCATAGAATTCAAAGTCTCGTGGGTTTTAAACCCACAATACAGAGAATCAATCAACATGCTGGTACTCTTTGATTACACACTTAGTCGTTGAGTTGTAAGGCTCAAGTTCTTAAAACATCTTCATAAGAGGTTGCACAAGATGCTTCGCCCTTCCTTCTCAAAGTCCAACTCACAGAATCAATGACTTTATACTCTGCTGACTTGACACTTGGATGTTCCGATCACTCAAATGATAGCCAAAATCAAAGCTAACAATCAATTATTGAAGTAACTAAACATCACATGTTACACCTTTGACATTTTGCATCACATCATTATCTTCCATCTCATCACTTTTTCTTACATTTCTTTTCATCTTTATGTAATTATGTGTATGGTTCTAGCAGAATAAGTGAAAAGGATACTCTACAATCTTATTCTTTGGGTCTAAAGCATCTTTGAAGGTGGATGCATTAATGCCGGAAGGTACAAGCAACAACCTAAAGAAAATCAATGATTTGGAAATATCATTCAACTGTTTCATCAATATTGGTAAAAAATCATTTCAATCACATCCAAATAATTAAGTTGTCCTTTGCTCACATGGTTGGTTTATATATTGAGGAACACAGAAATCCTACACCAAGTTACAGCTCAAGAAGTTGCCCTATATTTCCAAACACACTTAAATTCTACACGGGTTTCACCAACTTTAATAAAAGGAGCGGCTTTAAAAGAACATAATTGACTAGAGCATCTGAGCATGTGGTAATGTTAATAACAAGCATAGTAATCAGGATGTTGACAAATAAACTACGACAGTTATTTTAGTATCAGATCAATATAAATCAGTTCTAGCAAGTCTAACGACTGAAACTGAAGGAAAACGAAGCCTTTTTTCATGATAAAGCATACATTATATTGGTCTGAGATGCGATGCAGTTTAAAAAATGTCTTACTGTGCTATGAAATTGAGCTTTAGTAGCTCTGCGATTAAGTGTGGAAGCAATAAAACTTGTACATAACAATCAAAAGAGCTGGTTTGTAAGGAAAAAAAAGAGAGAAATTTAATGTGGTGAGGCTTGAACATGCATATGTCTATGCAAGATTGAGAAAAAGATACAAGTTCAGTAAAAGTGTCATATAATGAATAGTAAGTACTTGCTATTTTGAGGCTTCATGACTTCTGGTGCATACAACTACCACGTTGATGCATCTGGTACTTATCAATCTCAGAAACAACAACAAGCTTCATAGCTGTCTTTTCTTGCTTATTAAACCATCAAGAACACAATAGCATGACGATGGGAGGATAAGAGCAAGATCCCGCAATCACTCACCTTTTTTTAGGATTTTGTCAATCTCGAAAGCTGCAGGCTTAGATGTTCTCTACAATACTAGTTTGGGTGAGCTAGAAGAAACGATGTATAGTTCTCTATGTCATTCCAATTTAAATATTGGTTCAGGAGCAGAATAAATTTGAATTGCTGACGAAACTGTAAAATAAAAAGGTCTAAACTGAGCAGGGGTTTGAATATTAGTAGGGATAGAACCTCACTAAATTCCAATTGCGAGATAAGATCTGATGACAACCCTTTTGTTTTGTGCCTCTCGTTGGCACAAACTTGTGGCAAGAAGAAAGAAAATGCCATAGTGCGACCATGGGAAATTAGGAAGATCCTGTCAGTCCCAAATGGTGCAGGCTTAGACATGCTCTACAATCCTAGTTTAGGCAACATGGACAATCCTAATTTAGCATAGTGCCATCTCTATGCTAACATAATTCAAGTTTTGGTCAATGATAAATTTTGACCATTCCAACAAAGATGAAACGAGATTTAGCATATGATTGTGCAACTACAAAAGACCTAGGGTCAAAGATAAAGCGGGACAGGTATTGAAAATCGGCGAAAATAAAAGAGTTCAACAGTAACATACAAGAAATATAAGAAACTCTAAGGAAATGGCATAATTTTACAATACATATGGATTAAGTGGCTAAAATCAATAAACAAATTGAGCTAGATTAAATTTAACGCGTGTAGATATCATGCACCGGTATATAGTGTCTGGGTACTGATAGATTAACATGCACACAATGTGTAGGCTTAAGTGAGACATTTCAGTTGGGAGAGTTAACTCAGAAATATCTGATGAAATAGAAGCATAATAGTATCTCATGATTAAAGTTTAGGATACCATCTTCTGTTGTCCTCATCACAGGATTGAATTGCGCTGTTCACTTTATATTATTTACAACCAGTTCTGACAAACTTGCTTCCAAGATTAAATTTTGTAAACCACACCATACATCAACAAGTGAGAATCAATATTGAGACCATATCTGGGACAACCAGCCCTTAAGTCTTTATTCACACAAACATCAAATGACTACAAAAGTGTATGAGAAAACATGTTCAGCAATGTATCAAAAGTTCAAGGCAAAAACTTGAAATTGTATCAAACTAAAATATAGAATGTGTGTATTCATGTAAACAATAAGAAGTGACTAGGAATTGTTAGTACCTAGAACGTTTGAGGGGGCAATCATTGGCACCTCAAGCGGTGTGGATCATAATTTTGATGTTTGGTTAAATGAGTTTAAGTACGCCTTGCTATTTTGTTTGATATGTATGTCTAAGTGTGTAGAGACTTAGAACACAGAGGACTACTTGATGATTCAGGGTCCGGTGGAGTACGGTGACTAATGATATGAGACACTCAAGGGGCCGGAAGAACTAGGAGTATCGGAGATAGTCGAACTTGAAGCAGACAAGCTCGGTACATTCGAGGGACGAGAAACTTGGAGGAAGAGTACACCGGTGGAGCGTGAAAGATGAATAAGGATTGAGTCAGAGGACTCAATGCATCTGAGAGAGGAGAAGCGTAAGTTGTGGTGAGCCAAATTGAGTGAAATTGTACTCGGGACTAAGGGTAGAATCAATGTAAGCGGACTCAGTTTTAGTTAAAGGCAAACTCGGTTGTAGTTAACTTGATTTAGGTGTTTCACATGATCGGAAATATGATTTTCCTCTTATCTATTTGAAGAAGTTATACGTGGGGATAAAGAAAAAGTGACTGAAAAATCACGTGGAGTGTGATCCAACTTGAAGGTCCATTTGACTGAGAATCAACAATCGGAGAGGGATCCAGCCGACTGGAAAGCTGCCACATCAGTAGAAGCGATAACAACGACTTGTTGGTGGATGAGACAAAGAAGTTGAGTCAATTGATTGGATAGGATTTACCGGTCGACCAAACGTGCTATGTCAACAAAGTGATAAGCTCGAGATAGAGACTATACAATGGGGACTAGAGGCTTGAGATTAAGACATAACAAGCTCTGAATCATTGCCTCTTCATTTACTTTACTCTCTTAATCTCCTACAATACTCTATTGTATAAGAGGTTTCTTCACCTCCGCCCTTTCCCAAAGAGGAGAAAAATAACGACAACATTTTATGCATAGGCCTTGGATGTAGCAACCTATGGATTGTGAACCACGTAAATCTTGGTGTCGTCGTGGTATGCTTGTGTTTGTTTACTTATTTGTTTTCTTTACTAATGTGTGTCCTTACTAAGAAATTAGCAAGAGAAAGATAGATTGGTTGAATTGCAAGTTCGTTATTCACCTCCTCCCCTTTGAGCAATCCTAACTCTTGCTTCCACATATAATCTCACACTAACAGGAATGCCATATCATTTGGCCAGCTCCTTCTTTGAATTGTTACAAAAGCACATAGGGAAAGAATAAAGCTGCAGGTGGACGTGGATAGCATAACACTCCTCTGATTAATAGCCATTTAATTAAATTAAAGCTGGTGCAATATACAGAAAAGAAAATAAGCTTAGCATCAGATTGATTCACCAATCACCCATTCTCATCTTAGTTATTACATACATAGATATGCATGCAGTAGTATCATATCAATAACTTGAGAATTTAGAATAGTAATGAAGAAAAGTACTAACTCTCAATGAGATGAAAAAAATTCTCCATAATTCTCAGTAGACAGATGATTCTTGTTGACTCATAACAATGGCCCCCATTACCACCAAGGTATTAGGACATGTAATGAAAAACAGAAAAGAAGTATGAAATGAGTCATATCTATTAAATGTAAATTAACAGTCAAGATATGAGTAAACTGATTCATTCCTTAGAGTTTCCAGTATCAAATATATAAAATATATCAGAAATAACCAGAAACAATCTAAGTTTCATATCAGGAAATTTCTTAATATTTCAAAACTTTAGCTGATAAATATAGACTAATTGTTTCGATCAGGCCAGTTATTTAGTCCTTTCCTAATCATGCTAAGTTTCTCTTCTCAATATGACATCTATGGTTGGACTTAAGCTTAAAGGAGTTATAAATCTTGCATATTAGTTTTAGAAAGTAAGAAGTAAATATACATAGTGTAAGACAGATTGAGAAAAAAAAAAGAGAGAACAAAAACATATAATTTAATCAAACCAGACCAAGTGAGGAAAAATCAAACTTATGTTCCACATATTCCTTCTCAGATGACATCCGAACCAATCAGATGAAAATGAAGCTCGCAAAAGCTCACAAATCTACATTGTCATTAACAAGCCTTGGCTAAAATCCATCATAAATTAGTCACCCACAATGAGAGAATACATGTATTACTCCCAGATTAAATGATAAATGACATCAGACAAGTCAGATGAATTCAATACTGCCACCAAAATCAATGTTCACGCAAAAGCAACAATCTCCTAAAATTAGGAAGCAAAGAGAAAAATCCAACTCAGAACACTGCTTGGAGAACAGATATCAAAGCAGTCAAAAGCAAACAAACAAAAGCTAAGCGAAAAGAAATTCTCAAATGAAGTCTGTCAACCAAAATAATGCAGAGGTTGCATCTACTTGAATCCTCGCTCAGAAATATGAGCAAATTACGAAAGTTCTTATGAACATATACTAAGGACAAGAAAACAGGTACCGCCACCGCTAGACAAATCAGTATTTTTATGGGAGTAGTCCTTTTTTTTATCTTCTTCTTCAACCTTGCCTAGCTCCTCGCCAATCAGAGAATCCACATGTTAGTCGCCATGGCGGTTCATGACTAATTCCAGCGCAAAATAAAAGAAAAGTCTCAGAAAATCGAGTGAAAAATTGTTTAAAAAAACTTCGCCGAATGAATCGAACAACAAAATGATTGGTAACAAATGCAAGATTACCCTACCTCCCAATCCACAGAAGAAGAGAACGAGTCCCCACATTTCGAAACGATCGGAAATCGATGCCAATGGTTCGCTGATCTGTTTCTCTTCCGTCGCGATGCTGGCTGAAAAAAAAAGTGAACTGAGTTACCCAATTTACCAGCCTCACAATTGGCGGAAAAAAGTGAACGGACCGCGCCTGGTGAAGCATGCGTCGGTTCATCCTTATGTCTATTTTGTAGCAGGTAATGAATGCGGGTGTAAATAACAAAGTACCTTGATCTCAATTTTCCATCGGTCGTAAAAAGAAACAGATCAGTTATTCGCGTGTTAAATATCGGAAGCCTCCTAAAACCCTAAACCCACGTCGTACGTATCACCGCCGCCGACTCATTCCTCCGCCGGTAATCGTCTACATCCGCTGGTTTGCTCTTCTCCTTGCTCGCTCTTTCGTTTACCTCACTCACCGGATGATTCTCTTTATCTCAAGTCTTTCCCCGTCGCCCAATCGTACCTGCGCCGTTCGATTAGGATGGCAAAATTTTGAAACTGCTTTCTCACGATGTAATATGTAGAAATTCGTAGGGATTGGGGATCAGCGAAGATGTACCTCCAGTTCTACATCAACGAGAATGGGGACAAGGTCTATACCACCAAGGTTAATTTTTTTTTTCCTTTGTACTACTCTGTTGGTTTTATGTGGATACGATTGGTGGTGATTATGCTTGTTTTCTATCGGAACTCTTTAGCTGGAAATGTCTTAATAGCTGGTATTGGGCTTTCTAACATGGATTCTTCGACAACTTCATGTTAATTCCTGCTGGGAAGTTTGTTTCTTTTCCTTTTACAAATCTCTGATGGTTCATATCGAATGAAAAAATGGCTTTGTTATTCTACTTTCAGAATTCTATAAGTGAAAATGCAATTTCCATTAATTTCTTGCCATTTGGCTCGTTATCATGAATTCTTTTACATCATGTTGATTATTGCCAAGAAATTTGTTTTTTTCCCCCTTCATTGTATATATGCCTGATCGTTTTATGTGGAACGGACAAAGAGAGAGATAATTTTGCCATTCTTCTTTCAGTGGATGTGGATTATTCATTGAATGCTTGCCTTCTGGCTCTTTTACATGGATTCTTTATAAGCTTCATGTTGACTACTGCTGGAAATTTGTTTTCTGATTTGGCTTTTCGTGACTCACTAATGGTGTTCTGTCTTGTTTGGGCAGAAAGAGACGCCAGTGGGATTGCCAACCCAATCTGCACATCCGGGTAAGCTTTACACGGCATGTCTTCTTATTTGTGTTTCTTTCTCCTTTCATTTTCAGTGTCTCGATCATCCGTGTATGTATATATATTGAACAAATTGAAGGTGAAATGTCTAACAATGTTGATTGAGAGTGTACTAAGCTCTTAATATTTTTACAGCTTACTAATAGATAGTAGCAACCTATAATATAATCTCGTTGAACTCCCTGGTATCGTCATCTGTGTAACAGCTCCAGAACACACCGACTGGGAATGTCTGGTTTTGGAATTTCCTGTCATTTCTCTCCATTCTGGTATCATAAAATATAAAATCATGTAATATTCTATTTAACAATATAATCTATTTAACAAAATTACATATTTCATTTGAACCCAACCATGATTCATAATAAAAAGATATAGATTCTTATTACCCCTTACTATAAAATAGAAACTATTGCCTATGTAGTTTTATTTAGAATTCAAATGAAATACGAAACAAGAAATGTGAATGTCTATTTCTTTTGACGTAGGACCACCAACACTTGACTTCTTTGGTTATTAGTTTCAAGCTTTGATAGCATTGACATAGCTATACCAAGATGGAAGACGATGATGCTGCTGCTAGATAATAAAAACTGAAAGACGCGAAGAATCTTTTATTTTCCGTCATCATCTACAATAAATTTCTTGTTGAGTTTTTGCCTCAGTTGATTCTAACATGGATTTTAATTGTAATCTATGATTACATATTATTTGCTTAACACTGAAAATTTTCAAACTTAATTATCCAAAACTCCACCCAAATTACTACTAGAAAATTGGAGAAGCAATTTGTTTCTAGGTGTTCATATTTGATTCACTACTGACTAAATAATATATATCAGGTAATTCTGATGTATATTCTAGATACATAATTATAAATGCTTGTGCTTAAATTCAACGACACATCAAATAGAAGAGTCATTTAAATCTGAAAGGTGTTACTATCGTAGTTCGATAGTATTGAGTATTTGCTAACTAGTTGACTTTTCTCTACCACCGGATTGTGGTCTGTGGTATAATCTTAAAATTTTAGAACTATAGAAATTGTATCTTTCAAGCTGTATAGCCCAACCACCCAATTCCGTGTTTTCTTCTGTTTGGCATTTGAGAGCTCCCTCTCTAAATACTCAACCTAGCATGCTTTTGCTTACCTTTATTTGTGGTGATACAGCTCGCTTCTCTCCAGACGACAAGTATTCAAGGCAACGGGTGCTTCTGAAGAAGCGTTTCGGCCTGCTTCCAACCCAAATGGCACCGCCAAAGTATTAAACCATTCGACCAGCTCACCTCTCTTGTTGTATCAGTACTATCTGAATGATCTCGATCAAGTAGCAGTAAAAGTGCCTTTCTACTCGGCGTTATGAACTTTGTGTTTTGCATTTGCTCGAAGAACTTGTGATCATCCCAAGTGTTATTGGTGGTTGTATTTGGTATGAAAAATCATCAGTGTTATTGGTGGTGATTAACAATGATTTATGATTGTATTTGCTTGTGTTGGATTTAATCGTTGGAGCAGTTACGTAATTTTAGTTGTGAAGTATTCAGAGGAAGAATTACCTTATAAATTTGATTTATAGCTTAAAAATACAAATGATTTTGGTTTAAATTTTATTCCAAATGAATTATAGTTGGAAATAATTTAAATTTAAATTCGGTTTGATATATATATATATATCGAAATTAATTTCTATCCCGAATGGCCCAACTTTGAAATTTTCATGAGCCGTGATGCATATAGAAAAGTAAATCGGATGCAGAAAAGTAAATCGGATGCGGGGAAAAAGATAAATTGAGAAAATAATTTTAATTTTAATTGAGTTTAATGTTTTTGAGTATTTTTGATATTTTTTATTTTTTATTTTTGAATTTATAATTTGTTTAGGTATTGAAGGATTACGAGTGAATGTGGTTTTTTTTTAATATTTCCCTTCCAATCAATCGGTGTAAAACGTCATTTTCGATATTCATACATAAATCAACGGATTTAATAATCACTTTCGATATATGTGGACAAAATTGCAAAACTGATAGTTATTCGCTATATTAATTTAGTATTAGAATAAGATGTTCTTATGGAGTCATGCAACCTAGAAGATATCAACGTATTGAAGATATCAATAATGTGTATGAATGTGATATGGAATAATAGTTCGAGCTATTGAGGAATAGATGGAACGAATGAAAGCTTTTGGCGATGGATGGAATTGGCTATGGAAAGGATGACAGTGGTATTCGAAAATCATAATAGAAAAATTTGGTTTGACATCACCATCAGACCAACTCGGATATAAAAACAGAAGACGAAAAGGAAGAGAAAACTTATGAAGAGAGGCCCCCCACAAACGATGTAGGGCGATAGCCGAGGAGAATCTTAGGCACTAGAAGACAAATGAGAACCGAAATCCATGAGTTTCTTAGTAGTTTGCAACCTTAAAGTTTCTGGATTGGTGAACTTTTATAGAGGAAATTCTGAAATTCAAAGATGTGCCTGAAGAGAAGCGTATGCCCGTGGATGCAACCATATTGCACGGAAGAGCGTCGACGTGGTGGTAACAACTAAAATTAATCCGAAACAGATTGGGTAAAGCCAAAATTACCAACTGAGAGAAGATGAAGAAGCTCATGTGGGAGACCTTCTTGCATATAATTTTAGCGATTGATGAATCAAAGGTTGTTGAATCTAAAGCAAGGTACCTAATCAGTGGAAGAATATACCTTTGATTTTTTTTTTCATCTCATTGCAATGAATAAAATACATGAAATGGAAGATCAATTGGTGGCGCAATATATCGGAGGATTGAAATACCATATTCGAGACGTTGTCAATATGTTTGACCCTATTTTCATATCTATGGCATGGCAGAGGGCATTGATTGTGGAAAAATATCTATGCCAAAATAGTGGAATTTTCCCTACAAACACTGCTAACAAGGGTCCAAAGATAAGAACTACTAGAATTGGCAGCGATGTGGGAGACAATAAAGGTAATAAGCAATTTAAATTATTTCAATTATGGAGATATTACACAGACAGTTAAAGTGTAAAAAGGCGTTAGAAAAGAAAATATTATTTATTGACAATGACGATTGTAAAGAGAAAGAAGTAGAGATCATAGGAGACCGAGTGTTTAAGGAGGATGTCGAAGATGAAATACTAGTCAAGGGAGATGTTAGGACGGCATTGGAGGTTCAATGCTCCTGTTTGACACCGAAAGTGATAGTAGACGATGATTGGCTACTGAGTATCATTTTTTAGCCAACTTGTATCATCTTGGTTAAGGTATGTTACTTTGTGATCAATGCAGATAGTTGCCAAAATATTGTGTCCACTGAAATTGTGCAGAAATTGAATATCTAGATTGAGAGTCATCCTAAACCCTATAAAATGGAGTGACTTAAGAGGAAGAGAGGGGGGAGTATCAGTATCTAAAATGACACTTGTTCAATTTTCTGTTGGCCTAAAATATAAGAATGTTATTTTGTGTAATGTTGTAGTGATGAATGTTTGTCATTTGTTGTCATGTAGACCGTGAGTATGATCATGATGGACATGTCAATTCCTACAACTTTGTGTTCGAGGGAATTATAATTGTCCTCCTACCTTTATTGACAATCGGTGGAACATCCCAAACCTATAAGAGAAGCCGCAATTTTATTGTCTCGAGCTCAATTTGAGGAGTCGCTACAAGAAAAAAAAAGGGATATATGTTGATGGGAGAGGAAATGCCCAAATCCAACACTATTTCAGAAACTGTGTTTCCGCTTATTAACAAATTTAGTGAGGTTTTTTTGAAGAGCTATCAAATGAAATGTCTTCTTTGTGTGATATTTATCATCATATTGATTTAGAGCCTGGTGCGACACTATCAAACATAACACATTATAGGATGAGCTAGCATGAGCATGAGAATTTGTGGCGACAAGTTGAAGATTTGTTGATTAAGAGTCATATCAGAGAGAGAATAAGCCCTTGTGTCGTACCTGCTCTTTTAATACCAAAGAAAGATGGCTCTTGACGTATGTATGTTGACAACAAAGTCACCAATAAAATCACTCCAGGTATCATTTTCCTATTCCTCGATTATATGATTTGCTTAACCAGATTGATGGATCTACCTGGATTTGAAGAATGAGTTCTATTAGATTTGTATCAGGAATGGGTTGAGTGGAAGACAACCTTTAAGACTAGGAAGGATGGTATGGATGACTAGTTATGCCTTGAGAGTTCTAGAATGCCCATAGCACTTTCATGCGGTGATGAATTATTTGTTACGGTCATTTATTGGTAGATTTGTTGTGATGTACTTTAATGATATTCTAATATAGAATGCATCTCCTTAACAATATCTTCAATATGTGAGGGAGGTTTTTAGTGTGTTGCGCAAGGAGAAGTTTTATATTGCAATGAAGAAGTGTGTGTTTATGCCTTTTGGCCTCCAAGGTGTTGTTTTTTTGGTTATGTGATCTCAGGAGCAAGTTTGGAAGTTGACGAGTATAAGGTTCAAGCAATGTAAGATTAACCTACACTAATGACCTTAACAAAGCATATGAATTCGAGAACAAGAATAGCATCTACAATGTCGTGCTCATTGGCGGATCGACGAGGATTCATAAAATCCAACAGCTGATAATAAATTTTACCGACTTGATATTAGATGATCTTCCTTATGGACTTCCACATAGTACTATTCTAAATTTGAGGATGAAATTTCTCCATCATGAAGAGAATGATGCAAATAAAAGAGAAAAAAGTAAATCGAGAAAACAATTTTAATGATTCAAATATATGAGCAAATTGAGAAAGCAAAGTCAAGATATCTAATCCCAATCGGTCGCGATAGGAGAAGCAAACTTATGATTGGTCGGCATATGACATGCCCAATCTTATTGATCGGATGTTGCCTAGTTAACTACCGATAGATCTGCCTGATCGAGTTTTGCCTAGCCAAGGCACCACTACCGATTGGGTGTTTCTAAGTCGAATGTTTCTCACTCCTACACACCAGGTGTCTATTGATCCTCCCGACCGGCTATACGACACCCAGATCGGTTATATGATGTCCAGGTTGGCTATAAGATGCCTCCTATAGACACTAGTCCTAGATTGTCAAGCTAACCAAAGTTACCTTATAAATCAAGCTGCTCGGAAGCGTGCCCCATCACATTAACTGGTTCACCAACCAAAGGTCGGTCCATTATGCCGATTGGGTGGGCTTGATACATTTGGCCCCAATGATTCGGCCCTCCTTTCTTGGACAGACCCCAATTTAATTCGTAATTAATATAAATTATTAATACGAGCAATGATAGGGAGAGTGAAAATGAAAGAGTAAAAATCATAGTGAATGATGTGGCATGACATGGCATGACGTGACACTTTGTATGTATACGTCCGATTATCACTTGAACATCATCGGCAGCCGAAGGCCACCGTCCCGAATCAAACTATACCCTGGAGGGTACGGTGAACCCGTCGGAGATCGTGCATACAAGGTGCCACGTCATTCATTATGATTTTCACTTTCCCATTTTTACTCTCCCAATCATTATTTTATTAATACATTGAGAAGATGAAGAGCTAGTGAGAGTAGTAGAAAGTCATCAATAACTAGAAAAATAAAGAGCCAGTAAGAATAGTAAAAAGTCAATAATACATTGGGGAGATAAAGGGTAATGAGAATAGTAGAAAGCATTAATACATTGGGAAGATAAAGAGTCAGCTAAAGTATTATAAAAGAGACTTCATCTACGAAGAAAAGGAAGAGGTTTTTCTGATCTTATAATTCTCTACTATTTATCTTCTTCACATATTTTTCCATCTTCTCACTGTCTTTTACTTGAGTGTCGGAGTGGCAATGTCGAGTCACCCTTGTTGCCATTCTAACCCTCCTCTTTAACCTTTGTTCATCTTCAAATATTTCAGGTGACAATGATTTCTCCTTTCAATTTCCCTCTCCTTATGGTTCTAGCGGTAGCAGTCAAAGCCCCCGAGGCTATGGTACAACGGTAGAGCTATTAGTCGCTATCGCAGACATTCACGGTTCGATCCCTAGCTACGACGTATTTTGTAGAAATTTTTCCTCCAAATGAGGCGCGAACTCTAGGACGTTGGGCTTCTAGATCGCCCACCGCAAGCACTTTCCGATTTATACTGATGATCGATAGAAAATTTTCGTGGAACCGGATCGATCACTTTAAATTCGTCTGCTATTTGATCCAACCTTAGCGGTAGCAGTCAACCCCTTTACCAAGTTTTCGAATATAAACTCGTGAAAAATATATATGAGCAAGTAGTTGAAATTTGTGCATGCTACATGTTCCTATCCTGGGTGAGTCATGAGAGAGCAACTGCTATGGAGAGAATTCCTAATGAGTTTGCGACAAAGAAAACTCTTGAGATCTCTATAGTACTCAACAAGATATTAGAATGGGATTAAAACATTAGAAGTGATCTTGTTGTACATTTTCAGCTTGGTGGCACATGCGATTCGTATGGGGATGATGCTAATTTTTTTGGTTTGAAACTTATATTAGCACTTGTACTTGCAAAATAAAAATTCATTGATTTTCACTTAATTGTGCACGGGAAGTTTCAATATTATCAAAATGTCCACCTTTTTTAATGAAATAATCATAATTTAATAAATATATTTTTATTCTATTCATTTAAAAATTTATTTTTTGTTTTTTAATATATTTTTATTTTATTCATTCAAAAACTTATTATTTTTAAGTTACGGCGTAGAATTCAAAAAGGAGGGGATGAATATATTAATTAAGAATATTTTGATTTTAATTTAAAATGATTATCCCACCTCTCCGCTTAAATAATAATAATAAATAACTAAAATCGGGTTTAGCTTCTAGACCCGGTTCGATTTCCAATTTGCCCCGAGATTAGCCGGTCCGGTGTCAAATAGGGGAAAACAAAGACGAGGCGAGCCGTCGTCGAAGCCTCGAAGGGATGGGAAGGAGATCGAGATCCGCTGCCGCCATGGCGATCGTTCCACTCCTCCTCCTCTCCCTTCTTCATTTACTCCGATTTGTCTCTTCGACGCAGGAGATTCGAGTCCTCAGCGCGGAGAAAAGGGTGAGATCTCTTCTCTCGACGGGGAGCTCAATTAGATTACAGATCGATCGACTAGCTCATCCTTGTTTGTCTTTCTTCTTCTTTAACCGCATGTTTTGCAGCGAAACCCATGTTCCATAATGTTCTGACTCTTTCTTGTTTACTGGTCGGCGATTGCAGATCGACTTGACTTCGCCAATCGCAAGGGTTTTCTTGACTTTGAAGGTACTTCAGATGTAAATTTGAACTGTTTGTTTTCGCCTCCTATTTTGGAATTCCATCAAAGTGCTAATTAAATGGGAGCTGATGGTGCTACACTTGATAGTGTTCCTCCAAAAATTAAATTTATTGGTTTCCATGAACTCCTGTAGGTGGAAAACTATGGTGCATCTGAAGTCCCCGAAATTCTTATTGCTTTCTCACCGACTGAGTCTGAACATTTGGCAATTCTTAAAGCATCCACCGTAGAAGGGAAACGCAAGAAGAAAACTTACGTGCCTCTTTCCGTGAGTCCTGTTTCCTCTTCTGATGCACCTAATGGTGCTCAGCTCTACTCTGTTACGTTGCGCAGTCCATTGAAGTCCAGTGAGACTACCACAGTGGAAACGCTTTATGTGCTAACTCATTCCCTCGAGCCCTTTCCAACTGAGATTAGCCAATCAGAACCACAGCTTGTTTACTACCGTGATAGTGCAACTATTCTGTCACCTTACACGATTGTGGAGCAAACTGTATATATAAAAACTCCCAGCAGTAAGGTTGAATCGTATACAAAAGTAGAACCAACTGCTCGTTCTGGTTCTGAGACAAGATATGGACCTTACCATGATCGTTCGCCCTATTCATTCTCTCCAGTAATTGTACACTTTGAGAATAACAATCCATTTGCTGTTGTTGAAGAACTTGTGCGTGAGATAGAAATTTCACACTGGGGTAACCTTCAAATTAGGGACCACTACAGATTGAAACATGCCGGTGCACGACATAAAGGAGTTTTTTCAAGGTTAGTTTAGGAAATTTTAGGATTGTATTGCTTGACTCTAGTAATGCATGTGAAATTGTCTAAACTTCCTGTATGTGCTTGACAGATTAACAAGTATTTTTCAGATATCATCTAAGCTTGAATTCCTCTGCAATATAATTTTACATCTATCCATGGGTTGTTTATATTTACACCTGTCCATCATAGTCCTCAAAGTTGTGTCCATAACTATTATGTTAATCATGATTTTTTTTTTGTTTTGAAATATCTCTAGTAGCACTAACACTAGTTACTATATTATAATACATGTCCTGTATCACATTCATGTGATTACTAAATATTATTTTCTCTAAAACCCATGAGAATAATTGTTGGTGATTCTATTATAAGCAGTTTCTAGTCATTAAAATTATATGCATATTTTCTTCTTTTCTATTATGTTCCTCCATTTTCGTTTTATTAAATAAATAATATTTTTGTTGTTCTTCCTGGTATAGAAGTAACTAAATTGGATTTCAAAATTTTGTTTCATCTTTTAGTGACAATAGTCCAAAGTTTCATTTTATGACTTATCAACTTAATTCTTATATAGGATATTAGGGGATAAGCAATGTTAAGATGTAAGGATTTTTTATTAATATGTAGCTTTCTTTTGGAAAAATTTCTTCACTATTTGTAGTGTTAGATATGGTTGTATATGTGTATTATTGTTTTGTGTCTCTCTACTTTGTTTCTCTGTAAGGAACTAATGGATGCTCCAGTTGAATTATCAAACAGTGCTTTTGAAATTGCATTATTTTTTGAGAACAATGGTTGCTTTGGGTTATTCTGTTGGGTATATGATACTTTTGCTAAACATTCATGTAGGCTTGATTATCAGTTTAGGCAATCACTCAGTGCTTCCTTCAAAACTCTGCTTGCAATGTTGCCACCTAGAGTTCACTCAGTTTACTACCGTGATGATATTGGGAACATCTCATCATCTCATTTGCGAATTAATTCTCAAAAGGTACTGATAATTATTATGCATTCTCTATAATCTGATGCAAATATCTCTTGCTCTAAAGATTGACTTTGCACAGTGATGAACACAAATACTCATGCATAATTTATCCATAATTTCCATTCCTTGAAATATCTGGTTTAGTGTCGGTGCCTATCAGATGACAATAAATATCCAATATAGGTGCAGCTGACACTACCACTTGACTTTGCTAGTGTTTAAATTTCAACAGTCTCGGCATGTCACCTAGTGCTATGCTCCAGATAGCCAACTCATGATATCTGGCATTTGACTAGTTACTAAACTTTCCTTTTTAATTTGACATGTTTGAAAGATGGAATGCCATGGTTTTTTTTAAGATAAATTAATCTGCTGCTCTGTTGCCTCGATGAGTGCAGTCTCCTTTGAACCTCCAAAATTTTCAAATTGATATGTACGGTGAAGTGTGTTTAAATCTTGTTAGAGATGGCATGTTTTGATCTTCAAGCTAACTTATTTTGCTATGGATTTCAGTCGGAACTAGAAATTGAACCTAGGTACCCATTATTTGGAGGGTGGAAGGCCACTTTCACTATTGGCTATGGGCTACCATTGCAAGATTTCCTGTTTGAATCACCTGATGGCCGGCGTTATCTTAACTTCAGTTTTGGATGCCCTCTGATTGAAACAGTGGTTGATGACCTAACAGTTAAAGTAAGTCTTCTTGTAGTCTTTTGCTTTGGAAAGTCGTATACTCTGTGGAACTCTGGAATGAGTCCTTCGATACAAGATATAAGTACACAACATGAATTACCTTGTTATGTTGATTCCCAGTCCTTGTTAAAATTTCTTTTTGAGACTGTTTTTCTCCTCATGGTTGTGGCTCAAAAACTTTTATGATGGAGTCATTTGAAAAAGCTCCAATTTTCTTTTGCTAGGTCTCTCTGCAATTGTAGAATCTGTTTTACGGTGTTATCATTTGTTCCCTGAATTTTTATTGGTTATTTAAGTTACATTGTCATTAGTTTGTAACAGAAATAGAAGTTCATAACTGAAAATAATAGATGCATCATGCATGAGAATAATAGAATTTTCTTAAAAGAAGACCTTTGAATTTCAGTAGCAGACAACTGATGAAAACATTGATCCCTTTGTTTGACATTTGTTCATCAACTTATGTTCTCTTGTGGCACTCCTATATGCCAACCTAGCATATAATGATCATGCTTAAAAGTGGAAAAGGATAAATAAGCAAAATAATTGCCACCTGTCTTAACATTACACACATTAAGTTCCTGCACAAACTGTATCCCAATACTACTTTGATTTCTTTTCACTGCTACTATAATTCAAGAAATGACTGTTACTACCCAAATAATTTTCACTGCTCTGCCAGTGATCACCACTCACTAACCTAAGATACAGGGACACAACTTAAACCCTCATAAAGCAAAACCTAATACAAGTGGTCCATATCGGCATATTATATTCTCCTGTACAATTACCTATGCCTGTGTCGTTACTTGGCATAAATCTGATGAGTGTGAATTTATAAAATTGTTGGAATTAGACAATTTAAGAACTAACTAATTACAACAATAGAAAAAAAATGATTCTTAAGTTTGAATACTTATCTAAAATGCAACTTATAAATGCATATCGTTTTTATTGCTTTCTAATTCAGATAAAGTCTTTCACCTATATAATATATGCATATGAGGAAAACCAGTATGTTATAGTCATATTTGGTATGGATACAGGTGTTTTATGCATGTTTGAGTAGCAAAATAGTAGTGTCTAATGTTTAAGACTCAAGGTACTTGATTTGCCATCATGATTACCATTTGTTTTGCAGCAGAAGTAATTTATCGTGTTTTTTACTGTTATATCATATTTGTAAACACGAATGGTATAAATGGTACATCTTATTTTATCATTGTACTCATGCAATTATGAAACTTATAAAGAAGATGGCTTGATTTGGTGAAATTTTTGTTAAAGAAATTTGTCTTCTGCTTCAGGTTATTCTTCCTGAGGGATCGAGAAATCCTACAGCTGCAGTTCCCTTTCCAGTGAATCAACATCTTGAGGTGAATGTTTATAGTCAAAATTAGTGATTTACTTAATAACTAGGAACGTGATATTTACTGTCTTTTTTCATGTGATAAGTATATTTTTTCCTTTTCTTTATGCATGGAGATTCCTGCCCAGTTGATTCGGATGCGATATAATGCACCTAATATGTTCAGTTTAAGTTCTGCGTACAGGATGGAATGAAATCAGATATTAACATGACATAACTTGTGAATAGGTGAAACATTCTTTTTTTAGTTAACATGATTATAGATTCAATATCTACATGTAAAAACATTCTTGTAATTCGTAATTTTGCCAAATCTGCAACTTCTTGAACTACTATTACGTTATCATTATTTTTATTAGGTAAACTTATTTCTTCTAACAAATTTCCAATCATTGTAGTTGTAATCAGTTATTTCTGACTGAAATGTTCTTTTAAATTCATGTCCATCTTAAAAGAATTAGTCAATTTTGTTGAAGTGACTATCATGGTTAGTACCACAACAATGAACAAACTGTCTCAACTATGAGTATGGACTGCATGAATCTTTGACCTCCAATTTTGCATACAATGACTGATATGGTAACTCAATTTGCATATCAACCTATTTTGCCAACTCTGTTGAATGATATTGAGCAAAGTTCAAACAGTAGGCTATCATCTTGGTATACCTATGATAGCAAAACATTATTCTCGACTGCATGGTATCCGAACTAGCTTTCAAAAGTCAAAAGAAAAATCATATTAGACCTCTACCATGGCATAGTTCGTTTTGGCCACACCATTTCCAGGTGATAGAGCATGGTGCACAAATCTCACTAGTTATTTAGAGTGAAGATCGAAAAAAGTTCTTAGCTAAATGTTTTATGCCAGATCAGAGTAATGCCTAATTGTTTTGCTATTGTGCAGATGACTTATTCATATCTCGATGTTGTTGGGAGGACAACATTGGTGCTCCAGAAGAGAAATGTGGTTCCAGAGCATAACTCTCCATTCCAGGTAATTCTCCTCATTTTCAACTTAGTTCTAGATTACATACGCATTGGGTTACATTTAATTTAAGAAAGCAACTATTCAATATGCTGAAACTGAAAAAAGATGATACTTATTCGAACTATCTTTGCGCAACAGGTCTATTATGATTTCAACCCAATCTTCATGCTTGCGGAGCCCTTGATGTTGGTATCTTCTGTTTTCTTATTCTTTGTTGCGTATATCGCGTACGTTCATATCGATCTATCCATCAGGAGGCCATTGAAGACAAACTCATAAAATAGACTGTTACAAATTTGTTGATGTGAGGTTTTGTCATTTATAATCCAAACGCTTCACGGTAGAAAGAGTTCCAAACCCTTTTACTAGTTCAGCGAGTGTTCTAGAATTCATTATCACTTTATCTAAACCCTTTTGTAGTACTAGTTTTTTGGGTGCTCTGTCAATTTTGGATTCTTCTGCTTATCTTAGCAATAATCTAATTTCGGGTCTTTTTTATTTTATCTTTCAACTGTTCATGATTAATCTCTAAACTCATTCCAAATAGATAGTTGATAAAGTTCTACTTGGTTTGTGCTTTTTTTTTATTTTCAATTCTCTGATCTATTTAGCACACAAGGCTTAGGGAAAAAGTAACCAATTTGTTGATAGATCATTATTAATAAGCTATGATGGTCATTAGGTGAAACCATTACTTCTGTTTCTAAGCTAACACAAAAGTAAACTTGAACCGGGATATTGATGATCCACAAGGTGTTTAGTTAAAGCCAACAACAAATCTTAGGATGGGAGTTCTTTGTTTCATGTCAAGATGTTGTGATAAAGTAGTTTTGCATCTGGTAGATCATCTCCATAAGGATATTTATTATATATATATAATCTCAAATTTATTCATTCGATAGGTGAATCAGAAACAAGACCGTTTATTTTCAGAATTAGTAAAAAAACATTGCTTAATTAAATTATTCCCTAAATCCTAACTCCTAACTACATATAAATTTAATAAAAATATTAATAATAAATTGATAATTGATAACGCACAAATTGCTTAAACATATTTCCCTTCGAACGCCTTCCAAAAAAAGTTACTTGATAGTAATTATGGCGTCAATGCGGGCGGCGAATTTGCTGGAGGAGGTCGCAGCCGTCGTCGTGGCCGGCGACGGCAGCCGTGGAGGAAACCTTCATCCGCATCTCCACCACTTTCTTGTGGGAGTTGGAGTGGAGGTCGGGCACGAAGGTGGGGCTGGCCGCCGGCCGGTATTCCGGGAACAGCCGCCCGGTCTTGTAGCGGACGCCGCAGGCGTTGCAGAGCGTCTTCGGCCCCGTCGGTCCGGCTCGCCACTGCGGCGTCTTCTGTATCCCGCAGTGCGTGCATTTCCTCATCCCCGGCGAACTCGATTCCTCCTCTGTCCAGGCCGCCGAGCTCTTTATTATGATCTTTAGCTTCTTCTTCGGGACCGGGAAGGACTCGGAGGCGCCGAAGCTCTCGTTTACGGAATGCGAGGGGGGAGAAGGGAGGAAGAAGGTGGCGGGCGGCGCTTGCTGCGCGCGCGGGCGGGGAACGGCCTGCTGCAGGAGTGGGAAGCCGAAGTCGACGAGGGAGACGACGAAGACGAGTCCCCGCTGCAGTTGGCCGCCTGTTCGAGGACGGAGATCGGACTCAAGTCTCGGACGAAAGCATCGATCTTGGCGATACCGGCGGCTGCGCTGGGGGATTCGACGTCGGCCAGAAAGGAATCGCATTCGTCGAGGAACGCCGTCGTCAAGTAATCCAATTTCTCATCCAACTATAAAAGGTAAAACCACAATTAGTACCTCAAATGGCATATAGAATGGAAGGACTAAGATGCGTACTTGTTTTTGGTTACTGGCGCACTCAAGGGATTCATCTCCGCCGCCTCCGCCGCCGCCTGGAGAGGCGGCCGGAGGAGGAGGAGGAGTTAGGGGAGGGAGAAGGAAAGCCCCTGTTTCAATGCAGGGCTTCTTCACCATTACTAACGCATTATCCTCCTCCTCGTTGAGGAAATCGTTCAGGTCTTCGATCTTGTAGAAGAAATCGCCCATCTGTTCCTCAGGATTCGATCAAAGCTGAGCAAAGTCGAAACAGAGGAGCGAATTAATAGCTGCTCGGGGTGTCGGGAACGAAGACCGAGGTGGAAAAGATTCGGCGCACTGACGTGGCGGTGTTCCATTACTCGGGACACGTAGGCACAATTACCGAGAAACACATTGCACCCCCAAAAAGTAAATATCATTTTAAAATATTATTTAAAAAAATCAAACTATTATTATTTTATCTCTATCCACTCGCATTGTTATTTTATCAAAATAATATCATATGTTCATACACGTCGACTGAATATTGGTTTTTATCTAAATTTTAATTACTTGCTTGATAATTGAGTCGTTTAATTCGAATTAAAAACTATCCGTAAGAATTTTTTATCCTTTTATTTGAATGATCTCATGCGTAGAAATATTTTTCTATATTTTTATATTTGTAAAAAAATATTTTGTATTATGAAAGTTTCAGGTTCAATCCATCCCACAAATAGTTAAGCCGTGCAATAAGATGTGTCAGAAAATGTAATGTAATTTTTTAACAAATAAAATATTTTTTGGTTTAATCGATTAAATTTGTACGTTCGAATTTGTGTGTCGGATTTAGAAATTCCAGAAAATTTTAATGAGTTGGAGAGGTGCAATCGGTTAATAATAATGGAAGAATCTATTCCATCAAACAATAGAACAAATTAAAATATTTTCAAAAATTAATTAAACTAATAAAATGTTGAGCAAAAATTAAATTAACTAATTTTTCCAATGGATGATTATCAAAATTCGACTCCATGACTCATAATTAACTAATTAGAAATTTTAAACTCTGATTAAGACATAACAACCGATTGTTAGTTAATAGTAATTGATTGACATATCAATAGATTATTAAAATCAATTGATAATATCGATTTATTCGATTTAATTGAATTCAACCATTTAAAATTAACATCAAATTAAATTATTTGAAATAATCAATATTCATTTAAAAAAATAAATTTCTGAAATAATTGAATCTCAATCCATCCTTTGGTACCAAACCCTAACCCGTAGGCAACGATTTGACTTTGGAACTAAAAGTCAATTCGATCAGATTTCCTAATCGAATCAAAAGTTCATATCGTTTGCGTATTGTTAATTAGCTGGCTCTTGATAATAAAAATTATTATTAATTTATTAATTAATTATTATTTACTGAAAAAAGTTTGAGTTAATTAGTTTAAGGATGGATCAACATGTCATGTGCAGTCCTCATGGCTGGTGATGTCTGCCATGTGATGAGGGAGGGTGGACAGGGCACCATGAATTATACTACTTCGGTCACGTGACCACATGACATGACAATAATTATGCATCAAGTCTTAATCACTTTGTTTGGTGGATCATTAATTCCTTTAATCTTTTCATTCTACCAAATCAAACAACTCATTTTCTTCTATTATTGTTGTTATTTTATTGACAATTTTTATTCATAATGAAGCAATAAATTTGTTTTTTTATTAAATATACTAAGAAAGGAAGTCTTAACTTAACCATAAAATTGTTCAGTAGATCTAGATCCAATGTAATTCCACCTTTTTTTCAAAAATCAATATCCAAGAAAGAAATGACTTATATGAATGAGAAATATAGAGGAGAAAATGACAAAAGAAACCCTTAATTACTATGGTTCTTAGCACCTCTTATAGTTTTGGATCTTAGCACAATCTCGACCTTGATAGCCCTCATGAAGATCTTGTCCTCGTCAACCGTAATCTCGTAGGAACCTCAACCTCACCTTGACCTTACTAAGACCTCTTATCTCGGAGAAACTACAACTTCATGGCGACTTCAATTCGCTGTTAGCATTATGCCTACGACTCGGACTCATTGATCAAGGTCATTCACGGTTATTTTTACTAAAGTGTTTACCCCTTAAGCTTATGAATTCAACTAAAAGACCAAAAAAAAGTCATAAAATTTTTCTTTCTTTTCTTCTCGAATGAAAAGGTCTCCTTGCTACCGACTTACAGTCGCACGGGGTGGCATTCCACACATCAAACATGGAGAGCTGTCTTCAATCATTTCTTGGTCGATCCACCAACCATTTTGTTGTGCGCCACATTCAAAATTGACTTCAAATTTCATATTGCAACAAACAAGAATAAATATTTAAATAATAATAATAAACATTTTCATTTCACTTCTCAAAGTTTACTTCATGTTATAAAATGCTCACACAATGCTAATGCTTTTGAAACTATGAAGGCTAGTTAGCTAATTTTGAAATTCCAAGTGGGAATCTGAAAACATTAAATAAATAAATAAATAGCTAAAGAGAATCAAAGATCCAATCTGATTTTTTTTTAACAAGTAGCTTTTATTTATATAATTAAAGAATTGAATTCTATGAAGTGAGAGCCGTCGGTGGCCGACAAAGATCACAATGGGAAAGAAGAGAGGAATTAATATGGGAGGTGTTGTCGTTGGTGTTTAATGTTCATGTACCTGATATAAATAATAAATTACCACAAAGTAAAAAAAGTATATTTAAACATTCTACAAAAAGTTTCACTTCATAAAAGCGTTGGATTTAAAGGTAAACTTTATTTGTTTGTAGATTTGTAGTTTATATAGGTAATTTTAGAATAAAAACATATCTAAAAAAAAATACTAAGCCTCTTATTCGAATATCTTCGGTGCAACCCTAGCATACTAATAATCAATGTCATTTAGGTCAATTTTGGCACGCCTTTAACCCAAACAATTTAGTGGTTGAATGAGAGTTTTTCGCGCACCGGGTAAACTAAGCTGAGAATTTTCGACAAGCATGGGCCATCAACCATCTTTCCTTTTCCCTTACTTCAACATCACTATTAGGGCACAGCAGGGAGAAGAAGGTAGTGTACTCTTTGTTTCATCTATCTACATGACAACTTGTACCATTTATTCAATATATAAAATACAATAATGAAAAAAAAATTCATCTTTGATGCAATAATGTTGATGTCGAAGGGTTAGGGACAATCAACGAGTGATTATGAAGTGGGAGCAACCTAATTTAGGGTGTTGATTGATCAAGTCGGTCCAAGGTATTCCAGCAACGAATAAATGGATACATGTGTTACCCAAGTGAACCCATCCACAGGGTTTAAAGATATACATATAACACATAATTTTATGAACTAAAGCTAGTGATGAACAATTCCAACTCTCCTAACAATAATGATATCATCTAACAGAAAAAGGCCAATAATAGATTATTCAACTATATATTTTTATGATAACAAACTAAATTAACAAATTCGAATATCATATTGACTTAGAAAAAATTTGCTCAAAGAGGGATAAGAAGCATATGGTTAACCTGAATAGCTATGTCAATGGTTGGATGATGAATTGAATCAATCTGCATTTGTAAATTACAAATGGACATCAAATAGTCACCAGGAAATCCAAAATCACAAAGAAAGAATTTTTTATTGGATTTAATGAATTACAGCTATACTTGTCTTTGTTCCTCTGTCTCATTCACATAATAGGGATTTCAATTTTAAGTATATTAAAATTAATTAGGTGAAGATTATGAGACAATTGTACAACATTTTGATTGCCAACTAAAGCGACAATTGCGTTGAGCCCTTTAGCAGTTTGATAGTATATACATCATAGATATAGTTAAGTTGGAGTAGCTGATGCAAAACCTAATCAAGGGGTTGCATTTGGGTTTATAATTTTCATCATAAAGTTAAACTGGGTACCTGGTTTGCTCCTTGGTTTGGGCCATTTTGCCTTTTCTGGCACCTGTATGCACTTGTAGCCCTGCTCCTTGTATAATCTCATAGCAGCCAAGTTGTTTACGTCGCAATGCAATGCCACAGAACGACATCCCCAACTCGAGGCTCGGGCCTCTGCGTTGGCCATGAGCATCTTGGCAATCCCCTTTCGTCTGTGTGCCTTGCTAACCGCAACGTTTGATATGTATGCTATTCTTGTTCTATGAAGAACGAAGGAAGCATGCTCAGTATCCTCCAACAGGGAGGGTATCAATATGGATTAAGAGTAATGCAAGATTAGTTTCAAATTCAATACAAACACACTCTCAACAGTTAACATCATTTCAAGTAAATACTATGTGATAGAATTATGGCCTTGCGTTGATGTTCAGGGCTATTAGAATCAATGCATTGTCAATGAACTTGGGCATTCTAAATTATATGGTTGTGGTTCAATCATCTTATGGAACGGTCAAACACAAATCCATACGTGATGCAAGACTATTTATAACTTGCGCAATTCACACCATGTTATTTTGGTTTGAACATCTTATCGAGCATGCGTCATGACACACTAAAGCACAGGTCTGTCTGTAAAGCAAGGCTACTATAGCATAAAAATATCCTAAATTTATTCAGATTAAATATGTTGCTAATGAACTTATGCATTTTACATTGTGGTTTGGACGACTTGTTGGGAAGGTGTATGACACACAAATCCATTTCTAATGCAAGATGAGTAAGTATAATAAAATTTGTAGTGAATTTGACTGGATAGTGCAACAAAAGTATAAACTTGATGATTAGAAACCAGCCCCCGGGGCGTGCAGCGGCAAGGCGACTAGTCGTCATCCCAGGCATCTGTAGTTCGATCCCCAATTACGACGTATTTTGCAGGAATTTTTCCTCCAAATGGGGCGCGAACCCTGGGACGCTGGACTTCTAGACCGTCCGCCACGAGCGCTTCCCGATTTACACTAACAGCCGGTGGAAAACTTCCTTGGGGCCAGGCCGGGTGTCCCAGGTTCGCCTATTACCTGGTTCATTATTTTTTTTTTTTGATGATTAGAAACCAAAATTACCTTCTTTGTAGAAGTGGACCTTTCCTAGGAAGGAAGTCAGCCATTGTATCAACTGTAAGAATTCCAGCTACACATCCTTTCTTAATGCTGTCGATGTCTTCTAGTTCAAGATCATCCCTCCGAATAAATAAGCTATTGTTCACTGGACTACCAGTAACAGCAACAAGACACGTCCACATACAGCCTAGAGGAACTGGGATCCCAGAAAGCAACCTTACACAGCGGTTGATCCTGAGAAGAAGATTGATCGGGAACCTACAATTTGGAAAGAAACAACTACAATGAGTATCTGCCACTCCCCAATAATCCCCTGGCACCGCATCTCGAACCATGATGTCAGGCCAGATAGTCGGGAGCAAGTCGACTGCTTGACTAGCCCTGCAAGTTCCTAGACCCATGTGAATATATGAGTATATTTAAACGTTTATAAATATTAAAAAAACATGATAAAGGGCAAAAAGTAATCTGTATAATGCTGAGTTAGAAAGCAACAGACAAGCCAAAACACTCACAAGGTAATCAGACTAAAGCCCAACAACAGGCTTAACTAAAATCTAGCTTGAAAAGAGTTCATGCCTGGGAGAGCTTCTGAATTCAAGTTTGAGTTTTAGTCAAGTACCAAGTTAAATCAAGTTATAACTACTATGCTCGAGCTCAATTAGGTAAATGACACCTTCTCAAACCCATCACATTCAGCTAATTAAACAAGTTGAACTCAAATTGATTGAAATATGAATGTGCCCAAACCTCAACTTGTTTTAAAAATAAATTATTGCAATCCATGGTTATGTAACTAGTTGCCTAATTTATTGCTAAGCTTCATATAACATACAACTTTTCGGCAGCACTAGTCCAAAGCAACTTGAAATGGAAGCCAGTGAAGAGCAATGATTGATGAGCAAGTGAGTTTGGGAAACAAAAGACAGATCTTCATAATTGACATATATGTTTTTTTCCAAATATTTGGTGGTTTATTGTGGAATAAGTATAGTGCTAAAAAATAAATAAATATTTCATCTAGCTAGGAACCTAGAAAGTAGGTCAGATCACAAAAATTATTATATAAAAGTCTACTACAATGCAATCTTTTAGGCATAATTACTTGTTGGTCAAGAGCATGTACCATGTGAGTAATTTCTTTTGAGTTCTCATCCAAGAGTTAACTAGGCAATGCAGACAATAGGCTCATTTCAGTGAATTACTGATCTCATATTAATTGAGAACAATATCAAACCAACTTGCAGTCTATCTCTAGGGGAAAAAAAAAGATTGAGCAATAAGGATATCTGCAACTATCCTCTCAAAGAAGCAAAAGTCCACATCTTAAGGCACCCTCCAAAAGGCCAAGGAAGAATACAAAGACTTGTATGGTGTTGCCTATATCACAAGCAAGTAAAGGAAAAGCAAAATCATTCATGGACGCCATATTGTTCCACCGCCACAAGAAAGTGGAGAATCTAGTTCCAAAGAAACAAAAACTTAATGCAAAGGGAGCAATATCAATACTACTATCTCAAAGTAACTGTTTACAATTTGTCACTTCTCCGACATACCAAAAAGAATTCGAAAGCCTTATGTATCTAGAATTGCACACTGATGCAAGAACATAAGCTTCAGATACAAGCCAATCATATTTTTCGCAATAAAGGCAAATGAGCAATGTCAACAAATTTGAACAAACGAGATATTAAATCACAAGCACAAATTAAGCAAGAAAATCAACTAACGTGGTGAAGTGAACAATTTTTATCAAGCTAACAAGAACACATCCCAAATCGATCGACAACAAACCATTCCGTTACGAAAGGAAATACAACCGAGGATTTGAGCAAGAACGCAGGTTTCGCGTGCAGATAATCCGCTCAAACACTAATATTCATGCGAAAATGATACCTGTTGCGGTGGAGCGATCAGCCTTAGGAGCGAAGAAAGCGAGCACTTTGTGGCTCGGCGGAGGAAACGAGGAGGAAATAATGGGAGACGAGGAGAAGGAAGACAACCCCAGGGAGGCCGTCATTGCCTGCATCGCACTGCCGATATCAATTCCTTCTCCGGCGGACTCCGCCGTCGCTTTACTGGCGTAAATGGATAAGAGAAGAACGATCAAACGGCTATCAATTTGTCGTACGCGGAAAAAATCTTTGGAAGTGTGAATCGGAGTGTTCCTGTGCCAATGTTGGGCCGGATTAGATCGAACACGGCCATTTTCTTGGCCCATGTCGGTGTGGCTGGCCGAGCACGTGTGCCTTCTTGCAAAATGGAAGGGCCTTTAGTTTGGGAGAATAGAGAATAAGAAATATGAATAGATAATAATTATTCCCATGGATACTATTTAATTTGTGTCAATGGGAATAAAAATAAAAAAAATCATTTTTTGCATTTTCATTCCCTACTCTCCTCATCAATCAAACTCCTCAATCATTCCTTCATTTTTCATATATCCAAAATATTCTTTTTTTATTTTTTATTTTTCATTTTACTATCTTCTTTTACATTTTCTCATTTTATTTTCTCTCTCTGTATCACTTATTACATTCTCTCTCTACATTTTAAAATTTCTCTCTTTACATATTTGCTCTTTTCTCTCACTATCTCTCTTATTATATTTTTTCTCTCTACATATTTTATATCACTTTCTCTCTCTACTTATTTATCTCATTTTCTCTTTATATTTTATATATTACTTTCTCTCTCTACCTTGCTTATCATAATTTATTTATCTTTATTTTTTTCCACTTTTTCTCTATATTTTCTATATCACTTTTTCTCTATATATTTTCTATATCGCTTTCTCCCTCTACCTCTCTATCTCATTTTCGCTCTATGTATTTTCAATATCACTTTTTTTCTCTACCTCTCTTATCATAATTTATCTATTTTTTATTTTTTACTTTCTCTTTATATTTTCTATGAGACATGTACTTTTCGAGTCTCAAACTTATATTAAATTTACGATTTTGATACAAAATTTTTGAAAAACTTTTATAGTCTCAAAGTTAGATGTTTACCTTCCTTTTAATCCCAAATTTAAAAATAACAATTTTAATACTAAAATTATAATTTTTTAATCTCAAATTTTATAATCATATTTTATTTTGATCACTAATTTTATTAGGGATATTTTAGACCTTTTAGTAAATTTCATATGAATATAGTGAAAGAGTGTCATATTTCACTCTAAGGAAGACGATCGATAAAGGTGGCGACGGAGCAACCATAAGTGTTGGCAACAACCGGCCTAAAAACAAAATAAGTGTCATATTTATTCTTAAAACTTAATAAGACTAAATTTCAAAAATAATAAAACTAAATTTCAAAAATAAACAATGACTATAATGCCCTTAATGCTATTTGGGTCTTAAAAAGTATAATTTGACAAATTTGAGACTAGAATTATCCTTATTAAACTTTGAGACTAAAATAAAAATAAAGGATTAACTTTAGGACTAAAAAAGTCTTTTCAAAAATTTATACTAAAATCGCATTTAGTATCAAATTTGGTACCCAAAATATATTTTCTCCTATTTTCTATATTAGTTTCTCTCTATATTTTTCTATATCACTTTCTCTCTATCTCTCTCATTTCATTTCCTCTCTCTATATTTTTTAATAATTTCTCCTATTTTTATCACATCTTTCCTCTCTAGCTATCTTATTTACTTTCTCTCTCTACTTTTAATTTTTATTTTCTCTATCATTACATTTTCTCTTATTTTTTATTCTAATTCTTTTTCTACCTCCCTTCTCATAATTTTTCTATCTCTATATTTTCTACTTTATCTTCTAACTTATTCTATTTCACTTTCTCTATTTTGTAATAATTCTATTATCTATATTTCATAGTAATTTTATTATTTTAGATAATTTTAAAATTTTGTTAGATTCCTATTATTAAAGTTAAATTGAATCAAACATTATCAATAATAATAATTTTATTCCGAGATTTAAATTAAACACTACTAAAATATTTATGATTTTTATTACTATTGATCTCTTAATGAATCTCATTACCATTCCGATTAACAAATTTGATCAAACATCCCCTAAAATAACTTATTTTATTTTTAAAAATATTTTTTCTAAAAAGGAAACTAATTTTTTAAATTCTTTTAATACTTTTTATTAATAATACACTGCTGACATGTGGGAGTAGGAATTATCCATGGTCTAGGTCATGCTTGCTTGCAAGCTATGGTCGAATGTATGAAGATCTCGATAGATCTCGATTGTGTATGCCCGAGTTAGCATTTATTCTTCAGCCATTAAGTTACAATTTGCACCAAATCATCAGTAATGCATTAGTACTTAAGCTGCTATTAGTACTGACTTAGGGTTAGTGTTTATATCTCTGAAACTTCTTTCTTTTGCTAGGGAAAGCTCAGGACACTTTAACAAGACTTCAAGGACTTTCTTCACGATTTGTTGATGCTCCGAAGATTGTAGCGATACCGCATTCTTATCTGAAGCATTCGAGTGTCGATACCTTTACAGAAGAACCTCAGGTCCTCAACTATGACCCTTCTCAAGTAATCTTCTTCTATATTGTGCAGCTATAGCAGAGCAATTAGGTAACTGTGATCAAGAGAGGAAGGGACGAAATAAAAGGGGAAATATTTTACATATCTCACAGCTAAAATACGGAAACTATTGATTTCCCTATGAGAATTTACCTTAAAAATCATTGTAAATTATTTTTTGCGAAACAAATTGGCCTTGCTATCATTTAATATTCAAGGCTAAGCCCGGCTTAAGAACATGCTTATTGAACTTTAACAGCAAAAGACAGAATATTAGACCTCATTCCATGCGAAAATAGGCTCGGAAAGACTTCAGTATCTGATCGGACCATTCAAGCTACCTGATGCAAACTGCAATTTCAAGGAAACACAGAACTTAAACAATTTGCATAGGAAAAAACATGAGCAAATGTAAAGAAAACCAGTGTTATCGAAAGCCAGACTGGCGGTTGAACCGGTGGCACTCCCGGTTTCCATTGTCCCATTAAACCGGGCCAACATACTGTTCAAAATACTGAAGAAAACAATAGCATTTGAAGCCGGACCTGTCTCACAATAGGATTCAATGTAGTGTTGAATTCATGAGTCATTCCTTCCCAGACAACCTTTCCTTGGTAAAGAAATAGCAATCTGCCAAATGTATGTACAAGTTATTCAACATGGACGTGAAATGAAACAAAAGACAAGGACACAAGGGAGGAAAGTACCTATCGACGGCCCTTCTTATTGTACTGTGTTGATGCGTTACAACCACATAAGATGCTACCTTTCCTGTATGTCCCAGGGAATCTTGACCTGTGCTGTGCACTGATCGTATTAGATCTTCGACAACAGTCGATGCAATTGGATCGAGTCCTGCAGTAGGTTCATCATACAAAAGAACCTAAAAAAACAGGGCAAAGAACATAAGAGAATCGCTCAGTAGGTTGTCTTTAGTCAAAACTAGGAAGAAGACTACAAGGGTGGCATTAAATATATTATTGGCAAAAGGCGATTCGCTCGCCCTCAGCGCCCCTGCCAACCCGTCCCAGGGCCAACACGGAGGAGGTAAATCACGGGGGCTACTAGCCCGATGTTGTGGCTAGTACGTGGGGAGGGTGGGCATACTGGCTTTGCAGCTTTTGACCTCCCAGACCTCATGTTGGCAATACCCATGCACTAACCATCAGTCCATCCCATGGGTGGCATTAAATATAGCTTGATGATGATGATGATGATGAAGAAGCTCTAAAGAAATGGATTGGATGTTTGAAAACACGTTTGATATGTTTTAGCTATAAATTAAATCTAGGAAGAAGTAGCTCTATTAGCGCCCATAAATTACCTCCATTTTGGATAAAGATAAACAATAAGCATCTTGCTTACCTCTGGTTCTATTATCTCCTTTGTTTCATCAAAAATAATTGATCGGGCCAAGGCTACACGCTTTTTCATGCCTCCAGAGAGTTCAGAAGGCATACGGTCTTCTACACCCTGCCAAAATTCACTTAATTATACCGACACAATTTGAACACAATAATCTAATTGTTCTAATCTTCGCATCGACAGAAAAATCAAACACTACACAACAATTAGTAGATTAAAAAAAGAAAATACAGATCTAAGAGACATTTTGGCATTATACAGTTGGCAGAAGATATACATGAATAGTTGAATAAAGTATTCTTGCAGTTCCAATTATCTACAAAAACAATAATATACATGAAGGGAAAGAAATTCTTGTTGGAGAAGCTCCGGAGACTATTAGTAATATCCAAAATGTAAAGTTACCTTCAGACCAACTGCTGCCAAAGTCTTTGTCACAAGGTTCGATATCTGATCCACTGGCATGCATGAATTCTCATATCTAACATATTTAATGCGTATAAGAAAGGGCCAATGTGGATCCAATATTATGTGTAAAATGTTTAAGAAATGGAAACTCCTTACAGTAGAAAACCGACATTTTCACGTACTGTGAGGGAATCAAAAAGTGCTGCACTCTGGAAAACCTGTACCAGTAAAGTTAAGAAAATTAGTTTATCCAAGCAATTGCTTAAAGCCAGAAAGCAATAAGGAATACACAATGATGAACTTAAGTTTTCTCAAATATCTTCCAGAGGTACAAATGCAGTAAAAGAAAAGTAATTCTTTGATGATTTATATAATTACTCGTCTACAATGAATTAAGTATTGCATCGTTCATCAGCCAAATGGAACAATGAAATAAGGATAAACTTCCACTCAAGTAAGTATGGTTCAAATTTCAGATATGCGGACAGTTTCTAAAATTTATTGATCAGATCAAGTTTGGTTAAGTAACTCAAAATGGTACTAGGCACAATAGCTTTGTCAAGTGATATTTTATGAGGTCATTTTCTGGTGATCTTTACTGGCTAAACCATTAACCTTTGTGTTATAAAATGCCAAGAACTAGTCTTAGACATGCCAAAAATTGGAAAAAGAAGCTGAATTAAATTTTATTGAGCATAAACTTCATTGAATTAGTGATCCAAGGATCTGAGACCTACAAGGTTTCAGATTCCATTAGTTAACTAATTTGAATCTAATAGCATAGCCTCAAAAAGAAAAGTTTTTTTCTTCAAAAATAATCAATGTTAAAAGGCGTGTCATTGTCAAAAACTAGAACCAATTTTGGTTGTCTTGTCAATTTTTTTTATTTGTTTTGGTTGCCATGTGAATGGCATAAATCTGAATAAATTTTGTGAAAAAATAAAGTTCAGCAGAAACAAATCACATGTAACCCTTCTTCTTTCACATCCCTGATTGATGGAATAAGAACTCCTACGAGACTGCTCATTAGCTGATTATCTAATCATTTGTATCTTCTTTGCAAATTAAATTATCAATCAGTAAAGACTTGGATATTTAGCAAGCAATTGTTGCTTAATTTATATCTCGCCCAGATCTGATCAAATACATAATGCCTTCCGAATCCTTTGAGAAGTTAATCACCACGAGTAGACAACAAATCACAGAAAAGGGAGTTACCAGGCCAATCCGAAGACCTGATATCTCTTCGTCACTGACCAATCCATGTCTCTGTTTCCCACATATAAGGACTTCTCCCTGCACATCATTACAGAACTAATCCGTAAAATAACAAATAGAACAAACTTACATTTTAACAGCTGGAGCATCCAAAACAACCAACAGAACAGCTTCTTTGACTAATCTAGGTTTAAGAAACTAAAAAAATAGATAAAAGAAAATAAATAGCTGATACCTTGTCAGGTGATAAAAGACCGGCCATGATCTTCAGAATTGTTGATTTGCCAGTTCCTGAAGGCCCAATTATCCCAACAGCTTCTCCATGTCTAATCTGAACAAGTAAAAAAAAACAACTAATGTTTGAGAAGTGTGGACCTAGCATAAACCAGACTCCAATGGAAGATTCAAAACTGTTTGTAAAATAATAATTTATAGTGACAGATTGAACTCCGTGGAAGCTACAGGTAAAGTGTGTGTGTGTGTGTAGTGCAGTGTTAGCCTGCACAGAAGGCGCCTTCGCGCATGAGAGGCACCCACGGTGGGCGGGAGGGCGCTCACTGTGGGTGTGCGGGCTAGCAGCATTTATACCTTATGTGAGCGGTTGTGGGTGACATCCGACGTGGGCGATCTGACATGGTCAAAACTCAATTTATTATTTCTCTATCACCTGCATGCAACGATTCTCCTCTCTCTCCTATGATTGCATGCAAGGTGGTACTGGTTTGTAGAAACCAACACCAATTTTGATGTTGATTTGTAAAAAAATAGTACCAATGCTGGTTTCTACAAACCAACACCACGTTGATGAGATTTCTACAAACCAACACCAAGGTGATACTGGCACCACCAAACCAGCACTATCCACCTTGGTGCTGGTTTCTACAAACCACCTACTGATTTGTATAAACCAGCACTAAAGCGGTGTTGATTTGTAAAAATCAGCACCAAGATGGATGGAACTGGTTTGAAGGTGTTGGCACCAAGGTGCTGCTTAGCAAACCAGCACCAACGTTAGAGCTGGTCTTTAAAGACCAACTCCGTGTTGGAGCTGATCTTTACCAACTCCAGCTCCCCATGTTGGAGCTGGTCTTTAAACACTAGCTCCAACGTGTCGTTGTGTTAGATGCCCACATCGGACATCGCCCATAGGAGCCCATATAAAGGTGTGCAGCCTCTCTCTCTCTCTCTCTCTATATATATATATATATACCCAAACAAACTCTGGAAGAGAGTATAAGATCCATTTTCAGTATATTATCAAATGAGATACAAATTTGACAAAACAAGTGAAGCAAAATACTAGGTGATCATAAGAACTTCTGGAAACTTATAAACTAAATTTTAATTTATAATACCAGTTGATATTAGTAAAAACCATTTGCATTGAACATTAAGGTATACTCAGAGATGGCATGCAGCACATTAAGAACGTAATTTTACCTTGAAACTAACTCCTTCTAGTATTTGTTTATCACCAAAAGATTTATGAACATCTCTACACTCAATGAGGACATTGGATTCTTCAATTCCCTGTTTATCCATTTCTAACTTCTCTGATAATGATGAAGTCTGACATGAAAATAATGTAACTGATCAGAATACTTGAAGTTGAGACTAGCATCTATTTAACAGCATAAGCACTATAGAATATTTCCATCACAAGTTTAAGATTTTACATTTTCGTACACCAACTAGACATGCAACAAAATATCCAATCTTGGAAATCTAGTTTATTACACAAATATTGCTATTAAATATGAAGATTCAAGTTTCAGAGTCCAAAAGTTGACAAATTCTACCTTTGTTCCCAAAAAAAGTAGCTAGAATCAAAACAATAAATAGATAAGCTTTAGACTGACATTTCAAACATTATATACTTCAGATATTTTAATTTTTAAGAGGAAAGTCCACAAATCCTATTTTCTTAACTATATGATTGCTCAATATATTATCTATTGTGCATTCCCCTTACTATATAAATTTCTCTGTACTGTTATCCCTGATGCTATGTGCTATGACAATTTCAAGTTTAACAAGCAGGGATGGCATCCTTAATTGGTGTTTACTACTTCGAACGGGTAATATTAGACCCACGATGATGTTTCAATAACATAGACTAGCATGAAAATGCTATTATACAATAATGAAAACGCAAATAGGCATGCCTATCATACAATGACTCTATGTCAGATGTATTAATCTTTTAAGTGAATGTTTTTGCTAATTATATTTATTATTTTGCATCATTTGGTGTTTGTCCCAATTATTTGGGTTCAACAATATGAATATTTTCACTCCATTGAGCTCTATCTTTCATCATTTAATATTGCTCCAAAAGGCATGGGTAATTACTCCACAATCACGCAGTGCAAGGTCACAAATATTCTAGGTTCGTCATTTTTGGCAAACTAGCTAAAAGATTTTTTATAACAGAATTTTTAATCATAAGACGAGGGTAAATTCCATGTAAAATTCTGTATGGTTAATCAATGATATTCTCTTGTTGGCAAGATGTCTCCTTTATTGCAGAAGGGCAAACACATGTCCCTTATTGCTCGATACCCAATTTCCAAAGAGAAGAATTCGATCTAGAAACTTGTTATTCATCCCAAAACAACAAATAGTAAAAGAAATAAGAAAAAACAACTAATGGATGCAACTGATTTAGATTGTAGAACTCACGGAGCTTTCAGTGGCAGAATGGCCGTTCCTCGAATTCCATGGAGGAGCGCTGCAAGAGCAGGCGATCCGCCTACGAACCTTCCACAGAGAGCCGGATGACTTCACCCTGGCGCAAACAGATCTCTGCCGCCCCACCGACAGAAGCGGAGTCCATGAGTTAGCCGAAGCGACGGTGGAGCTCGACATGACAGGATCCGATCTGGGAATCGAAGAGGAGATGAGATCCTTACAGTAAAGCCATTGCCGGGCGGTGGCAGGCGGGGTGGTTCGATTGGGGTTTGAGGCCAACGGTTTCGCCCGTTCGCCTACGGCCGCAGATGGGAAACACGGAAAGGGAAGAAATACGACGAAGCGAAGGAAGGTGGACGGTCCAGATTGAAGACCCCTCGCTTTAAGAGCCGTGTCGTGTTGATGTTCGATGGAAAAAGATGGGGTGAAGTATATCTAATTCCCAAAATATTTTTCCCATCTATTTCAATCTTAAATTAAAATAAAAAATAATTTTTCTTATTTAATTCGAGCAAATTGAACTAAACCAAATAAAATAAAATAAATAAAATGTTAACTATTTTATCAAAGAATTTCATATAAAAATTATTAATAACATTAAAAAACTCAATTATTTTAAAAAATTATGATTAAATTCATAATTTTTATTTATCCATATTTTAATTTTTAATTTAATAAAAAAATTTAAAAAGAGAGAATAATAATAAATTTAAAAAATTAAAAAAAAAGAATTCAATATCTAACTACAAGAAAATAAATAAAAGTGAAATAAAATTAAGAGATCAATTTTATTATTTATTTATTTTATTATTATGAATTTAATGACATAGTTTTTATGTCATCGATAATTTTTATATAAAACTTCTTAATCAAATATTTGATTTGATTTAAATAAGAAAAATTAATTTGTTATTTTAATTTAAAGCTCAAATAAATGAAAAGTATATTCCGAGAATGAATTAAGTGAGTATTTTGAAATAGGAGAAAGCAAAAGGAAATAGGAGAAAGGAAGGGAGAACTGAATAGAACAAATTGAAATACCATATTATCCATCTTCAACCAATGAATTTCCTTTAATTTTTCTATATTTGTTCGAACGACGTCAGTATTAGCAAATCACAAAGAGCCATATGGGAAACAAAATCCACCTATCCATCTTTTGTTATAAGTTATTTTTATATATTATAATATTATATAATATGACTTCAAAATGGAACTTTTTCAATAATTCTATAATAGGACGAAGTAGAGATGTAAATTCCACAACGGATCTCTTTTCAGCCAATCAATTCTCTTAGAATTTGATATTGACCGTTCGATGAAAATCTTGTGGTGTCCAAGTGGATAAGTAGGTAAACAAGGATTGTTGGACGGACAAGGGAGCAAGCACGTGTTTCACGTTTTCCATGTGTCGGGGTATTATTATATATATAAAGAGAATAATACTAATATATGAGCAAAATATTGCATTATTAATATTCTCTCTGCTTCACTCATAATACAAAGAATTCATCTCCCAACAAGTAAATTATGTTATTAATAATTTAGTTTTAGACAAATACAAAAAAAAAAGAGCTTAATCTTGCGATTGTAGAGGATTGGAACTACTCTTCAGCTGGTGGGTCGACCCATCGGCCGTGGTCCTTTATGAGCTGAATCAGAGCGTCAGTCGCTTCCTCCATCGCGATACCTCTCTTCAGCACAGTCTGGTAGACAAAAAGGGAAACAAGAATCATGATGCTGAGTTTAGTCGAAGAAATTCCTAAACTTTACCAATGCTAATTCTAAAAATCGCATATTTGGCTACAAATTACAATGTGAGATCCATTATATGGATCCTAAAAGCATGAAATAGCATGAAAATAGCCTAGAAGGAAAGTGAATTGGTTTGATTGGATGTCGGCAGTTTAGATGCGGAGACAATGGTTAGAAGACAGAAATTACCTTGCCAACGTAAAGGTCGATCTTCCCTGGAGTACCACCAACATAACCGAAATCTGCATCCGCCATCTCGCCTGGCCCGTTCACAATGCAACCCATGATTGCAATCTGCAGAGGAGTTGAGTGAAGTGTCAGTTCTCAAGATGTCTAATTGGACTGGTAGAACAATGCCTGCGGCGGGAAGAGAGTTTACCGAAACACCAGGGAGATGTGAAGTCTTTGACCTGATCTCAGCACTTATATCTTGAAGATCGAAGAGTGTCCGTCCACAAGATGGGCAAGAGACGTACTCCTGCAATGTAGTTGCAAGATTAGATGAGAAATAACAAAACGTGGAATGCATTTCGATTCGAAGTAATGGAAGATATGTATGGGTTGCTTACAGTTTTAGTGTTGCGCATTCTGCAACCTTGAAGTAAGTTAAAGGAAGTATTCCTTAGGAACTCAAAATCCTGCTCAGGGGCCTCGAGTAGGATACCATCTCCAAGCCCATCGACTAAGAGGGAACCAGCATTGCTCCCAGCCGTGATCACCAAATCGTCTCTGCCAATTGCAGGATATGAGTGCGAATGAACAACCATTTTCGCTACGATCATTCAATAGGTTTTATCGAGATCACAATCTTACCTGTGGACCCCTTTGGGATATTGGATATGGTGGATGACAGGGAAGTTAAGAGAATTTTCTTCTAGATACTCAAACAACCTGAAAATAGTAAAGAAATTCGTATAAGCGCCAAAGGATGTACCAATCGGCTTGGGAATAATAACAATGATAGTCGCTATGATCATTACCTCCTAGCAGCATGAACTCGGCTGAGCTTTTCTTCGCTCAATGGGGCATCATGTAGCAACATTGTGATATTATCGACATTCTTGATGATGTCTAGTTCATCATATGGTTCATCCCCACGAACAGATACAGCCAGTCGAGTACCTAAAAAACAAGCACGTCGTTGAATTAGTACAGCATTGTAACAGTGGATCAAAAGAGAGTTGAATGACAATCTATGTCACCTCTCGGCAAAAGCTTTTGAGCGCCAGTGGAAAGTTCGTTGAGGTTAACAAGGGCAATTGCATTAGGAAGTGGTTTCTCCAGTTGTTCAGATAGTGGAACTATAACACCCATGCTTATGTCGATCAACCTTTTGAGAGCCAACCTCTGGTAAAAGGTAACAAACATGAGTCAGTCCCCCTTGATCCTAATCATTTTCATATTTACATTCATCGAAAACACATCTTTGGTGTTTCGATTCTGAAAAATCTATAACTTAAATCTTCTAGCTTTCATGTTTAAGAGAATAATAGGTGTCCTTACAGATTCAGCATCTTCTAAAGGAGGAAGTTCTCGTAGAAGAATAGAGTCCACAGTTGCCAGGTCCTGAAAATCTCAAAAGGTTAAGGTACTTGCGGGTGCTGTTATACTGGTTTTGAGCGTAGGAACTACAAACCTTGAAAGGCATTCCAACCACAAGTTTTGCTGCGAGGGACTTGTAAAGAAGTTCTGGAGTCTGGCAAAAGAAAATAGCAACATGTGATGAAGGGGCAAAATAGATGCGAATAAAACGATAGGGATTGCGAGAGTAACGTATTAAGAGATCGAGAAGATAAATCAAACTAAGAATTGAATTTGCATGACATTAAGATGTCTACCTTAAGCATGTCCAAGGACACTGGCATAAGAACTGAACCATCACGATGAAGAACACCACGGTAGTCCACTTCTTCACCCTATGAAAAGGGTTGGCAAAGGTTAGAAGTCTTCTATCAATGATTATGGAATGAACCAAAAAAAGGAAACTAACTAACCAACCTCTTTCTGGACTGGAAGCTGACCAGTTCTACGCTGGAAGTCGAAACACCTTCTATGTTTCTCCTCAAAAGGTGCCTAAAGTTTTTTTGAGAGGTACAAGTTAGGTTTTTAGTACAAAAAACAGTGGGCATACAAAGACTCGTAGAAAATGGCAGACGAATGAGACATACAGTTCCTTTCTGAAGATTTGAAGCTTGCATGCCAAGGTTAGCCAACCGCTTACAAGGATCAATTTCTTTCTCTGGTGGTTCTGTCAGGGACACCCTGATTGTATCACCCAAACCATCCTGTTGAACAATGTTACAGATGTTAGAGCATATCAGTTTCACCAATCAAATAGAAATCTGCTTGACAAAACACAAGTACATTCTGGAAAAAAGGAGCTCAAAAAGTACAAACCTGAAGAAGCGTGCCAATACCGATTGCAGATTTCATCCTTCCATCTTCTCCCTCTCCAGCTTCAGTAACTCCTAAGTGGAGAGGATAATCCCAACCTTGAGCATACATCTCCGCAACAAGCAACCGATAGGCTTGAACCATGATAACCGGGTTACTCGCTTTCATGGAGAAGACAAAATTATGAAAGTCTAGCTTCCGGCATATCCTTGCAAATTCAAAGGCAGATTCAACCTATCACAGAAACAGAGATTTTCAGCATAAATTTTTCTGGAGAACAATATTCAATGTTTAGCTCTCGTAAACAAGAATGCTAACCATTCCTCTTGGAGAATCTCCATAGTAGCTCATAATACGATCAGAAAGACTTCCATGGTTTGTCCCAATTCGGATTGCTCGTCCATACTGCTTACACTTCTCAACCAATGGAGTGAAGACCTGACCAGTAAGACGAACGTATGGTGAAGTGGCTAGTGAAACTATTGCATATAGAATATGTCAACTATAAAATAGCACCAATACTGTGATAAGATCCTAATTCCTACAGATACATCTAAGAAACAATTTCACTGTGTACTACACTACTACATTCAACAGTATCAAAAGGATTTCAACTAGAAAATGTTATTGAAGAAAAAAAAATCATGTTTCAACTTTGAATCGGATTCAAAATAGACTATAAGTGGCAATTTTCTGAACCTTTTCAATATGCTCAATCTCTTTTTGATATTCATCATCAGTATACTCTAACTGCTCAAACTGGGCTCGCCTATCAGCTGCAAAGAAAGAGTTTCAGTATCGTTTCAAAATTAACAGTAATTTTATTCTTCAAAGTAAAAAAAAAAAAAAAAACTGTAGAATGACTGACCAAAATTTCCAGGGTTGACTCGGATCTTGTCGAAACATTCAGCAACTCTCAACGCAATTGCAGGCGCGAAATGAATGTCAGCCACAAGAGGAATATTGTAACTGGGTTTCATCATAAACCAAAATGAATATACTAATACGAGAAGGTTTTCTAAAGATCGTACATTTGTCACACAATGCAGCAAAGTTAAAAATACAAGACCTACTTGTTTTGGACAAGTTTGTTCTTAATTTCAAAACAAGAATCCGCTTCTTTTCTCCCTTGAACTGTTATTCGAACCAAATCAGCTCCTCTATCTGCAATTCTCATAACCTGGCAAGAGAACATAATTAGTTTTAGAAACACTAAAGGAAGAAAAGCATCTAGTAGAAAGCCTTAGGTTTAACTCAACCACATTGACACTGTTTCACATTTGCATAGGGAGGTACTAATTTCTTAGACTTCAACTACCTCCTTTTAGGTCATTTAAAAGTTAAAGGGCATAAGAATGCTTCATGATTGCTTAGGTTTAATTGAAAGTTGAGAGATAAAAGAATCTAAAACTATCATCACTCAATCAATTGTTAGTTTGAACAATCTACGGATAAGCCTATCCTTGAAAATTTAATACTGCAGATTCATAATTAATGCATAGAAAAGATATAATCAGTAAACTGTAAAATTGCTAAATTATATGTTCAAAAACACAAAATTATGCATGCGAACCTCCTCAACAGTCTTGTCAACATCTTTGGTGTCTGAAGTGGTCATAGTCTGAACTCGTATGGGATGCTCGCTACCAAGGGCCACGTTCCCTACCATCACAGTTCGAGTCTTTCTCCTGACAGTCTTGTGTACAGATTCACAATACTTTCGCCGGGGAACTAGAGAGATGAAAAAAAAAACACACAAATTAAGTCATTCCACTAGTGGTGTAATTGCATTTTATACTTCCATTTAGCATTTAACTACCATATTTACATATCTCAGTCCTCAGATTGATATTGGGTAAATATTAGTTCATTTTGTAGATAAAAAGACAGCTATTCCACCAATAGAATAAAGACTGAACCAACCGCAAAAACAAAAAGTGGACCAAATCCTAGGCTACATTAACACGAAATGGAAAATTGATGCTCCATGTATCAATTGTGTTGCGATGGTGGCAAACGCTACCCGACCAACAGAAGTCTTTTATACATGATGAAGATGGATGACTATAGAGCCCAACTATCAATATATTAGAGGGACAAAGTTGTACCTAGAAGAGGACTTCCTTCTGAAGCAGGCTCCAGTTCTACAATGTCAGAGCCAGATTTTGAAGAATTTCTAATCACAGAAGCGATTCTTTTCCTAGGCTTCATTCGTTGTTGCTCAGGAGCATAAGCAATCCTTGTGAAGTCTACGCTCTTCACGAAGCCAAGGCTGCGGTCCACAGTTCGCAGACCAGTCATGGCAGCCATTGATGAAGGAACAGTTCCAGTGGCCATGATCCCAGACACCTTTCTCCCCACCTTCTCAAACCTGCAACGAGAATTTTATTAGCAAACAAAGCATTTGTTGATGTTTGTCCAGCCCAAATTCCAGAAGGCAAAAAAGATCCTTTTTGATCTGAGCGACTATCAATAAGCTAAGAAAACCTAGGCGGACATAGAGAATGTCTGAAGAGCAAAAGAAGTTCCGAGGAAGGAAGAAGAGAAGTAGAACTCAAGGTGTTTCTCACCGATTCCAAGGGACAAGGATCGCGCTGAGGAGGCGGACCGAGTACGAGAGTTTCCTCCTCCTTGCGGTTCCTTCCTCCTCTTCCTCTTCTTGCTGCTGCAGCTGCAAACGCGCTTGAGTTGGAGTTCGGCCGATTGTTGCGACAGCCGCGTTCTTATACCCCCCAAACTGGTCCACCAGCACGAATCGAACGCCGTAGGGATTCCGGCACGAAGATATAAAATTGATTTGCTTCTCATCGCCTCGGCGTTGACGGAAGAGCAATCAATCAAGGTCAAGCCGTCAACGTTGTCTTCACAGCGGCAGCCTGGTTACGGGACTAGATCTGACGACTCACGTTCAATCGACTCAGCACGCGAAATTTGACTCGGACAAAGCAGCAGCGTAGCTCTTCCGGCAATAAACATTAAGAATTTTTATTAAATGTGATAATAGTTTAAATCGGGACATAGAAAAAAAAACGGCGACCCGGAATCTGATGTGACCCAACGTTCTTCTCCATCGACACACTCCCCTCCCAAGTGGTCGGTCACCGGCGACCGGTGGTGCCGCCGCCGGGCCGAGGCCGCGCTGGAGCTTCTCTGGATGTAGGGGCGTCTTTGGGGAGGCGGCGTAGACAGTTGTCTAAGAGCCTCTCTATTTTTGGGGTTTTCGTACTATTAAAAAAATTTATTAAATTTGATAATAGTTTAATTCTTTTAGCATATAATCTCCTGAATCCGTCTTCAATTTTCACCTGATAATAGTCTAATTCTTTTTGGCATATGAGGATAGTTCATAATTAACGAATAAACAAATTATAAAGACAAAAATTATCATAAATTTTCTACGTATAAACTCAATTTCCTCCTCAATAGCTGTGTCAAAAAAAATTTATTTCCACTCCCTTCCTTCATGTAAAATTTTATGTGCTTCAACTACCTATTTATTAAATTATCCTTAATTTTTTTAGATATAAAAAATCTGAAATAAAATATAATTCTTCCTAAATTCAGTATTATTTAATTAAAATTTAGTATATTTTCTATCAAATTAAGTACAACTTAGTCAATTCATCCTGAGCTAATCGATTAGTATGAACTTCTTATCAATTGGTTAGGCGAAAAAAGAATTATGCTCAATTTGATAGAAAATATACTAAATTCTAATTTAAATATGCTAAATTTAGGAATAATATTATTTCGGAAGGAATCGACATCGACGGTCAATCATCAGGGTTCAACCCACGCGGATGCTGACGTTAGAGGAAGAACTCTCACCCTGCGAGATTAACACGAGCGTTAATAGGAACATGCTGGAGGTTGTCCGGTGGAGTCCACTCAGACGCTCAAGTCAGTACCTCAGTATAGGAGATGGAAGAAAGCAAGAAAAAGATACTTAAGTTAGAGAGTGTATAACCTCTTTACCGGAGGGGTTGGAGTACCTTTTATACCTGAGGCGACGGTCATATGTGTCTCCACGATCTTCGGTTACTGGATAACCCTTGTAACGGTCGTCGCCGCCATTAAATCTGGACCGTTGTGATAATGAAGGCGTTAATGGTCGTGTATTACAGGTCATGATCATCCCGTGATTATAGGTGATGATTATTTATAGGTCCGAAGAAAATGGGACCGTTACTTGAGGTCAAGTGCTCCTCAGGCTCCGCTACCCCGAGGTGATCTCAGGGTCTTTTGGCCCAGGGGCCCCGGGCGGTTACCCTCCCGAGGTGATCTCGGGGACCTGACTTCCCGAGGTGATCTCAGGCGTGTGTCTTCCCAAGTCGGTCTCCAGAGTATGTTTGCTCGTGGTGTTCTCGGGAACCCACCTCCCCGAGGGGGCCTTGGGCGCCACGTAAAGAGAGTCGTCTAGCCTCGGCAGATCTTGCCACATAGCTTCTTCAGGCCACGTGTCAGCCATGAGATACTTAACCCCATCACAAGTCCCTCCCTTCAAGTCTTATCAAAGGAAGTGTTGTTGACTGATTAGACTAGTGGTGTAGCGAAGAAGCTATGTCATGGGGTCCATATGACTTTTACTACTTCCTTAGGGGCCTACCTAGTCCGAGGAATCGTACCATGCACCCCTGGACCCCCAGGCGGCTCTTCGAAGGCCTCCCACCTCATTACGAGCCTCGTGACGACGCCTCGACAGCTGTCCATGGCCTTTTTAAAAACGCATGGGGTCTATTAATGACGACAAGGTCATCTGACTAATGTTGCCTTGCCACGTGCTCCGTCATTCTCTGTGCGGTGATCTCCCGCTGATCCGTGTCGCGAGCCATATGAGGCGATGCCAGTAAAGGATAGTGGCTCCTCGGTATACCCCATCAGCCCCATTGACGTGTTGCCTCCCTATTGCTTACAGACGGGCGGTTTCTCCCTATAAAGCAGGCGCAATGACACCCTTCTGCCTTCTTGCATTATCTGTTTTCAAACATCTTTGCTAAGTGTTGTTCGTTTCGCTGCCGCCTTCCCCCAGTGTAAGTCTCTTTCTGTTTTCTTCTCTCCTTCATCTTCATGCGTCTAGTAGAGAGGAAGAAGAAGACCTGAAGCGAGGACGAAGGTTCATCAAAGGAACCAACCTATCACCCGTAGTGGTATGACACCATCACTTCTAGGGTTAGGTTAGAATCCCTTCCGGTCGCCTACCAGAGGTATGGTATTCCGGAGGATTAGGAGGTGCGAGTTCCGGCCTTAGGTCAATCACCCATGGAGACTTTTGCGGGCTTTTTCACCTTCATCTTAGAGCAGGTAGAATTAGGGCTTCGTTTTCCTATTTCCCCCTTTTTCATGAATGTCGCCAACTATTCAGCATACCTCTTCACTAACTGGCTCCAAACGCCTTTGCCCAGATGGTCTTGGCGTTTGTACTCTTCAAACTTTTCAACATCCCTTTGGCCCCCCGATTTTTCCATTTTTTCTTTGTTAATGTAATCATTTTGACTAAAATGAAAACCTTGCTTGAACCACGGGCTCGAGTGTCTCGTTTTTTCTGCTCCTTGTGTCTTGTTTGCCCCTGTCATGAGGGGGATGAGATCTGAAGAACAAGAGTTCTGTTTTGACTCAAGGAGCAAGGACGTTGGGGAGCCATCCTTCAGTTTTAAGGAGCAGATGACTCCGAGGGATGTCCCATCCGCGACGCCGCGCAGGCCACGAGAACCCGACTGAGGTAATCATCCACCCCGCGGGAGGCTGAGCCATAGCGGTTGTATTCCTTTGTACTCTGCTTTGTTGTTGACAAGTGTAACTCCTACACGTAAATAGGAATTCTCCATAGAACACCGTTGTCCTTTCCCTTTGGGTATTTAGAGCCTTCAGCTTCTGTCCCCTGACGCCTTTACATAACCCCCCTTTATCTCCACAAATGAGATCATTTTAGTCTTAGCCCCAGACCAAGGGGTCACCAGTGTAACAAGGGTGTCCTTCGACCCAAACACCCAGGGCACAGAGGCTCGCCGGATAACCAGGGAAATTGATGGTTGTCCCCTTCCTTCTCTTATCAATTCTTGATTTGGCATTCGCACCATCCAAACCAACCATACACATCTCGGGCACCCACAACACCACAAGGGAGTAGGGGTTTCAACGCACCTGTCCGGGCACTCGCAGCACCCGGACCAAGCATACTCCTCGTGGAGGTAGTAGGATTTTGCAGCTCTTGACCGGACATTTGTAGCACCGAGGCCAAGCCTACTCACCGTGGGGGTAGTAGGGTTTTGCAGCTCTTGGTCGGGCATCCGCAGCACCCGGACCAAGCCTACTCACCGTGGGGGTAGTAGGGTTTTACAGCTCTTGGCCGGGCATCCGCACCACCTGGACCAAACCTACTCATCACGGAGGTAGTAGGGTTTTACAGCTCTTAGCCGGGCATCCACAGCACCTGGACCAAGCCTACTCACCGCGGAGGTAGTAGGGTTTTACAACTCTTGGTCGGGCATTCGCAGCACCGAGGCCAAGCCCACTCACCACGGAGATAGTAGGGTTTTACAGCTCTTGGCCGGACATCTGCAGCACCCAGACCAAGTCTACTCGCCGCGGAGGTAGTAGGGGTTTACAGTTCTTGGCCAGACATTTGCAGCACCGAGGCCAAGTCTACTCACCGCGGAGGTAGTAGGGTTTTATAGCTCTTGGTCGGGCATCTGCAGCACTCGGACCAAGTCTACTCACCGCGGAGGTAGTAGGGTTTTACAGCTCTTGACCGAGCATTCGCAGCACCGAGGCTAAGTTTACTCACCGCGGAGGTAGTAGGGTTTTACAGCTCTTGGCCGGGCAAAGAGCTGGGCATTCGCAGCACCGAGGCCAAGCCTGCTCACCGCGGTGGTAGTAGGATTTTACAGCTCTTGGCCGGACATTCGCAGCACCGAGGCCAAGCCTACTCACCACGGAAGTAGAAGGGTTTTGCAGCTCTTGGAGGGACATTGGCAGCACCGAGGCCAAACCTACTCACCGCGGAGGTAGTAGGGTTTTACAGTTCTTGACCGGACATCCGCAACACCGAGGCCAAGCCTACTCACCACGGAGGTAGTAGGGTTTTGCAGCTCTTGGCCGGGCATTCACAGCATCGAGGCCAAGCCCACTCACAACTGAGGTAGTAGGGTTTTACAGCTCTTGGCCGGGCATTCGCAGCACCGAGACCAAGCTTACTCATCGCGGAGGTAGTAGGGTTTTACAGCTCTTGGTCGGGCATTCGCAGCACCGAGGCCAAGCCTACACATCGCGGAGGTAGTAGGGTTTTACAGCTCTTGGCCGGGCATTCGCAGCACTGAGGCCAAGCCTACTCATCGTGGAGGTAGTAGGCTTTTATAGCTCTTGGTCGGGCATCCGCAGCACCGAAGCCAAGTCTTCTCACCGTAGAGGTAGTAGAGTTTTACAGCTCTTGGTCAAGCATCCGCAGCACCAAGGCCAAGCCTACTCACCGTGGAGGTAATAGGGTTTTGCAGCTCTTGGCCGAGCATTCGCAACACCGAGGCCAAGCCCACTCACCGCGAAGGTAGTAGGGTTTTACAGCTCTTGGCCGAGCATCCGCAGCACTGAGGTCAAGCCTGCTCACCGCGGAGGTAGTAGGGTTTTGCATCTCTTGGCCGAACATCCGCAGCACCAAGACCAAGCCTACTCACCGCGGATGTAGTAGGGTTTTGCACAAGTCAGGGTTCAACGCTTTTCAAGTAACATTTCATTTGCCCTTTTATTTATTGAACTGCAAAGCAGTGCAAACACAAAATACAAAAGTTAAGCAAACAACTCAACATCTCACCAAGTGCGATAAGGACGGAGATGGTTGGCGTGTCATGGCCTCTCCAGCCCCTTGCTTTTATCATCTTCCAGATAGTAGCTGCCCCCTGTGAGCTTTCTGGTGACGACATAAGGTTCGTCCCACTGAGGTTCCAGCTTCCCAAGGTCACTTGCTAGTTTGATCCTCTTCCAAACCTTGTCTCCGACTTCAAAGTTGCGGGCGATTACCCGATGATTGTAGGCTTGCTGCATCCGTCGCCGATACGCTTCCAACCGAGCTGCGGCTTTATCCCACACTTTCGAAACGAGATCCAGGTCAATCAGCCTCTCATGATCATTGTCCTCTTTGTTATAGAGCTACCGTTGGATGAACTCCTCCCCCACTTCCATGGGATTACCGCCTCCGCCCCACACACCAGCTAAATTGGGCTCTGGCCTGTTCCTTCTCGTGGAGTGGTACGATAGGACCACAAGATGCTAGGGAGTTCATCGACCCAGCTGCATCCGACATGATCTAGCTTTATCTTAAGTCCCCTGAGGATTTCGTGGTTAATGACCTCGGCTTGTCCATTGCCTTGCGAGTACGCCATTGATGTGAAAGCTTGGCGAATACCCAATCCCTCTCACTATTCTTTGAGCTTGCACCCAAAAAACTGTCTTCCATTATCTGACACTAGCTTGTGGGGGATGTCGTATCTGCAGACGATATCCCTCCATAGGACTTTCATCACGACGACCTCCGTGATGTGTGCCAGAGGCTTAGCTTCCACCCATTTAGAAAAATAGTCGACGAGGACCAGCAGGTACTTCTTCTGTTGTGGCCCGATTGGGAAGGGGCCTACAATGTCCATCCCCCACTGATCGAATGGGCAGGATACTGTAGAGACTCGCAAGGGCTCGGTCGGTCGATGAGTCACATATTGTTAGGATGTATACTAAAAGCTTTGCCTTTTGTATAAGTTATCTACATTTTGAAAGATAATCACAAGATCACTGATTGCATATTTATATTAGTATGTACAAAATGTATAATACTTTACACTGTAGATAACATGGTGTGTAGTGTCGCACAGAAGATCATGTTATTAGTTCCTTGTAGAGTATAAGTAGAGGCTCACAACCGAGATGGAGTTGGACAAACCATCGGGATGATTGTAGTGTAATTTGGTATTGATTTATCTTGACCATGGAATTACACTAGTGCACTTTGTGTGCATTGAGCAGGACCAACATAGAGGTGATCCAATTTATACTAACGTTATAATTGGATCAGACCTCAGTTTATTATGGAGTACATGCTCTGAATCTCGATATAATAACGATCACATGTACTTAGTATTTATTTCTTTGATTTACCAATGGGCGAGATTTATTTTGTTAAATTGATAGACCCGGTAAATTGGGAAATAATATTATTTACATGGTGTGCCGTTGATTATAGACGGAAATCATGTCCTGGTGAGTCGGGATGATGATGCCCCCTTAGCGAGCTCATAAAGTTTATCGTGTTAAATCCTCCAGGTGGACTTGGTTCAACATGATGATAAGGATGAGTGGTACTAATCAAGGAGTTAGATGTTGATTAATTAAAATTGTCAGTAATTTAAATTAATCAACGGGCATTCGATATCTTAAACACGGGGAGAAATTGTACTCATAATAGGTCGAGCTCATATGTAAATATGAGGGTTGGTGAGGTAGTTAATGAAGAGCCTTTAGTGGAATGATTCTTCATTAATGGATCGGACCTTGATCCATTAGGTGGCCAAGACCCAACTCCTCCTCATGGTCCCTATTGTAGCCCTATAAATACCTCATGTAGTCATGAAACCAAGGATCCAATTCATCCAATAAAACCTTAAGCTTCTCCTCTCCTCCTCTCTCTCCCTTCTGTCTCCTAGGGCAAATTGGCGGGTGGAAGGAGTGTTCTTCTTCCTCTTCTCCTCTCATCCTCCTTGTTGCCGGCAACCACTAGACAAAGGAAGAGGTCTCCTCTTCCTTTTGTGGTGTGCGGCGAGAAGAGAGGAAAAAGAGAAGGTCGGCGCAAGGAGGAGGTTGGCGCCTGCGGTGGAGGTGGAGTTCGGTTTTCTTCCACTTCTCTTTTCCTCTCCCTTCTTCTTTGCTATCGGTCTTCACTAGACAAGGAGGAGTGTTCTCCTCCTTTGTGGCGTTCAAAAGCAAGGCCGAAGAAGGGTGGCCGACCGGCAGTGGGAGTCTTCATCTTGTGGTGTTTGTCGCCGCAAGTGGAGAGGGTGGTGGAGTTGTCTTCTTCCTTGCATGCTTGGTGCCGCGAGATAGGAAGAAGAAGGAGAGGTTGGTTAGGGTGGTTGTGAGGGAGAAGAGCTCTTCTCTCCTTCTCCTTCATCTTCTTCTTCCTTGGAGAGTCGGCGGTAACCCTAGCTTTAGGGTTTGTTGGCACATGGAAGAAGGAAGATAGAGGTGATATTAGAAGGCATTGGTGACTACGGTTCTCGGTAGATCGTCGCTCACACGACGTCCAAGAGGGGAGGGTCATACAATAGAGATCGCGAGGTAACGAGAGGTATAACCTTCTCTTACGACTCTTTGATTTCTATCATTTATGTGTGGTTGATTAATTATCTTTGTGTTAATTATTTGATAATTAATTATGATATTTAATCATGTTGGACCCCGATAATAAACACAAAAATCGACGATCCACTCATCGTCTTTTCCCGCGACTAATTAGTTAGGCGAGTTACAAGGCTTAAACATCAAGTTTGGCCAAGTTGTAACTCGAATCAATTAGTACGGCGATGAGACAGTCGTTTGGGAGATAGGTCTCCATTCGGATTAAATTTTTTTAATCCGTGGACATGGAGAGATTTCCCATGGACGATCCAGTATTCGCTTAGGAAACCCGCCAAGCTATCCAACAATACTGATGCCTCTGGCAGGCCTCACATCCGGCCACGAACATGAGAGCGTCGGCTTGGAGAGTAGGCCAAAAGTATCCTGCCAGGATAATTTTCCTAGATAGAGACCTCCCCCCAATGTGACTCCCGCAGATGCTCTCATGTACTTCCCGCATCACGTAGTCGGCTTCTTCTGATCTGACACATTTGAGAAGTGGTCGAGCAAAGACCCTTCTGTATAGTTAATCGCCGACCAACGTGAATCGGGCCACCCAACGTCAAAATAGTCGGCTTCCCTGGTCCATGCTCAGAACATTCCCGCTTGGCAGGAACTCCACATATGGATCTCTCCAATAGGTTACAGTGTCGCCTTCTACTTCTTCCCCAATCTGTGCTACAGTCTCTTCTAGGGCACTAGATTTATCTAGCTGCCAGGTTGAAATGGAGCTAGCCAATTTGGCTAGCTCGTCGGCCCTGACATTGTCTATCCTGGAGATCTTCTGCAAGGGTAACCTCCATGAAGGAGGCTGTCAGTTGCTCATAGAGGGTTACATACCTCTACAGGTGTTCACACCTGACTTCGAAGTCACCCTTTATTTTGCCACAAGTTGGGAGTCTGAGTGTACAATGACTCGAGTGACCCTCATATGTTTGGCTGCTTGCAGGCCCGCTTGGATCACCTCATATTCAGCTTCATTATTGGTGGCTTTGAAGTGGAATCGGATAGATAAATGTAACATGTCCCCCCCCCTGAAGGGAGACCATTAACACCTCGACTCCGCTGTGTCGCTGTTGGAAGACCCGTCTACGTAGACCTTCCAGACTCCTTCGTCTTTGGGCTCGTGGACAATCTCTAGCATGAAATCCGAGAGAGCTTGTGCCTTGATAGCGACGTGAGGCTGGTACTCGATACCATATTCGCTCAATTCTGTAGTTTATTTGATCAACCGGCCTGAAGCTTCAGGATTGGTGAGGACCCATGCGAGCGGACTGTTGGTGAGGTCCACGATAGGATGCGCTAAGAAATACGATCTCAACCTCTGGGCCATTAAGACCATGGCATAGGTCAGCTTCTCCATCGTAGTGTATCGCGTCTCGGCATCCTTCAAGAGATGTTCAAAGAAGTATATGGGGTATTGCACCATTCCTTCTTCTCGGACGAGTGTTGAGTCTACCGCTTGTTCTGCTGCAGACAAGTAGACAAACATGGTCTCTCCTTCTACTTGCTTGTAGAGGATGGGGAGCTCGGTGAGATAGGCCTTCAGGTCAGCGACTGTCTTCTCACAATGGTCGTCCCAATCGAACTTGGCTACTTTTCTTAGAATCTTGAAGAATGGCAGGGTCCTATCTGCAGACTTGGAGATGAACATGGATAGGGCCGTGATTCTACCATTCAACCGCTGCACTTCCTTGAAGTTGCGAGGGGATGACATATCCAGAATAGCCTTTACTTTTGCCGAATTAGCCTTAATTCCCCTCTCTGTCACCATGTAGCCCAGGAACCAACAGCTCTTTATCCCGAACAAGCACTTGACAGGATTCAACTTCAGCTTGTTGGCCCTGAGGGTAGCGAACGTCTCTTCTAAGTCGGCTATCATGTCTTTTTCCTTGTTAGTCTTGACCAGGATGTCGTCCACGTACACTTCAATGTTTCTCCCGATCTGATGCCTGAATACTTTGTCCATCATCTGCTAGTAAGTTGTCCTAGCGTTGCGTAATCCAAAAGGCATGACGTTATAGCAATACGTGTCGTCGGCGATTGCAAAGCTGACTTTCTCCTAGTCTTCGGGAGCGAGCGAAACTTGATGATAGTGTTGATGCAGTCTGACCCTGATTGTTGTTTTGGTGTTGACACCAATTTTAGTTTAGGTTAATGAGATGATTGGGATTAAGTCCTGGTTGGGGGACTAGTCACACCTAATGGGACTAGGTGGAGTGGAAAAGACCTAGTGGGACTAGGCATACCTAGTAGGACTAGGTTGGATGAAACCCTGGCTTGGAGGGTCAGGTCCTACCTTGAGAAGCTAGGTTGGATGAAATCCTGGCTTGGAGGGTCAGGTCCTAGCTTGGAGAGCTAGGTTGGATGAAACCCTGGCTTGGAGGGCCAGGTCCTAGCTTGGAGGGCTAGGTTGGATGAAACCCTGGCTTGGAGGGCCAGGTCCTAGCTTGGGAAGCTAGGTTTGATGAAATCCTGGTGAGTGAATCCAGGTCCTAGCTTGGAGGACTAGGTTGAAGTCCCAATGAGTGAAACTGGGCACTGAGTCTTGGTCCGAGGGACTAAGAATGAGTCAGAGAAGGGCTGGAAGCTTGTTCTCGTGACTTAGAGGAGATTTGACCTTGCCTGGATCGGTCTGGTGACCGATTAGGGAAGTTGGCATGGAGTTTCCTCGTGGATCGGTCTGGTGACTGATCCAGATATGTTTGATCAGTCTGGTGACCGATCAGGGAGCATACAGTGACTTTGTTAGGCTACTGATCGTCTGCTGATCGGTTTGGTGATCGATCAGGGAGGGCTCCTGATCGGTCTGGTGTGTAGGACTGATACACGTGAGAGGGGGGGGTGAATCACGTGACTTTTAAAATCTTCGTTATAGGATCAAAGTCGATAGAAAATTGTACGATGCTTTGAAAAACGTGCACAGCGGAAAAATTAAAACGAAAAGCGAAAGCGAAAAATAATAAAAAATTACACGAGGAGTTTTACTTCGTTCGGAGCCTTCGGCGACTCCTACTCGAAGACCCAGGCTCCTTGAGCCTTTCCTGTGGGCAATCCACTAAAAACCTCTACCGGCAAACTCCCGGTAGAGTGATTCGAATACAAGATTAGGTGGAAGTGTAACAACCCAACACTTCCCCTTTTAATAATTTAAGTGCAGACAGAACAAAAATTATGTTACCCAACACTTAGATTCATCTGAAGCAGCTTGGGTGTTGGGAGTGATCTTCCGGCAGCGGTCGGACAGCGTCGAGTCAAAGCACAAACCGCAGCAGAGGAGCGTGGAAGCAAGAGAGTGCCAAAGCTTGAACCAGAATGAAATTTTTCTTTATCCTAGAGGGCTTGCTTGCTTCCTTTTATAGTGCCTCGATGCATGATCTTCTCAGCTCAAATTTTATCCATCAGCAAGAAGGAATAATTCAAACAAGATAATGTTTCTATCTTTGCTTCACTTAAATAATTTAAATAAAATTTAATCTGAAAAAGTTAACCAAGAGGTTTTATCCTCTTACCTCACCAATGCTTTTTGTTTTTCGAAAAAATAATTCAAAATACAATTTAAAAAGAGATTTTATCCTTCTAGCTAGGCTTCACGTGAGAATTTTAAGCATTAATAGGAATAATTAGAAAATAACAATAAGATTTTATCATTAGTAGGAACAATTTTATTCTCCAAAAAAATAAGAAATACGAATAATTTAAATGAAAATTTATCCTCCACCGAGGCTTTAGATGAGAAATAAATTTATAAAATTAACCTACAAAATCTAATTAGTTCACATATCAAATAAATTCTGTAAAATAGAGTTAATGAATTTAGAGTTAATTAGACCCCGTCCAAACCTGGATAAGGATCTTACCAGGACTCAACCGAGGTCACCAAAATGGGCCTAAGTTAGACCACGCCTACAGTCCTAAAATAGGACCCGTCCTCACTGGTTCGCTCCTCCAGTGACTTACCTTACTTACCTCGTGCGGCTCTACTCAACTTCTTAACCCACCAGGTCTTCCTGCCAAGGCTCAACCACCCTGGTCTTTTTGCCAAGTTTCAACCAACTTGGGCTTCAGCCAATTGTCAGGCCCCACGAACCCAACTGGACTTCCTGCCAGGACTCAACCACCCTGGACTTCAGCCTGGTGTCAGGTCCTAAGTCTTTCAACCCTGCACACTTAGTAAAGAGGTCAAAACCAAAAGCAAGCCTAACTTTAACCTATTTGTCATTCATCAAAACCCAAGTTTAACTATCAGTGCAAATTGCACCAACATGGTGAACGATCAGGGAGAGGTCAGTAGGTTTCATGAGATTTCATGATCGGTCAGGCTGAACGATCAAATGTCGCAAGCTTCTCACTATGACCGATCAGGATGCATCCTGATTGGTCAGGGCATTCCCTGATCGGTCCCCGGACCGATCAGAACACAACTTGATCGGTCTGGAGACCGATCAGTGAGGTTTGGCTGCGAAAGCTGGGAATCCCAGCAATGTTGTGGATCGGTCCGGTGACCGATCCACGATCTGTGATCGGTCAGGGTGACCGATCACCAGAAGGTCGCGATTTCTGGCTTCTCACTGTGGACCGATCAGGCTGGAGCCTGATCGGACTGGGTCTATCCTGATCGGTCTACTGACCGATCAGGGATCACTCTGATCGGTCCGGTGACCGATCAGTAGCTGACAGCTTTAATTCAAATGTGATGTCAGACTTCTGATCGAGTTTTGATTCGCTCTGATTTCGTTCTGATAACTCTGATTTCCTCTGATCCACGTTTGATTTCATTTGCTAAGCTGCTGTTAAGTGTGCAGGTGACGGGTTTGATTTCAAATGGTGAAGGAGGGTCAACTGGGAGCTTTCGATGCCACAGGTTTGACGTTTTCCTCTTCTCAGGTTTCAACGGACGACTGCGCCATTGGGATGCTGACTAGGGCTCGGCTGAGGGGAGCTCAGGGAGTCCAGGAGAGGTCATCTAGCTGGGCAGTTACAGTTGAGCAGCTGGTGAGCTGCAGTGGAGTGTCTGGTGACTGGCGATGTGAGCTGCAGAGGCCAGATGCTTAAAAGTCCTACGAAGTGGAAGAATCAGGGAGACACTTCTTTGGCTACAACACTTGTGCTCTTGCGACAACTTTGATCCATCTCTTTGAGCAAGCAACTGTGAATCTTGGGCAACACTCCGATACTTGAGCACTTGGAATAAACAAGGAGTTTGGCGAGTTCATCAGCAAGAAGACACAAAGAGCAGAGAGTTCTTGCGTGAGATCTGTGCTGAGTGGAGCTCGGTGAGGAGTTCGCTTGTGTTCTTACTGTCCTAAGTGCTTTGTAAGATTCCTTCTCGTGTTTCTCTGTACTTAATACTTCATTCGATTTGAAACGCTGTGGAGAGGTTACTCCACCGAGAAGGAGGTTGCACTCTATCCGGATTTTATGGGGCTTGATCTGCCGATGATCAAGGGATCGACCACCTTAAGGGCACGCCAAGGAGTAGGGGCAAGTTATCCCCGAACCTTGTAAACGATCCTTGTTAGTGTTTTTGGTTTGCTTTTCATTTCTGCAGTTATACTCTGTTTTATTTTTGCTTCCGCTGTGCTACTAACCCTAACTGCAGAGAAATCTCAAAAGTGAAAGCGATTTTTGTGTCTGGCTATATTCACCCCCCCCTCTCTAGCCATCCAAGTACCAACAGATAGCCTCGTTAGCTTCCAACATTGAAATGAACTCACAACCGGTCGTAGTCTACTAACCAGTCTATTCGAGGCAAGGGGTAACCGTCTTTAGGACAGACCTTGTTCAGATCGCGAAAATCAATATAGACCTGCCATTACCCCCTGGCTTAGGGACAAGGACTACATTAGCTAACCAAGCCGGTAACTTAACTTCCCTTATGTGCCCGACCTTTAACAGTTTGTTGACTTCATCCCTGATAGCCTTGTCCTGTTCGGGTGCAAAGTGCCTCCGCCTCTGCTTCACTGGTCGGGCCCCAGGGGTAACATGCAGGTGATGCATGGCTAGCACCGGGGGGACCCCTTTGATTTCTTCGGTGGCCCAGGTGAAGACATCTCTATGGCTCTGCAGGCAGTCTATAAGACGGCTCCTCAGTTCAGGTGCAAGGTCGGTGGAGATCCTCGTGACTCCCCCCCCCTGTTGAGGGTGAATCTGGACCTCCTCGCTCCCAACCTCCCTCCGTTCTTCTTTAGATCCTTCAACTTCTCACGAGTTGACAAGATCAATTTGTAGGGCTTCGTAGGACTTCGGGTTCTGGCGTGATTCCAATCCAATTCCCCCGCTGTGGCATCGCCAAGGCATCCACTGGTCTCCTTTGACTTCAGCTACTTGGTCACAAACCGGAAATTTGATCTTCTGGTGGTAGACAGAGACCATCGCCTGGAATATACTGAGTGTCGAGCGTCCCAAGATGACATTGTAGGACGAGGGAGCATCCAAGACTAGGAAGGGAGTCCTCCTAGTTCTCTCCAGAGTGTCGCCGCCCAACGACAATGATAGGGTAATTTGTCCTATCGGCTGTACTCGGTATCCGGTAAAGCCAAAGAGCGGGGTCGAAACCAAAAGCAGTTCATCTTCGTCGATCTGCATCTGATCTAGAGCAGTCTTATACAGGATGTTCATAGAACTCCCTGTATCCACGAAGATACGCTCGACCTCATAATTTACGATTTGCGAGCGCGCACCTTTCTCGCACAGTTGGGGTCCCCTTCGGTAGGACCTCTAGAGATCACCGAGATCTCCTCTTGCCCAGAAGCCCCTCACCGTGGAGCAACGACTCCATTTGTTGTTGTTGGAGTGCCCCTTTGATGGCGTTGGCCACCAAGCGATCTAGTTCCTCTTTCGTTAGGACGATAGATGGTCCCGCCGGCTCTGCCATCGATGCTCCTTCTGGTACTTTACTGGTTTCCTACAGACGGCTCCAAATTTGTTCCAGAAGGAATTGACGTCAAGAACTCTCACCCTGCGAGATTAACACGAGCGTTGATGGAAACACGCCGGAGGTTGTCCGGCAGAGCCCCACTCCGACGCTCAAGTCAGTGCCTCAGTATAGGAGATGGAAGAAAGCAAGGAGAAGATGCTTAAGTTAGAGAGTGCGTAACCTCTTTACTGGAGGGGTTGGAGTACCTTTTATACCTGAGGCGGGGGTCATACGCGTCTCCATGATCTTCGCCACGTCCCCTTAATCTTCGATTACTGGATAACCCTTGTAACGGTCATCGCCGCCATTAAATCTGGACCGTTGCGATAATGAAGGCGTTAATGGTTGTGTATTACGGGTCGTGATCATCCTGTGATTATAGGTGACGATTATCCATAGGTCCAAAAAAAGGGGACCGTTACTTGAGGTCGAGTGCTCCTCGGGCTCTGCTACCCCAAGGTGATCTCGAGCGTGTGTCTTCCCCGGTCGGTCTCCAGAGTATGCTTGCTCGTGGTGTTCTTGGGAACCCACCTCCCCGAGGGGGCCTCGGGCGCCACGTAAAGAGAGTCGTCCAGCCTCGGTAGATCTTGCCACATAGCTTCTTCAGTTCACGTGTCAACCACGGGGTACTTAACCCCATCAAATATAAAAAAATAAGGAGGATATTCTCTCGTGACAAATACAACTGATCAATTACTAATCAATTCGTAATCGATCGAAGCTCCTCTCAATCGATTAGAGTAGTTCTAATCAATTGTGAGCGGCTTTAATCAATTCTCGATCAACTGTATTTGAAAAAAAGGTCGTACTTAATTTAATAGAAAATATACTAAATTTTAATTATATGATACTGAATTTAAGAGGAATTATATTTCATTTTGGACTTTATACCTAAAAATAATAGAGACGTTTAGGTAAATTAATATGTATTAGGGAGTTGTAGCAAATAGAATTTTACATGCAGAGAGCTGAAATAAATTTTTTCTAACATAGAGACTGAAAATAAATTTTAAAATATAATTAGGGATTTAAAGATAATTTACGATTATAAAAATCTAATTTGTTTACTAATCTATCATATGAATTTTTGGATAGATCGTGGTCCTTCATGAGCTGAACTAAAAGCATTGGTTGTTAACAAAACAATATTTGCATGCAAAATTCTTCATTAAGCAAACAAAGGGGCTCTCCTCCTCCTCCTCCTCCTACACTATCTCATTACATTTATTTAAAAAAAAATCAGCAATTCATTAAAATGCGCATTTTAAATTATGGAATTCTAAATCAATGCACTTAATTTTGAGATTTTTCAAAAAGAAAATATACTCATTTTCTATTTTATCCCTCAGCAAGTCACTGTCATATTATATTTAAAGAATAACATCATAGATTTCAAATAACATGCATATGGTTTTGAGATTTTTCAAGAAGAAAATATGCTGATTTTCTATTTTATCCCTCAACAAACCACTGTAATATTATATTTAAAGAATAATATTATAGATTTTAAATAACACAATGCGGTATTAAATTTCAACATCAACATCATGTATTTCAAAAATAAACATCATTTTATCATTTTAGTATTATAGAAACCCTATGATCAGCGCCACTATAATATTATATTTTAAAAATTAATTTTTGAAATATAATATCATAGTAATATTATCTTTTAAATACAGCACCATAATGATTGACAAGAGAAGTAAAATAAAAACACAAGTACATTAAAGAATGAGAAATCTAAAAATTAACGGCGTCTTTTAGAAATTCCACAATGTTAAATAAGTCCTTTGATCAATTGATTTTTTTTATTATTTCAATAATATTTAGTCAATTCCAAGTCAAATCTAAGATGGGTTAGGGGCTTAGGGCTCTTCAAAAGACTTACAGTTATTACGAAATTCAGTACTATCTTAGCTTTAAAATTATAAACAGAGACTTCAAATTACTGCTAGTAAGCCATAATTTACACCTGGATATCAAATCTTCAACCTTAGAACATTCATTTCGAACAGATACCTCACCCTCTTTATTCTCAAAATTGATGGATATCTCCCCCAACTGACCTCCTTTACTCCCTATTCTCAAATCAGTAAGCTTCAACCCAACTACACTTATTTCACTTGCTCTGTCTTTCCAGCTTCTCCTTCATAATGCATCATGCTTTTAACCTGGATTCTAAAAGGTGCTGTCTAGGACCGTATTGGCCATGCATTTTACAAAGATGAAGTCGAGAGACGTTGTTGTACTAATCGATCGCCTAGGCAGTTGGGCACCGTTTAGGCACATGGCGTTCAATTTTTTTTAAATAAAAACCTTCTCAATTATTTGATCGATTTATTGAACATTTTAAATCGATTAATCAATCGATTGACATGAATTTCATGAGAAATGGCAACATGTCGAATCGATCGACTGATCGAATAATCAATTAATTGACATGAGTTTCGCGAGAAATAGAAATCAGCCGAATCGACTGGCCGAATGATTGACAAGAATTTTAAAAAAAATAGACTGTCGATCAATTAACCAATCGATCGAACATTGATCCAATCAATTGAACATTACCTATCGATTGTCAGAAGAAAAACTATTGCACACCGTCTAAGCGCCAAGGCACTGGGCAGCGGATAACCGCCCATCTTCCGTCTAGCGTTTTTTAAACCTGACAACATGAATATGCTTGTCTACTCAATCTACAGCTCACTGTCACTCTCCTCACAAGAGAAGCATGGATGACGCATCAACACTCCAACAAACATCTATCTATCTAATCAAAAGGAATCAACCATAGAGCTGGAAACCCAAGTCAACCCCACAAAAACCTCATCCTCCTGCCTTACTTCTTCTGGTTGAACCTAACTTCCTCTTGTCGTGATCATTGTCCATCTAAGTACGAAGAAAACTCCAATCTTTCCCAGTCACTCTCAGTGTGCAGATGGAGAGAGAGAGCAGAATCTGTAACAGAAGTTGGCTGGTGACTGGTGGCCTTCCTGGCACAGTGAGATCAGTGAAAGTTTGGCTGTATAGCTCATGATTCCTATGGTTAACTGTCCCGATACCAATTAAATGACTGGCTCATATGTCTCTGCAATCAAGCAATCCATATTGTAAGACTATCAATTATATTATTAGTATTATCTGAAATTACAGTACCAGTTTGCCTTCGATCTTCTCGAGATCTCTTATGTTTGTTAAAGAATCCAACTTTGTGTATTACGATACTGATGATCCCTCTGTTCACGCACTGGAACAATTGGGCTTTGATTATGTACACTGGTTTGAGTTACCTGAAACTGATGATGATGATGATGATGATGATGATTAGGAGCTCCAGTTTACTCCGGGGAGCTGGTAGGGATGCTGGTGGAAGATGGAGGCGCCGTGAATCATCTGGTCATGGTATGCAGTGCCATGGTGAGTCTGATTGAGAAGCATCCGGGTTTTGTGCATGGGGTCTTCGTGTGCAGCAGCAGCGCTGCTGTTGCTGCAGCTGCTGGCGTTGTTGTCGTCGTCGGCGGAATCGAGAAGTCTAGCGGTTGGCGGCGCGGCGGGGATGTTGGCGGAGTCGTTGTTCCAGCAAGGGGAGGAAAGAGACTGGAGCAAGGGGAAGGTGAGGTTGAGATTGGTTCTTGGCGCAGCGGCGAGGTGGGCGATTGGGTTGGCGGGCAGGCCGACCTCGGCAGCGAGTAGCCCCTCGAAGAAGGTCTCGTCGTTCTCCATCAAGGCGTTGTAGTTGGTCAACGGCGGTCGATGTCCTTCGGGCTGCCCGCCCGACGCAGCACCGAGCGCGTCATCGGCGCTCCCGTCTTCCGTGGACGGCCTATCGCCGACGCCGCTGGTGGCGTTGCTCTTCATGTAGATGCGGCACAACACCCAATCATCCAACTGCAGCACAGTACAATAAATCGATCGATCGAACTTTCTCGGAGCAATGGAGCGCGTTAAAATTTTTAGGGTTTTACCCGGAGCGATCCGCCCCTCTTCTTGCTGGCAACATGGGGCAGTCTGCTGCTGTGGCGGTGATGGTGGTCGTCGTCGACGAGGCGGTACTCGTGCATGATCCAGTTGGTCTTGATGCCCTTAGGCGGCTTGCCGCGGTAGAAGACGAGCGCCTTCTTGACGCCGACCTTGACCTGGCTCCCGCCCGACGTCAGTATCGGCTTGTCGGTGCCGGTGGCCTTCCAGTACCCGGACGTGGCCGCCCGGTTGGGCCGCGCTCCGTTGGGGTACTTCCGGTCCCTAGGGCTGAAGAAGTACCACTCTTGCTCCCCAAAACTGGCCTTTCCTGTGACAACAATCGGAGGGTTAATCGAGCAAATAAGGTGAATAGCAGTAGAAATTGCAGAGAGTAGGAAGGAGACGATGAACGGGGCGGAGTCACCTGGAAGTTCCCAGGGGTCGAACTTGTAGAGATCGACCTCGGTGATGATGGCGACGGGGAGGGGGACGGAGGCGGCCTTTTTCTTGAGGTAGTGGACGACGAGCTCCTCGTCGGTGGGGTGGAAGCGGAAGCCTGGGGGGAGGTTAGGATGCATCGGCCGAGGTGGCGGCGGCGGCCCCGGCGGTTTCATGGTGGCGCCGGAGGAGGAGTCAGTGCTCTCCATCTCCATGCCGAGGTGAGGGCGGTGAAGGGTTATAAAGGGATCGGGAGGAGGGCGATCGGCGCGACAGGTGTTAACTCCGACTCCGGTTGAGGGCGTGGGGACCACGGCGAAGCGGGCGAGGACAGTGTGACCCGGTTGGGGGTTGATGACGTCATGCGACAGGCTCGTCTGCCCAACAAATGTGATAAGGCGGGAAACTTCACGTTGCCCCTTTTCAGTTTCCTGAATTCCCTTTAACTCCCTAAATTTATAGAAGTTACGTTAATTTTTAACTCCCTAAATTTATAGAAGTTACGTTAATTTATAGGGGCGCATCTAACCTTGTGAATTTATGAACGCTTTGTACTTTAGTAATTATTAAAACGAATATTAATTTATTTAGACTTACCATTCTATTCCTTCTGTCTACCCTATGCAATATCAATCTATCCCTCTTTCACTCTCCACACTCTCTCCACTCATACAAAATAAATATATCTCCCCCTTTTCTTTCACGTAATGATTTATGGGGAACTTTGCCTTAAATTCTCGATCAGAAATATAAATCACGCTTCAGTCTCCGTGGCAGGTAAATTCCGTTTCCACTCCCTAACAACGCCTGATCGTTTGACTTAACTCCCTCTCGTCTGAATTTACCGAACTGCCCTCCCTTTACTTTCAAACGCTCTCCACTCCATGTGTCTTCTTCCCGGCTTGGAGCTGCGTCGAACGAAATCGACGATCGTTGAAATCACTTCCGGTGAGCGTTGAAGACAAAAACCAGAGAGGCGACAGGCAGAGGAAGACCCGCCTATCACCTTCAACCCAAGAACCACATCTTCGAAGTGTCGTTTATCTTCGACCAAGTGAAGACCCGACTTTCACCTTCAACCCAAGAATCGTCGACGAACGTCGGGTTTGAAGAAGTAAAAAGGTGGTAATCGGTACAACCAGAGGAATACTAACGCGAAGAAGTGTATTCCAAAGGCAGAAACAGATATATCTCAAGTAGAAGGTCGGTTTTGTTTCTCTGCCCTAGATTTTGACCTCTTGGTAATCTTGTTTGTAGAATGAAATTAAGATAATTGTTTACGTATGTTTCTGTAAAATTCTGTCAAAATTCGAAGTTTTATTTCATGGGTGTTGTTGATTTTGTTAGGTTGAATAAAATTAGGGTTTGCGATGTTCAAATTATAATTTATCTGAATGTATTTCTATTATATCTTCTTAAATTCAAGTAATGAATGAGATATCTGTGTATTTTGTAGTAATTATCAATAAATTGAGTAATGTACCCAATTTAAGCACTTTGATGCGCAGAAGGGAAGATTTGTACTTTAGGGTATGAATGAGTAAATGTGTTTGTGTTTTATCTTCTCTAATTGAATGATTGAATGAGTTATGTGGTGATTATGTAATTATTATCAATAAACTTAATTTATTTTCGGTGAATTTACTTTTTATGCAGATATGAGAAAAAAAGCTCTTACACAGAGCACAAGGGAGGCTAAGGCTAAATCTATGGTGAAAGATAAGGGGAAGAGAGTAATGAAAGATGAGGGAAAGACCAAGAGTAGCAAACAATCTTGTTCCCGTTGTTCTCCTGGATATTTCAAAGATGTACTGGATGAGGTGGTACCAATTATGAGTGATAAGCAAAAAGAGAGGATTAAAAGCACTCCACTTGCTCCATGGCTCGAGATGCCTGAGATACCTATCAGTAGTACCAAAGTTGATTTAGTTTTAAAGAGATTCCAATTATTGCTTTCTCGTTCTTTCTTTTTTGGTGACAACATTGTAGTTTCATTCACTTCGACTGAGTTTAGCATTGTCCTTGGTTTGGCCCATGTGGGGCAACCGGTTGATCTTGATGCTAGCATGGAGTCCAATTTTGTTCTTAGGCTATTTGGAGGAAAAGTTGGCAACGTAAATAGGACCATGATTCATGATAATTTGCGGTCATTAGCTGGATCTGAGAAGGAATCTGAAGTGGATGATTTTGTTAGACTGTTTATTTGTCTTCTATTTAACTGTGTTATTTTTTCCAGTTAGCAACTATTTCACTCCTCGATTTATTATGTCCTACATTGATAACTTGACGAGGTTCTTTGATTATTCATGGGGAGATGCAACATATAGACTTTTGTGCCACCAAATTATTGTTGATGCAGTCTGGCCCTGATTGTTGTTTTGGTGTTGACATCGATTTTAGTTTAGGTTGATTATGATGATTATGATTAAAGTCCTGGTCGGGGATCAGGCATGAGATGGAAAATCCTAGTCTGGAGGGCTAGGTGTTGAAAAGTCCTGACCTGGAGGGTTAGGTGTTGAAAAGTCCTAGCTTGGAGGGCTAGGTGTTAGAAAAGTCCTAATTCGGAAAGGTTGGGTGAAAAGTCCTAGCTTGGAGGGCTAGGTGAAAAGTCCTAACTTGGAGGGTTAGGTGCAAATTCCCATCCTGGAGAATTAAGTGAAAAAGTCCTGGCTTAGAGGGTCAGGTGTCTAGCTTGGAGGGCTAGGTTGGATGATGTTCTAACTCGGAAGGGTTGGGTGAAAAGTCCTAGCTTGGAGGGCTAGGTGAAAAGTCCTAGCTTGGAGGGCTAGGTGAAAAGTCCTAACTTGGAGGGTTAGGTGCAAATTCCCAACTTGGAGAGTTAGATGGAAAATCCTTAGCTTGGAGGGTTAAGGTGGATGGAAACTTAGCTTGGAGGGCTGAGTTTGAGTCCCTGGATCGGTCTGGTGATCGATCAGGGATTCTGGCACGCTGCTCCTTCGTGGATCGGTCTGGTGACCGATCCAGCGATGACTGATCGGTCGGGTGACCGATCAGGGAGCACACAGTGAGGTTGGGAACCTACTGTGCTGCTCCTGATCGATCTGGTGACCGATCAGGTAGTATGCGTTTCACCCATTGACTGGCTCCTGATCGGTCTGGTGACCGATCAGGGAGCGAGCAGTGAGGTTGAGTTCCCTTGCTGAACCGCTCCTGATCGGTCTGATGACCGATCAGGTTTACTGTGCAGATCGTTCTGGTGAACGATCCAGCGTCGCAGGTTCCTCACTATGATCGATCAGGCTCTAGCCTGATCGGTCTGGTCATGATCTGATCGGTCCGGTGACCGATCAGGAGGCTGCCTGATCGGTCTGGTGACCGATCAGAAGGCTTAGCATGCGAAACTCAGAAATCACCTAATATAAGGGTGGATCGGTCCGGTGAACGATCCACGACCTGGGATCGGTCTGGTGATCGGTCCAGGAGAATCTCAAAGAAATCACGATTTCTGATTGAGCGTTGGGGATCGATCAGGACGGAGCCTGATCGGTCTGGAACCAGCCTGATCGGTCTGGTGACCGATCAGAAGGCTCTCTGATTGGTCCGGTGACCGATCACTTTAATTCAAATTGCACTGTCAGACGCTCTGATCGCGTCTGAACACAACCGATTCGCTGCCACTTTCCTCTGATATTTGATATGCTGTTTGATTTGCTGCTCTAATACTCTGAGTAAGTTTCAGGTGATAGGGGAGGATTCAAACACTCAAGGAGAAGTCAAAGAGAGCTTTCCTTGGAGCAGGTTTGTCCCTTTCTCCACACAAGTTGCAACGGCTGGATGCAGGACTGAAGCTGCTGACTGAAGCTTGGCTGAGGGAGGAGCTCAGGAAGTTCAGTTAGGGTTCAGTGTAGCTGGCGCGTTGGCAGTGAGGCAGCTGTAGGCTGCTGGAGATGAGATCATATGTTGCTTAGCGGAGAAACAAAAGGAACGAGAGTTGTAGTGTTCAGTAACATTTTGATTCTTGTGCTCTTGAGTTCCTGCGTTCTGTTTTGCTCCACATTAAGCTTGCTGTTCTTGAGTTCTTCAATCATTCTGAGCAAGCTATTGAGAAGCAATCATCATACTTGAGCGCTTGAAGGAGAAAACAAGAGGCTTGGAGTCCGACAATGGGAAGACACGGAGAAGGGTTCTGCATGAGATCGCCACTGGGTGGAGCTCAGGGAAGCTTGCTGTGTTTTAGTCCTTACTAAGTGTTTGAGTAAGATCCTTCTTGTTGTTTCTTTGTGCTTAACCTATATCCTTGTTTGAAACACACTGTGGAGAGGTTTCTTCACCGAGAAGGAGGTTGCTTTATATCCGGTGATCACCGGGGCTTGATCTGCCGACGATCAAGGGATCGCCCACCTTAAGGGCACGCCAAGGAGTAGGGGCAAGTTATCCCCGAATCTTGTAAACCCTCCTTGTTAGCGATCTTGCTAGTTGTGTTTGTTTCGCTTTCATTACATTTTCTGCATAATCTGTTTTCTACTCTTTCCGTTGTGCTACTGATAGTTTAAGTGCAGAAATATTGCTAAGCTCTTCAAAGAAAAGTGGTTGGCTATATTCACCCCCCCCTCTAGCCATCTCGTTCCCAACAAGTGGTATCAGAGCAAGGTGCTCTGTTTACGGCTTAATATCCGAGAGTTTTCAACAAGATGGCATTGAGAGAAGGGTTCTCCACCACCCGACCTCCATTCTTTGATGGCGCCGACTTCCAATATTGGAGATCAAAGATGGAATACTATTTGAAGATGGATATCCATACGTGGTTCGCGGTGAAGGAGGGATTAACCCCTCCTAAGGATGATGAAGGCAAAGAACTTGAGTCATGGAGGTGGACCGCCGAACAAACAAGGAAGAGTGAAGCCGACGCGAAGGCGGTTGTCACTCTACAATGTGGCATGAACAAAGACCAACTCATCAAGGTTGGTCCCTTCACAAGTGCAAAAGACTTGTGGAACAAACTCATAGAACTCCATGAAGGCACCCGAGACTCTAGAATTGCCAAGAGGGACTTGTTCCTCAATCAACTCCAAAATCTCTCCATGAAGGAGAATGAGTCGGTAAGTGAGCTCCATAGCCGGTTCAAGGAAGTCCTTAATGGACTTCATTCAATTGATGAAAAGGTCGAGAATCGCGACCTTGTGAGGTATGTCTTGAAAGTATTTCCAAGGAATGCTTTGTGGTCATCCATGGTGGATGCCTACAAAGTATCCAAGGATTTATCTATTGTAAAATTAGATGATTTATTTTGTGAGATGGAATTGCATGAGATGGCTAACAAAGGCCCCAAGGAGAAGGGGATTGCCTTAGTTGCAGGGGATCGAGTCACTAAGAAGAAGAAGGAGAAGAAGAAGGAGAAGGAGGTCTCATCATCTTCATCTTCTTCCGGATCCGAATCCAATTCCGAGGAGGATAGCAACGGCTCTTCTTCATCCGAAATGGCCAACTTTGTGAGGAGGATGATGCGAAGAGACCGACGTTTCAAAAGGAGAGGTAACACTAGTGAATTCAAGCTTGATAAGAATAATGCATCTTGATTTGAGTGTGGTAGGAAAGGGCATTTCAAGAATGAATGTCCGAAGCTTAAGAAGGAGGAGAAACCCAAAAGAAAAGAAGAGAAATCCAAGAAGAAGAAGAAAGCTTTGAAGGCTTCTTGGGATGAGCCATCCTCTAGTTCATCCGATGATGAGAAGGAGGAGAAGAGCACAAGGCAAGTGGCACTCATGGCTCTTGGAGAGGAGAGCAGTGAAGAATCTTCAAGCTCCTCAAACGCGGCTTCATCATCTTCGGATGATGAAGAGGTAACTTCTCCCGAGCTTGAAAAATGCTATAGAGCAATTGCATGTTTAACTAGTATGCTTAAGAAATCCAAAAACAAAGTTAAAGCATTGCAATTAGAGATTGATCAATTGAAAGCCTCTAGGGATGATAACATTGATGATTTACATGTTGAATTACTAGAAGATGAAATTAAATCTTTGAAACATGAGATTGTAAGCTTGAAATCCTCTAAGGTTGAGGAAATCAGTGACTTGCATGATAATGTGTTAGTGGAGGAAAACTAATCATTGAAGAGTGAAGTTGAGAAGCTCAAGAATATTCTTGGGAAATTCTCAAATAGCTCCAAGACCCTAGACATGATCCTAAATGCCCAAAGAGCGGTTTACAATAGGGCCAGTATTGGTTACCGCCCTAAGGAACCCTCATTCGTATCTCTCATGTCTAGGACTGACATGAGACAATCTAGGACACCCAAGACTTAAAAGAAAGTTATCAAGGCATGGGTGCCTAAGTCATGTTTAGTTGATGCTTTAGGTCCCAAGGTTTGGGTACCTAAAACTTCTATTTTTCGAATTGTGTAGGTTATGATTGAGGGGGAGCATCTATCAACTTGGTTCGTTGATAGTGGATGCTCCAAACACATGACCGGGGATAGAACATTGTTTACCACACTTCACAAGAAAAGTAGAGGTAATGTATCATTTGGTAACAATGGTAGTCTTAAGGTCATAGGAATATGAGACATTCAAATATCCGAATGTCTTAGAATCTCAAATGTCCTTCTAGTCAAGGGGATGAAGTTTAATCTCCTAAGTGTCAGTCAATTGTGTGACACGGGTTACACAATTGACTTCCAACCAAGTCAATGTCTAGTTAGACAAAATGACACCTTGGACACGGTACTAGTAGGAGCAAGAGTAGACAATATTTATCAAATTTCATTTAAAAGTGCTACTAATGCTCTTGCTAAGTGTTTCATGTCAAGAGAAGAAGAGTCCACTCTTTGGCATCGGAGGTTAGCACATGTGAACATGAAGAACATCCGGAAGTTGGCCAACAAGGGACTAATTCGAGGCTTACCAAGCATCAAGTATGGAAAAGACAAATTATGTGATGCGTGTCAAATGGGTAAGCAAACAAAATCTGCACATAAAGTTAAAAGCGCTGTAAGTACTTCCAATGCATTAGATTTACTTCACATGGATCTATTTGATTGTAGCACTATCATATCATTAAATGGAAGTAGATATTGCTTTGTTATCATTGATGATTTCACTAGATACACATGGACCTACTTTTTGAAATATAAGGACCAAACCTTAGATATTTTCATTTCTTTTTGTAGAAGAGTTGAAAATGAGAAATCATTAACAATTAAGACAATAAGAAGTGATCATGGAGGTGAATTTCAAAACCAAAGGGTTTTAGAATTTTGTCAAGATAAGGGTTATAGACATGAGTTCTCTACTCCTAGAACCCCACAACAAAATTGTGTTGTAGAGAGGAAGAACCGTGTTCTTCAAGAGGCTGCACGAAGCATGCTTAATGAGTACTCACTCCCGAGTTACTTATGGGCTGAAGCTGTAAATACAGCTTGCTATGTGCAAAATCGAGTTCTCATCCATAGGTTTTTAGGAAAGACTCCCCATGAACTTTGGTTTGGGAAACTACCTACGGTTAAACATCTTAGGGTGTTTGGTTGTAAGGTGTTCATCCTAAACACCAAGGGTCACCTTGGAAAGTTCACGGCAAAGGCTGATGAAGGGATACTAGTCGGGTACTCCCTCATTAGTAAAGCCTACCGAGTCTACAACAAGAAAACTAGATTAGTTGAAGAGTCTTCTGATGTGGTTTTTGAAGAAATTTCGAAGTCAATTGACCAATCAAAAAATGTAGAAGGAGTTCAACTCGAACTAAGGAGACTTAGTTTGAATGAACCTCCAAGTGTTGTTGATGGTGATGAGTCCGATGACGATGAGCCTAGACAACCCATTGATCAGCCGGATCCTGAGGCTGAACTTTTGTCAAGTGAAACCGTTCAAGAAGCACCACCAACACCAAGGCAAACGAGATTAGCCTCTAGTCATCCCCAAGACCAAATTGTTGGAGACATCCATCAAGGGGTTAGGACTAGATCATTCTTCCGGAATGAGGCTAATGAAGTTGCTCTAATTTCCGAAATTGAACCTAGAAAAATTGATGAAGCATTAAATGATCCCGATTAGATTATCGCGATGCAAGATGAACTAGGTCAATTTGAGAGGAGTCAGGTTTGGGACTTAGTCCCTAGACCTAAGAAGACCACCATTATTGGAACCAAATGGGTCTTCAAAAACAAATTAAACCACAAGGGAGAAATCATTAGAAACAAGGCACGCTTGGTAGCCAAGGGCTATAGTCAAGTTGAAGGCCTTGATTATGATGAGACTTATGCTCCGTGGCACGATTAGAGTCCATCCGATTGATGCTTGCATTTGCAGCACATCGTGGCTTCAAATTATTTCAAATGGACGTCAAATCAGCCTTCCTAAATGGTTTGATTAGGGAAGAGGTCTATGTCGAACAACCTCCGGGGTTTGAGAGTACCGAACATCCAAACCACGTGTTCAAGCTCAAAAAGGCACTCTATGGCCTTAAACAAGCACCACGGGCTTGGTATGAGCGGTTGTCGACATTCTTAATTGAAAAGGGCTTCGTTAGAGGTCAAATAGACCCTACACTATTTCTACGAAGAGATGGTGATAATATATTTGTAGCCCAAGTATATGTCGACGACATAATTTGTGGCTCAAATAATAAGGGCTATTTAAATGAGTTCATTGGACACATGGAGAGTGAATTTGAGATGAGTCTAGTGGGAGAGTTGACTTTCTTCCTGGGACTTGAAATCAAGCAAACTCGCGATGGTATCCATGTGCACCAATCAAAGTATACACTAGAAATGCTTCGAAAATTCAATATGAGTGATTCGAAAGAGGTAACCACTCCCATGACCACAAACACAAGATTAGACAATGATGAGAGTGGTAAACCTGTTGATCTAACTCAATATCGAAGCATGATAGGTAGTTTGCTATACCTCACAGCCAGCCGACCAGATATACTATTTGCTGTAGGTATGTGAGCGAGGTATCAAGTCTGTGCTATGGAATCTCGCCTAATTGTTGTTAAGCGAATTTTGAGATATCTCAAGGGTACAATTGGTGTAGGTCTTTGGTATCCCCGTACCGAATCTTTTGATTTGATGGGCTATACGGATTCCGACTGCGCTGGATGTAAGTTGGACCGGAAGAGCACTAGTGGGGGCTGCCAATTCTTAGGGTCGTCCTTAGTAAGTTGGTCGAGTCGGAAGCAACATTGTGTTGCTCTTTCCACTACCGAGGCATAATATATCGCCATGGGAGAGAGTATATCACAATTGTTGTGGATGATTCACACCTTAGAGGACTATGGTTTGAGTTACAAGGGTGTGCAAGTGTTATGTGATAACATTAGCACAATTAACTTAACCAAGAATCCGGTCCATCATTCTAGGACATAACATATTGAGGTAAGACACCACTTCATTAGAGATCATGTAGCTAGGGGGAACATCATACTCTCACATGTGGAGTCAAAGTCAAACCTAGCTGACATTTTCACTAAACCACTTCTCGAGAGTGAATTTAGTTTCCTAAGACGGGAATTGGGAATGTGTCGCGCTTCATGATGTTCAAACTGCAGTCAAAACCCTTCATGATGATTTTGAAATTTTTGGGAACAATTGGGTAACTTTGGGAACATCTCACACAAACTATAAGGTTTAACAAAACGTTTTTGTTTGCTAGATATGGGGTGAGATGTTAGGTTTATCTCAATTTCTCAAAATGTCATTACATCCCTTGAGGAATTAAGTTAACGAGATAATAATCACGGTGGTGACCAAGTATGGGGAAAACCATTGCATAACATATGTGTATATGGCTCCATGATCATACTTGGACATTCCAATCAAGGCAACTTGATTGGAAACTTGAATTTGGAATGAAAACTTGAATTTGTCTGATTGATTGGTGTTTGAGTTTGACTCCATTTGGATGGGTCAAAGTGTTTGTTGAACCTATAAGGACTTTTGATTCTTGTTCAGGGATCAATTTTAGTCATAAAATCATGTACAAGTTTGACAAAGTCCATCAAATCTCGTTTGGAAAATTCAGAAATTCTGAAACTGAACATTTTAGTTCGTATCAGGAACCCTGATCGGTCGACGGACCGATCAGGCATGGGGCTGATCGGTCCCCAGACCGATCTGGCTTCATCCTGGGATGATCGGTTCACAGACCGATCAGAAAGAGATCAGTGACCTTACGAATCTTTTGACCAAGGATTCTGAGCTAGCCTGGATCGGTCCCCGGACCGATCTGGCACCCTGTGGGGATCGGTCCACAGACCGATCAGGGAGCTCAGAGGTTTCTCTCCGGACCCTACTGATCAAATCCTGATCGGTCACCCGACCGATCAGGAGCGGCTTACATGACTAAGTATGTTTTTATATAGGTAAATTTGATAGTAGATGTTCAGGATTGGCAGAGTCCTCCCAAGGCTACATTGGATGTATATAAAAAGAGAACTGATTT
>JAGFNQ010007814.1:80845-117324 GCA_024364735.1 Boesenbergia rotunda | reverse complement strand
AGTTGCGCCGATAGTTCGATACAACATAATTTTTGACGGTCCAAGAAGTGAGTGTGGCTAGGATAAGTCCGGAAAAGGCGGCTGTCTCTTACCTTTTATGCTTCCTGAGAAATCTAAGAGAGAAAAATATCCTGAACTGCGCCAATATTAATAGGGTGATAAAAGGATCAAATCAAATTAAATTTTATAATATTTAAATTTATTTAATAAGATAATCAAGTCAAATCAAGTCAAATGTAAAATGAATCATGAACCCGATCTAGCTCACGGGTGGCTCGGCCGGCCAGCCTGGCGCCATGTCAGGGTGGGGAAGAGATAGGGGTCCCCGGGGGCCCGGTGAACCGTAAGGCTCAAGCAAGCGATCGGGCCGATGTCGCTTGGCCCGGCTCGGCCTATTCAGGGTCCTTGAAAGGCCGACCCTGACTCAGACACACCTGGCTCCAATAGAGGCCCAACAGGCAAGCCGAAGAAGGCCCAACATGAGGAGTTCCCAAGCCGGGAAGTCCCCTGAGTCCCAAACCGCCCGACCCAGAGATAAGGTCGGGTGTGGCGAGGCCGAGCGCCCCTGACTCGGTCACAATGACCATAGGTACAAATTCCGTTCAGAGCCGCCGAACGACGCTCCCAGAAGAAGATGACCATAACCCTGAGGAACGCTCACTCACTCTCTGACATCAGACTAGCAGAAGTAGTACGGGGTCGGCGCGGAACTGACACACTTCAGGCCCAAATCGCGGATATCTCTCTGACACCATGATCCTCCTGCCACCCCGTACCACGACCACCTGCCTTTGCGTCAGGCCGAACGACGCCTAGCGACGCACGTCGGCAAGCCGGTAGTGTCCCTTGCCGGTAGGAACCAAGGTCTCATCAGCGATCCAAACATGTGCTTCGCCGCTATCATCTGATCAGAGAGATTATAAGTAGGAATGATATACAAATTGAGAAAATTTCCACTGAAAGGAATTTAGCGGATCTTTTAACTAAGACCTTGCCTCAAAGTAAGTTTGAGGGTCATGTTAGAACCTGTGGTATTGGGTACCGTAGCGATTGACATTAAGCCAAGTGCACATATTGTTAGTGATATAAGAGAAGTGTCTTAAGACAATCGCCTTATGATTGTAATCATTTATTCTAATAAATGAATATTCACTACTTGAGTATACATGTTTGTGTATTTGATTGAGATCTTAAACTCATTTACTGAATGTCCGCAATACAATTCACAGCATGAGAGAATTTGTGATGAATTCACAACTAGTGATTATCTCTACATGTGCAATTGTGAAGTATTGAAATTGTCTCTAGTCGATGAATTGATAAATACAGACACTATCAATTCTGTTGAGACTAGCATGGGTTATTCTCTAATCAGCTGATTCTCACTGGCTGGTGACATTGAGATGTCCGGAGATAAACATGAATGCTAGTTAAGGGAACTAGTTCATTGGAGTGACTGACTGTAAAACTTCATATGGTAATCTACATATAGATATGTCAGTGAAGTTCTTACTACAGCTTAAGTGCGATGTTCCTTTGACTTGCGGTGTTTAAGTCATCTTGGTCATGGAGACTTATACTTTGACATCTTAAGCAAGCATCTCCAAGGAGGTGTGGACCTAGGATGATTGGGTATTAAGCCGAAGTGCCCGAAAATGTTTGAACAGCCTACAAAGGATTCACCACTCCTTGCGAGGAGATGTATACCCGAGGCCTATCGTCGGATTGTTACTCGAAGCCTCTGGCCAGAGCATGACATGTTCAGAGTATGAATCTCTTAAATACATGAGAGTAATTAGAATCCGTAGGACGAGAAAACGTTACTTGGGCTAGGTGTGACGTAGTCAGCCTAGTGGGGACTGACACACATAAACCATGTAACGCCCGAAAATTCTCAAAACTAATTTTAGAAATATCTTAGAATTTATTCCGAATTTATGGATATTTTTATAGAATTTTTCCATAAACGAAAGTGGCAAAAAGGGATAAAAAGAAAAAAAAAACATTTAAGTGGGATTTGATCCCTAAACCTAAGGTGTGAGAGAGGAATGGACTTACCAAGAGAGCGATTTGGTTTTGTTGAAATAGGTTAAGGGAAACAATAGATAAGGTAGAATTAGTTAAATTCGCCCCCATAAGTATAAAAGAGGGAGTTACGAGTTTTAGGTTAATTTTCTCCCAACCCAGCGACGCCGACACCCTCCCTTACGCACGCGACCTCTCCTCTCGCTCTCTCTCCTGCGCGCGCGAACCAAGGGAAGATCCAAAGGATTTAAGAAGGAGGCTACGTTAGGGAATCTCTCCGAGGAAGAATTCTCCGTTAGAAGCTCTCCGAAACTCTAAGGATCGTTCCTTTTCCCAAAAACCTACGCTTTAGAGTCGTAAGAACAAGCGCAGGATGTAAGTACCCCTCACCTGCAGTATAAGTAGTTTCGGTCGATTTTCCGTATGCTTTATCTCCTTATATGTATGTTCTACGATTAGAAATCGTAAATTATGAACAAGCACGCACGTTAGGTGTTTGTTAAAATGTTCAGTTCAGTTAATGCTATAGAAAGCATTAAAGAATAGAAATTCTTGCTCCAGTTTATGATTGGGACCAAGGTCCAGGGATAGGCTCCAAGTTGCCTCTAGGTTTAGATAACCTAGTAAAAGCAAGAATTAGAAAAGGAAAGAAAAGTATAAAGGACTATTTTATTTTCAGTGGCATTGTACCGGACTCCGGTCCAGGGATAGGCTCCAAGTTGCCTCTAGGTTTAGATAACCTAGTATGGGATGGGCTCCTAGTTGCCCCTAGGTTTAGATAACCTAGTAGAACCCTAATGGATTCGGGATTTGCTACCTCGGGTTTATTAGGGATGCGCGCACAGTTGGTACATTGCCGGGCCCACAGCAGTTGATTATTACTTTCACCTACTATATGTATTTAGTTTTCAGAAATTCATATTAGCATGTGGTGATTTACATTTGACTTGATTTGACTTGATTATCTTATTAAATAAATTTAAATATTATAAAATTTAATTTGATTTGATCCTTTTATCACCCTATTAATATTGGCGCAGTTCAGGATATTTTTCTCTCTTAGATTTCTCAGGAAGCATAAAAGGTAAGAGACAGCCGCCTTTTCCGGACTTATCCTAGCCACACTCACTTCTTGGACCGTCAAAAATTATGTTGTATCGAACTATCGGCGCAACTCAAGCCTACGATTTAGGCATGCTAAATTTTAAATGTTTTTTAAAACTTAAAAAAGTTATACAATAGAGAGAATAAATGGCATTAGAAATTATTAGAAATCTAGAACAAATACCGTTAAAAATATTATTAAAATATATGTAACATTAATAATTAATAAGCTTATATTTTATATTAAACATTTTTGGTTGAACTGTTGGCCCAACAGGATCTATTGCAAACTTTGGCTCGAGGCCTGGGTTACAGTCGTGCACCCATAACTCTTTTAAATTTAACTCCTCAATATTATGAAAATATTCTCTTTTTTTAATATTAAAAAATCAGTCATAAAATAATCAAATAAATTTTTCATAGGTCCAATACCACTACTTGTACTGATGCACAAATCCAAAATAGCGTCCAAGAGGATGTACTGAATAGTAAACAAACTTATTAATAATATTATTACGTAGGCCTACCAACATTTGTTTTAAAAAAAATAATAATAACAAATTTTATACTTCAGTATACATAACAAAACTAAATTGATGACCTGCACAGAAACAGCCAATTAAGCATATGCTAACCAGCATATGCCGTGCATACGCTAAAATATATATTATTAGTTGGATTGCAATTAATCATCATTAGTTTAATTACTTCCTAAACAACTCACTACTATTGTTGTGCCAAAATCGACCAAATAGTAAGCTTTGTTATATCTACATATTGAAGACTGCCCGATGAGAATCAAGTAAGAACTTCATTTGCTTTAACGCTGTGATCCTGGGTCAGCTTACGCGTGACTTGGCCCGGCAGCCTGGCACCTTGTCAGTAGGAGAAAGAGTTATGGGCTCTGGGAGTCCATGAGACATAAGGCTTGTATTGGTGGTTCGGCCTAGTTCCCTCGAGAACGGGAAGGATACGCCCCGGGTGAAAGGTAATCGTCTCGATCAAGGGGATCGGGAGTCCCCGAAAGGCCCCTTGGGTCCAGCACGGGTTGGATTGGGAGGCTCGAGTCCCAGGAGGCTCAATTCACAACGGCGAGTGAACCTCAGTTCTCCCGAGTCAGGGGAACCTTAAACTTAGAGCATCTTCAAGACATACACAACTATACGCTTACACATCACTCGGCTCGGGGTCCCCAATCAAACGTGTGGCGACCCACGTCGCTCAGAATAGGCCTGACCGAGCATCCAGACTAGCACAGGCCCGCCCCTGTGCCCCTCTCGACAGTTTGGCTCTCAGCCGACGCGTGGCGACCCACGCTCCTGGGATAAGCCCGAACTAGAGGAGGTTTTACTTGATGAACCACTGAATCGCACCAGCACTCTAGGCCCTCAATCGACCTCCTCACCTTGTGCCCTCAGTCGGCACCGATACTCTAGGTCTTCAGTCGGCCTCCTCACCTTGTGCCCTCAGCCGGCACCGATACTTTAGGCCCTCCGTCGGCCTCCGCATCTTGTGCCCTCAGTCGGCACATTCCTTCCAGGCCCTTAGTCGGCCCCAGCATACAAAACAACCACTCCCTGACACAAGACTACCAGAAGCAGTACGGGGTCGGCACAGGTATGGTACTATCCCGGCTCAAACGACGAGTATCCCGCTGATGTCCTGATCTTCCTGTCATACCATGTCCCCCCGTACTGCGACCACATACGTTGGTGTCAATCCGAGCGGCGCCCGACGGTGCCAGCCTTTAAGTTGACACTGCCCCTTTCCTTATTCCAATATGCGATGCTTTACCCTGCCACCTTTAGGCATGCATCACCTTGTCCTCACTAGATGACAAAAGGAGGCAGGCGGGCAGCAACTGTTAGCTTCCCCGGCTATATAAGCTTTTTCACTCCAACGCCCCGCAGGTACAGGCAATAGTGATTTGGCTACTGTTGCATTGCCTTCTGCTTTCCACTCTCGTGGACTAACTTGACCGTCGGAGTGCCTTGCCGAGGACTTTTCCCGGCGAGTTCTAACGGTCCCTGTCTTGCAGGTTAGGAGCGAGCTTCGCGGCCAGCACAACAGTTCGTGATCCCCGAAGGACCATCTCACTCTTGGGGTGTCCACCTCACTTCGCGACAGGATCAAATTTGGCACTAGAAGGAGGGCACTTTGCTTGATCAGAAGTGAAGATGGAGGATCCCAACCGAGTCATGATGACTGTCACCCGCGAGGAATATGAAGCCCTAATGGCTGCTCGAGCTCAGAGGACTCCTTAGAGGCCTTCGCAAGCCGGTAGCCAGGTGGCCCGGTTCCCAGAGCCGGTGGCACACTAGCCGTCAGGAGGACAAGGAAGGTCCGCTCTACCTAAGGGTGGTGTCGTACCCTTTCCCGCAGCCTTCTACCGGGACCAGGGTAATGAAGTCGACTCAGCCGAGGCTTCCGCATCTAACCAGATGCACGCATCGCGGCCAGACAAGGGAAAGGCCCCGGCTGACCCTTCTCCTTCTATCCTAGTGCGCAGTCCCTTCTCCTCTTGGATCCTGGAGGATCTTGTTCCTCGTCATCTTCGTTTCTTCATGATCCCCGAGTAAGCGAGGACCACCGACCCAGAGGAGCACCTGATGAAGTTTGAGAGCGCCGCTCTGCTTCATCAATATCCGGAGGGTGTCAAATGCCGAGCCTCCATAACCACTCTCTCTGGCCCGACCCAGAGATGGTTAGACCGACTCCCTGATGGTCGGTCACGGGCTTTGAGGAGCGCAGGAGGGTTTTCCTCCAACACTTCGCCTGCAGCAGGAGGCACTATAAGACGAGCCTCAACCTATTCGCTCTGAAGCAAGGCCGGAAGGAAACTCTTCGGGCCTTGATAACTACCATTTTGTTGATAAATTTTGGCTCTCAAATTCATGTTTTGATCCACTTTTATATGCTTAAGTTTGCATTTATATAAGGTTTCATGAATTCTTTCTATTTTGGCTTTTGATTCAAATCTTTCCATATTTGAGATATTTTGGCATTAATTTTGAATCTAATTTTGTAGGCTTCAAATGACCATGGACCTAGATTATTGGACTAGACTTGGATCAGAATTGGATCCGGATCAAGGTGATCAAGCATCGGATTAATATGGGTCGTCCGATCATGAAACGGCTAGATCTGAGCCATCTGTGAGTTTCTGATCAATCCGAGTTCAGGATAGGGCTAATCATGACCCCAGATTAAGATCTGAAAGTTTGAACCCAATCGGAGCACATCTGACCATCGGATCACGCTTAAAAGAATCTAAGCCGTTCATTCAAAGATCAGAGCAATCTGAGCCACCCGGTGTAGATCTGATCGATCTGAGCTGAGGAGGAGTAGATCCTGACCCTTGATCAAGATCTGGAGGGTTTGGTTCAGATCTGAAGAGATCCAGCCGTTGGATGGAGCAAAAACAATCTCAGTCGTTCAATGCTAACCAATATAACTGCTTCTTCTTCCCCATATCCAGTCGTCGCCGAGTCGCTGTTCTTTCATTGTTCTTCATCAGTTCATCCAGTTCTCCATTTTTCTTCATCATTCTTCATCCGATCGCGTGGCCCATCAGATTTGTTCGTCTTCAAGATCCTCAAATCATCGGAGGAGACTTTCCGGTAACGTTGCATTCGATTGCGTCACTGCGAGGAGCAAAGGGGAGGGTTTTGCCGAATGCTCCATTCCGCTCATAACTTCCACTCGATTCGCGGGTTGTCTTCATCTTCGGAGCAGTCAGAGCACTTGGAGGGGTTCTCCGAATGCCACTGAAGGTTTCTAAGCATCGATCGCCAGCCAGCTCATCGAGGAAGAGGAGATTGCGGAATTTCTCAGCCACTGATCGGTGGTGTGATCGGACAGAGGTATCACTGATCGGTCTCCCGTCCGATCAGTGTGGTTCTGGATTGATACCCAGTCCGATCAGCATAGGTCCTGATCGGTCGGCTGACCGATCAGGAAGGCCAATTCGCAGTAGCTGATCCAAGGAGCTTTCCTTCGTTGATTTTTGAGCTAGGGGGTTCATAGTTCAACCTTTGTGTGACGACAAGGGGAAGTCTTGATTGAGAACTGATTTGGTGTTTAATTTAGAATAATTTTTAGTTTCAAACACGTATTTCTTTACATTGTTCTAGTTTGTTCCTCTACACTTCAAGCCAAGTGCTTAAACCATGTTCATTTTCATTTTCTTTATCTGCAATTAATTCTCTTGCAAATTAGTTTTCTGCAATTAATTTCCTGCAATTAGTCCTTTAATTTCAATTCAATAGTTGAAGTCAAATTGCTTAGTTCCTTTCAATAGGTTAAGAGTAGTTCTTGCAATTGCCTATTCATACCATGCTTTAGTTAAGTTCATTTTATTTCATATTGTCAATTCCCTATCGTAAAAACCCCCATTTTATCTAGAAAACCCAAAATCATCAAACGACAAATAAACCTGCAAGCTCGAGTTAAACATTCATTCAACTAGTCCTTGGAAAAATACGACCTGAGGCCCCTCTACTACATTTTAACTTTGTTAGTCAAACGGTTTTCAGTTTTATAAATATCTAAATTTGAGGCTCACATCGTGACACCTATTTTGGACCCATCAAATTTTTGCCACCGTTGTCGGGGAATCACTAGTTGAGTTTGTTTAATTTGAGTTTGTGTTTAATATTTATATTCTTTGATTCTATTCTTATTTGCTCTATCTTTTTGTATACGGTTGCTGCCATTTTGCTTGTTTCGTGACAGGACTGCAGGTTGAAAATGTTTTCAAATGAATAATTAGCGAACAAAAGTTCATTGTTGGAGTTAAAATTGTTGGTGAAGCAAATGAAATTCCAACAAAGACCTAACATTTATTCATCTACTTGCAATTCGGGTTGGGGGAATCATCTTAATTCACAACAGCCCCCACAACAAGGACAGCCTCCATTTCAAAGTTTTCAGCAGTCTTATTCAAATTTCCAGCAACCAAATTGTCAATTCCAGCCAAATCAACAATGTCATCAAAACTAACCTTATAATCAGCCCCAACAGCCCTACTTTCAATTTTCACAGCCATTCCAACAACCAATTCAGCAATTCCAGCAACCCTTTAATCAAAATCAGCCACCTTTTCAAGGAAATCAGCAAGGGTTCCAAGGTAATCCGAATTTTCAGCAAGGATATCAGTTTTCTCAGCAAGGTTTTCAGCCCTTCAGCCAAAACTTTCAGCCCTCAAATCAGAATTTCCAGCCCACACAATTTCAACCCTCACCACAACAATTTCAACCTCAAACTCAGAATTTCCAGGGCTACAATTTTCAGCAATTCCAACCAAGTATTTCGCCCAATTTTCAACAATTTCAACAGCCAAATCAATCATTTGATCAACCTCAACAGTTTCAATTTTATAATTCACAGCCTACTTATAATTTTGAGCAACCTAATGCTACATTTCAAGATCAACAGGAGTTCCACAACAATCAAGGAGATTTTGAGGATTCCAGTGAGCTTAAGGCTCAACAACAAAGGCTTGGGGAAATTATGGAACAAATCATACAACAGAAAAGTTTACAACAACGAGAGTATGATTCTACTCTTAAAGACTTTGAAAGACGCCTTGAGCAAATGGTTAGAGGAATGGAACAAATGCAAGCCCAAGGATCAAGCCAATTCCCTTCTCAAGCTACTTTTAATTCTCAGGGGTATGATTGTGAACTAACTTTGATGAATGGAGAGGTTGTTTCAAGTTTAAACACTCCAAATGCCGAATTTCCTGAAAAATTTCCAGCATCCTATTTCCCCACTCAAAACAGCCCCGAAGTTGATTTTATATCAGTTCAAGGTGACCCTAGTGCGAGCATAAGTCCTTCTTCAATTGATCTTGCAATTTTGGAGGAGGAAGAAGAAGAAATCAGAAAAATCAGGGCACCTACAGCAGTTATTCCTCCTGAAATTCCTGTTCAGAGTTCACTTTCAAAATTTTCAGCTCAAGAGGAGGAGCCAAAAGTCTCTTTACCCTTCTCCCAGCACCCCAGAGAGGATCCTCCTAGCATTAGCATGGATACTTCAGATGAGGTTGTTGAGGAAGAGTTAATTGCTGATGATGTTTCACTTGACATAGAGGGAGGAGATTTTAGCTCAGATGAGGTTGAAGATGCAATAGAGACAGAGGCATTGGAGGAGATGGATAGAAAAGCTTATGACAGTCTTGAATTCAAATCTGAAGCTCTACAGGACCCTTCTCATCTTTTATTTTGTGATGATACTGTTATTGTTGGTCCTAATTTTTCTAATATGGTTGTTGCAGATATTACTGAGGAAGCATGTATTGGAGATGATTCTACATGTGTAGGGGATTGCACTGAGCCCCAGGGACCACCAACAGTGATTGATACATTAGAAGATTCAGAGGACAAGCCAGAAAGTGTAGGGACTTGCATGGTGGAAGCAAGAACCCAAGAATCACCTTTCTTAGTTGAATGCCCACCAGAACCTGAACTTGAAGTGGAGCATTTACATGACCAGGAGGAGGCTATGGATACATCTACTCTTGTAGAACCTCCAGGTATTCTTCAGCATGATAAGGTAAATATTTCTCCCGAGATTGATTTTATTAAATGTGATACAATTGTTGATACATCCTATGCTGATATTGATTGTGAAAAATTTATAGAGGTACCTAGGGTTGATTTTATTGAATACGAAGCATGTCTTGACACACCTTTTGTAGAGACTGTTTGCGAAAAACCTGTAGAGGTACCTAAAATTGATTTTATTGGTTGTAATGCATTACTTAATACATCCTTTGTGGAAAATAGTTATGAAAATCCCATTGAGGTACCTAGTATTGATTTTGCTAGTTGTGAAGCAGTTCTTGATATATCTTGTGTAGAGGTTAATTGTGAAAATTCTATCGAGGTATCTAAATTTGATTTCATTGGTTGTGAAATATTTCTTGATACATCCTATGTAGAAATTGATGGTGAAAAACTGATAGAGGTACCCAAAATTGATTTCATTGGTTGTGATGAGTTTCTTGATATACCCTTTGTAGATACTAATTGTGATAAATTCATAAAGGTACCGAAAATTGATTTCATTGGATGTGATGCATATCTAGATTCATTTTATATAGAGGTTGTTTATATTTCATTCCTTTCTTACCCTGCATGCGTGCGGGAGGTATTTTCTTTACATGGTTTTACAGGATCCCGTAGGCTTCTAGAATGGGTACTCAAACTTAACAGCCTACAACCTCCCTGAAGGACTTCTAAAGAGCATGTAGTGGGAGGGGTCGACTTCACTTTAACTTACAACTATTTACCCTAAGAATGGATTCTGAACCTTAATCGTCTCCGACCCCCGGAACATACTTGTGCTAAGTTGAAGAGGGAGACATCTGTGCAATATGAGATTGATCACATGAGGATAGTTCTCCCAAGATGGATGCTCCGTGCTCTTTACCCAATTTGAAAGGGAGTTTTTATCTTTCTTGCATTTCTATTTCATTATAAATATCATTTTATGTTTCTAGCCGTAATTTTTCTTTTACAATGAGTCTTGCTAATAAATGCTTAGATAGTGTAGAATGACTAAAGGTTTATTGTAGATACCATGTTCTTCTTGGCACTTTGTTTCTTGCATGACTAGGAATAAATGTATCCATCTAGATTTTCTTATATCATTTTAGAGCCCCTTGAAAGCAAATTAAATTTGGTTGTTAAAACTTAGGATTTGAGCCAATGGATGAAAATTCTTAGATGCTTGAGTACTAAGTATTGGATTCTAAATTGATGAATTGAGATGAATTCTTTTTACCTAGTGAGGAATTAGCTAAATTTTTGTAATACACATATGTGATTGTACTCTAGAACTTGCTTAGGTTCTTTCAAAGCTATAATTCTATGATTGGACCACATTTATGGAGGTAAATCACTTTGTTTCCTTTCTCATATCATTTTTGCAATTTCCTTGTGATACACTCTTATTCTATATTTCCTTTCCATATTCTTCATGTTTATCATAATATTTTCCATGGACTTGGGTGTCTTAATGTTTCTTAATGTTACTTTGCTCGAGACGGACAAAAGTTTAAGTGTGGGGGAGGATACAAGCATTCTATCAAATTTTTGGATGACAATGTGAAGAATTTGCCAACATACAAGCAAAGGTGCCAATTAAAAGAGTTTGTATCAAGTTTGGTTGTAAAGGTTTCTGTTGAAGATTAAATGAGTTGTACAGTTCACGTGTGAATTGAGTTTGAAAATGTTGAAAAAGAAAACAATTGAGAAGCTAAAAGGGAGCAAAAATAGAAAAAAAAAAAACTTAGCTGCAAGAAGAAAACAACAGCTGAAAAAAATAAAAGAAAAGAAAGAAAAGAAAAGGAAAAAAATATATATGAAGTGAAAGTCAAGTGCTGGGTTAGATTTCTGATTTGGAGTTGAGAACAAGAAGCTAGTTGAAGGCAAGAGCGAGTTATTGTGTGGAAGATTGGAATCTCAGCAGAAACATTTCAGAAATCTACTGAATTCAGATCAGTTTCAGTTCTGTTCAGAGCCTGATCGGTTCCCAATCCGATCAGGGAAGCCTCTGATCGGTCACCATGACCGATCATAGTGAATCCAGTCCGTTCAGAAGCAGTTGGGAATGATCAGAAGAAGCTCAGACCGAACTCCAGTCCGATCAACAAGAGCCTGATCGGTCTCTTGACCGATCAGAAAGCATTGGCACAGAAACAAAACCGTGGCACATTGAATTTAGTGCATTTCTTCAGTCCTTGCTCCACTACAATTCTGATATCTGCAGGAATTCAAAAAGAGATGGCAAAGCGCATTGGGATACATTTTTGAGTGTCCAAGTCTTCCATTTACTCTATTTTTTCCATATTTCCTTACCATACCAAATTTCATTACTTTTTTCATATTTTCTTACCATGCTATATTTCTTTTCCATATTTCCTTGCCATATCACATTTCTTTACTTCCTTTATCATGAATCTTTAGCATCAAAGTTCATCAAGTTCCTATTTCATTTTTATCATTTCATATTTCTTTACCTTGTTTGAATAAGCTTTTGTAGATGTGGATCCAAATCAAGAATGATGGTGGAGAGTAGATAATAAGCAAGCCTATGGTAGTACAAGAACCATGTTGTGTTTGAGTGAGCTCCACTTCATCAAAAATGTAGAATTTAGGAAGAGAGCCACCAAAACTTCCCTTGATAGATTTTTTGTGTTTAATTTATCTCAATGAGTCATGATGGATGAAGTATACTAAGTTGTTGATTTAAGGATAAGTTTCTAGTCCATTGAGTTTGGATTTTTGAGAATTGACAACCCTAGGTAATTTCCTTTCAATTGCTTCTAACTATGATTGAGAATAATCCAGGGGGATACATCCTTAGTTTACTAGTTGGCTTGTGCGAGACGCCCAAGAGTAAGTGTGGGGGAGTTGATAACTACCATTTTGTTGATAAATTTAGGCTCTCAAATCCATGTTATGATCCACTTTTATATGCTTAAGTTTGCATTTACATAAGGTTTCATGAATTCTTTCTATTTTGGCTTTTGATTCAAATCTTTCTATATTTGAGATATTTTGGCATTAATTTTGAATCTAATTTTGTAGGCTTCAAATGACCATGGACCTAGATCAGATTGGACCAGACTTGAGTCAGAATTGGATCCAGATCAAGGTGATCATGCATCGGATTAATATGGGTCGTCCGATCATGAAACGGCTAGATCTGAGCCATCTGTGAGTTTCTGATCAATCTGAGTTTAGGATAGGGCTAATCATGACCCCAGATCAAGATCTGAAAGTTTGAACACAATCAGATCACATCTGACCGTCGGATCACGCTTAAAAGAATCTAAGCCGTTCATTCAAAGATCAGAGCAATCTAAGCCACCCGGTGTAGATCTGATCGATCCAAGCTGAGGAAGAGCAGATCCTGACCCTTGATCAAGATCTAGAGAGTTTGGTTCAGATCTGAAGAGATCCAGCCGTTGGATGGAGCAAAAACAATCTCAGTCGTTCAATGCTAACCAATATAACTGCTTCTTCTTCCCCAGATCCAGTCGTCGCCGAGTCGATGTTCTTTCATTGTTCTTCATCAGTTCATCCAGTTCTCCATTTTTCTTCATCATTCTTCATCCGATCGCGCGGCCCATCAGATTTGTTCATCTTCAAGATCCTCAGATCATCGGAGGAGACTTTCCGGTAACGTTGCATTCGATTACGTCACTGAGAGGAGCAAAGGGGAGGGTTTCGCCGAATGCTCCATTCCGCTCATAACTTCCACTCGATTCGCGGGTTGTCTTCATCTTCGGAGCAGTCAGAGCACTTGGAGGGGTTCTCCGAATGCCACTGAAGGTTTCTGAGCATCGATCGCCAGCCAGCTCATCAAGGAAGAGGAGATTGCGAAATTTCTCAGCCACTGATCGGTGACTGTGATCGGACAGAGGTATCACTGATCGGTCTCCCGTCCGATCAATGTGGTTCTGGATTGATTCCCTGTCCGATCAGCATAGGTCCTGATCGGTCGGCTGACCGATCAGGAAGGCCAATTCGCAGTAGCTGATCCAGGGAGCTTTCCTTCGTTGATTTTTGAGCTAGGGGGTTCATAGTTCAACCTTTGTGTGACGACAAGGGGAAGTCTTGATTGAGAACTGATTTGGTGTTTAATTTAGAATAATTTTTAGTTTCAAACACGTATTTCTTTACATTGTTCTAGTTTGTTCCTCTACACTTCAAGCCAAGTGCTTAAGCCATGTTCGTTTTCATTTTCTTTATTTGTAATTAATTCTCTTGCAAATTAGTTTTCTGCATTTAATTTCCTGCAATTAGTCCTTTAATTTCAATTCAATAGTTGAAGTCGAATTGCTTAGTTCCTTTCAATAGGTTAAGAGTAGTTCTTGCAATTGCCTATTCATATCATGCTTTAGTTAAGTTCATTTTATTTCATATTGTCAATTCCCTATCATAAAAACCCCCCATTTTATCTAGAAAATCCAAAATCATCAAACGACAAATAAACCTGCAAGCTCGAATAAAACATTCATTCAACTAGTCCTTGGAAAAATACGATCTGAGACCCCTCTACTACATTTTAACTTTGTTAGCCAAAGGGTATTCAGTTTTATAAATATCTAAATTTGAGGCTCACATCGTGACACCTGTTTTGGGCCCATCAGGCCTACATTAGGAGATTCAACGGCGTGGCCCTGGACATGCCCACAGTTATGCCTGAGGTCCTGGTCAGCGCATTCTCCCAAGGACTGTAGAAGGGAGCCTTCTTTCTCTCGCTGATTAGAAAGCCCCCGAAGGACTTCGACAACCTGTTGGGCAAGGCTATCAAGTATATCAACGTCGAAGAGGCCCAGGCCACTCGTAAAAAGGAGTCGGTCAACCCTGCGCCTCCCAACCCTGCCCAGAATACTAGGTCTCCTAGCAGACCTATTTACAGCCCACGCGGACCCATTGACTGAGTGGGAGGAGAAAGGTGACACGTGCAACAAGTGGACTACGGGTGTCTCCCGACCCGATGGAGACCATACTGCATGTTCCACCAGAGCCACGGACATGCCACCGAGGAGTGTCGATAGGCTGGCCTAGGGCGGGCTCCGACCCCACGGGGACGAGGACGAGGACGACAAGCATCCCCAGGGCATGGCTCGGGCCGAGGAGGCTGGGCCATCGACCCCGTCGCTGAGGAGCTCCGAGGAAACCCCCCGGTTGCTCGTAACCTGTTCCCTTAGGGGAACCGGGCTGAGGCCGAGGAAATGGAGGAGGAGCGGGCCAACCAGCAGAACACCGTCCGGGGAGGCGTAAATGTCATCTCGGGCGGACCAACCGGAGGAGACTCCAACCGAGCCAGAAAGGCATAAGTGCGTCGGTTGGAAATTCATCAAGTTGGCACTAGCTCGGCGCAGGTAGCGGGGCCCCAGATCAGTTTCGGACCTCAAGATCTGCATGGGCTAGAGGTCCTGCATGATAATGCTCTGGTCATCACTGCCGTCATCGCCAACTACCAGGTCCACCGAACCATCGTGGACACAGGAAGCTCGGTCAACATCCTGTACAAGAAGGCATTCGACCAGCTTCAGATAGAAATGTCCCAGCTGGACTTGGTGGCGACCCCGTTATTCGGATTCATGGGGAATCAAGTGCAGCCAATCGGCCAGATCCGACTGGCCATTTCCTTAGGCGAGGAGCCGTTGAAGAGGACTAGATGGTCCACTTTCCTAGTGGTTGACGTTCCCTCAGCTTACAATGCCATCCTGGGCCGACCTGCCCTTAACTAGTTCCGAGCTATTGCCTCCACCTTCTACCTAAAGGTTAAGTTCCCGGTCGGGGACAAGGTAGGAGAGGTCAGGGGTGACCAGAGAGTGGCCCGGAGGTGTTATGTCGACGACGTCCGGGTGGAGAGCCAGAAGGTGCCACGCCCCTTCTCAGACTGCAACATGGTCCAAGCCTCGCCATGGGCTGAACTGCGGGAGGACAAGGAGGAAGTCCAGCTTCTCCCTGATAGAGAAGAGGCCAGAGTCAAGATCGCAACCGGGCTGCCCGAGGAGCTTAGGGAGCCCTTGCTGGAATGCTTGGCTCGAAACCAAGACGTGTTCGCTTGGTCAGTCAAAGAGCTGAAAGGCGTTCGATCGGAGGTGGCAGAGCACCACCTCCACGTATACCCCCACGCTCGGCCCGTTAAGCAAAGAAAGCGGGACTTTAGCACCGAGCAGAATAAGGTGATCCGAGCCGAGATTGAAAAGCTACTAGAAGCCGGCCACATTCAGGAAGTGCAGTTCCCGGCTTGGCTAGCCAACGTCGTGTTGGTGCGCAAGCTCGACAATAAGTGGAGGGTCTGCATCGACTTTCGGGACCTCAACAAGGCATGCCCGAAAGACTGCTACCCTCTACCCCGGATAGATCAGATGGTAGACTCGACGGCCGACAGTGAATTTATCTCGATGCTGGACGCATACCAATGGTATCATCAGGTACCCCTGGCCGCGGAGGATCAAGAGAAAGTCAGCTTCATCATGGCAGACGGTACTTATTGTTACACCGTCATGCTGTTCGGCTTAATGAATGCTGGAGCTACATACCAGCAAATGATGAATAAAGTCTTTCGGACTCAGATCGGGCGGAACATTAAGGTGTACGTGGATGACATCTTGATCAAGTCCACCCGAGCGGGAGACCTAGTAGCTGATGTCGAGGAGACGTGCCAGACACTGTGCAGATACGGGCTCAAGCTGAACCTGGCTAAGTGTCTCTTTGGCACTCAGAGCAGGAAATTCCACGGATACATTGTGACCGAGCGTGGCATAGAAGCCAATCCGAGCAAGGTCAAGGCCCTGCTGGACATGCCCCCACCTAGAAACCTCCGAGAGGCGCAACGACTCACCGGGCGGATCACAGCTCTGTCCCGGTTCATCTCCCGGTCGACCGAGAGAGGATTGCCATTCTTCAAGACTCTTTGCAAGGTCACCAAATTCCAATGGGACGCCGACTGTGACAAGGCATTCAATGAATTGAAAGCCTACCTCGTTGAGTTGCTTGTATTAGCCAAGCCCGAGGTGGGGGAAACTCTGTACGTGTATTTAGCTGCCTTGGCCGACTCGGTCAGTCTGGTTTTGATCCGGCAAGAGGGGACAGAGCAGCAGCCAGTGTATTTTTTTGCCCACCTATTGAAAGGAGTCGAGTGTCGTTATACAACACTCGAGAAGTTGGCGTACGTGTCATTGTTGGGTGCTCGGAGGCTCCGACCTTACTTCTTAGCACATCCCATTGTAGTCCTAACCAACAGTAATTTGGGTCGAGTGGCCTCTAATCCAGAAGCGTCGGGTCGGCTGATCAAATGGACTATCGAGCTGAGTGAATATGACATTCAATACCAGACTCGGCCAGCCATCAAAGCCCAGGCCTTGACAGATTTTTTAGGTGAGCTGCACTCGGAGGAAGTGGAAGAGGCATGGCATGTCTATGTGGACGGCTCATTAGCCCAATCGGGTAGTGGGATCGACATTCTGATGATATCTCCCAAAGGGGAGCAATTGCCTTTGTCGATCCGATTGGAATACCGGGCCACAAACAATGAGGCTGAGTATGAAGCCCTCATATTTGGACTGCAAGTGGCCAAGCATGTGGGAGCTGCCCGGGTAATTCTTTACTCTGATTCCCAGCTAGTCACGCAACAGGTGGCTAGTCGATTTGAAATCAATAGTGACCGGTTGCAGGCCTTCATAGAGGCTTATGAGAAATTGAAAGCTGAGTTTCAAGAGGTACAGATCCAAAAGATTCCTCGAGAAAGCAACTTCAAGGCGGACGAGTTGGCTAAATTAGCTAGCTCGATCGGTTCTTGGGTACTTCCTCAACCGGGCGGTACAGCTCTAATGATCATGCAGATAGAGAGGCAAGCCGAGCTAGAGCTGGAATCTGATTGGAGAACTCCACTCATCACTTACCTCACGGAAGGAGTTGTGCTGGCTGATCGGGAGGAAGCTCGACTGCTCAAAAAGCGAGCAGTTCAGTATACCATGGTCAGCGACGTGCTCTACACAAGGTCCTTTGCCCGACCCCTACTCAAGTGCCTGGGTGAAGAAAATGCAGACTATGTATTGAGGGAGATTCACATGGGGATCTGCGGGAGCCACGCTGGAGCTCGAGCGGTGGCTCGGAAAGCCTTGCTGGCTGGTTACTACTGGCCGACCCTGCAGAAAGACGCGGACATGTTGGTTTCTACCTGTCTGTCCTGCCAGAAGCACCACTTGCTTCCGCACCGACCCGTGGAGATGATGAAGGCGCCGGCGGTCTCCTGCCCCTTTGATCAGTGGGGCATAGACATAGTGGGTTCATTCCCGATCGCCGTAGCTCAAAAGAAGTTCCTGCTAGTGGTCGTGGACTACTTTTCCAATGGATAGAAGCCGAGACCCTAGCTCGTATCACTGAGCAAGCCGTGATCAAGTTCCTGTGGAAGAACATTCTATGCCGGTATGGAATCCCCCATAAACTCGTCTCAGACAATGGGAGGCAGTTCCAAGGCCGGAAGATACAGAAATGGTGCTCGACGTATGGTATCAAGCAAGCCTTCACTTCTGTAGTATATCCACCGAGCAACGGTCAGGCAGAAGTAGCCAACTGAGAAATCTTGAAGGGATTAAAGACTAGACTGGATCACGCAGGGGGAACATGGGTGTATGAACTCCCTAGTGTCTTATGGGCCCTGCAAACCACGCCTAAAGAAACCACGGGAAGCACGCCGTTTCAACTAGTCTATGGGAGCGAGGCCGTAGTGTCGGTCGAGGTTGGCTGTGAGTCAGACTGACGAGCGACCTACGATGAAGATAATGCCAAAAGGAGACGCCTGGAGCTGGACTTGGTCGATGAGATCAGGGATAAGGCAGTCGCTCGGATATTCGCATACTGGCAGAAAATGAAGCAAAAGTATGATCAGAGGGTGTTGCTGAGAATATTCCGGGTTGGAGACCTTGTCTGGGAAAGAATCAAGCCAGTCAGGGACATCAGCAAGCTGGAGTCGTAGTGCGGAGGACCTTTCAAAGTCGTTCAGAAGCTCGCCTCAGGAGCTTACTACTTAGAAAGTGAGCAGGGGAAGAAGCTAGATCGGCCATGGAGTGCGATCCTCCTTCAACCCTACCGAGAGGCCGAGTGAAAGCATGTAATACAAATGTACTGCTCACAGACAATGATAGTGGAAAAACATAGGCCTCACCCCACTTGTGGGTGCTCCAGACTCTTGCCTTGCCAGCAAGTTATAAGCGGGCTCAGCTCTCGTACCCCACTATGCTCAGTGTCTCCGATCGGACGCGTGGCGGGCCACGCTCCTGAGAATCGGCCTGAGCAAGTGTCCAGACTCTCATCTCCGCACGAGTTATAAATCGGGATCCGCTCCCATCCACCCCTCGGATCGGCTCTCAGTCGGACGCGTGGTGACCCACGCTCCCTGAGTCATGCCCGACCGAGTGTCCAGACTCTTGTCTTGCCAGCAAGTTATAAGTTGGCTCAGCTCCCATGCCCCACTATGCTCAGTGTCTCCGATCGGACGCGTGGTGGCCCACGCTCCCGAGAATTGGCCTGAGCAAGTGTCCAGACTCTCGTCTTCGCACGAGTTATAAATCGGGATCCGCTCCCATCCACCCCTCGAATCGGCTCTCAGTCGGACGCGTGGTGACCCATGCTCCCTGAGTCCTGCCCGTCCGAGTGTCCAGACTCTTGCCTTGCCAGCAAGTTATAAGCAGGCTCAGCTCCCGTGCCCCACTGTGCTCAGTGTCTCCAATCGGACGCGTGGCTGCCCACACTCCCGAGAATCGGCCTGAGCAAGTGTCCAGACTCTCGTCTCCGCATGAGTTATAAATTGGGATCCGCTCCCATCCACCCCTCGGATAGGCTCTCAGTCGGACGCGTGACGACCCATACTCCCAGAGTCCTGCCCAACCGAGTGTCCATACTCTTGCCTTGCCAGCAAGTCATAAGCGGGCTCAGCTCCCGTGTCGCACTATGCTCAGTGTCTCCGATCGGACGCGTGGCAGCCCACGCTCCTGAGAATCGGCCTGAGCAAGTGTCTAGACTCTCGTTCTCACGATCTATAAATCGGGATCCGTTCCCTTACACCCCTCGTATCGGCTCTCAGTCGGATGCGTGGCGCCCCACGCTCGCTGAGTAAGGCCCGATAGCGTGCATTGTTTCTTGAGATCTATGGGCGGGTAAGTCTTAAGGATTTCCTTACCCTGACTCCTAAAACCGGGTACCTTGGTTACCCGCACTCCCCAAAATCAAATTCACTCAGCAATGACGCCCCAAACTACTCGGGTCAGCAACTTCATTCAATCGACTCAGATCTGGTCTCCATCTGCTCCGTCGCACTTGTCTGAGCGGCTAACACTTGGAAGCTGTGATGCTCAAGTGTTTAACTCTGCCGCTCATAAGGGTCGAATCGCTTAAATTGCGCTCCTTCCCGAGTGACTGACAGATAGAAACCCCTGCATGCGGGTGCTTCAAGTGTTCGCTTGCCAAAATGGGTCGGGAAAACATCTCTTTGCTCGGGTCGTTTGCGCCCGAACCTCTAATACTTATGCATCATACACAAGCAGAGATGTAAAAAGAGAGACTGGCATTCATGGTAGTAGTGTTGGTACAAAAACTAGGCTCGACCTCTGCTAAAAAGGAAAGAAACAAAGGGAACATTTCCTACAACAATTTCTTAGGCCTCGCGGGCCGACCTACGGGCATGGCATTGGAACTTGGCATAGCGCAGGGACTCGGCATAGGCCTTGGCGTGCTTCAGCCCCCGTTGGGCCGCCTTCAGCTCCGATGCCTGGATTCCATGTTCCTTTCTGAGTTTCTGAAGCGTGTCCGAGCAAGCGGCCTGCTCTTCCTCTTTAGCTCGCAGATCTACGTGCAGAGCCGAGATTGCGTGGCACGCCTCCAGGAGTTGTGCCTTGACCTTGGCCAGTTCTGCATTGGCCTATCTCTCGAGGTCCCGAGCGACGCACTCCGTTTGCTCTAAGCTGGCAATTCGGCGATTCGCTTGGGCAACCGACGCATTGGCAGAGTCCAACTCTGACATGAGCTCTTCCACATAGGCCACTGAGTTGGCAGCCCGATCCTGAAGGTCCAAGTTCTCGGCGCGTAGCCGGTTAAGGATCTCCCCGCTAAAGCGCAGCTCTGCATGACGAAGCTGTGTCTCCAGCCTCTCCGCCCGGGTCTCTGTCTGCTGCAAAACCCAGGCGTAGCTCATCAGGCATACGACCATGTCGTAGGCCGAGCCATAGAAATGCAAGAAAAACAACGAGCATCAGAAATCCAAGAAAGAAATAAGGGCAAAAGGGAAAACGAACCTAGCTGGCCATCGAGATGAAGGCGTTGGCTCGGCTAGCGGGGCTCCAGTAAATAGCCTCCTGAAGGCCCTCGTAGAAGCACTCGTCGAGGAGGTCGTGCAGATGTACCTCCCGAGCCAACTCCCATGGCCCAGGACGGGGAGCCGGGGCTTCCTGATATCCAATAGTGGGGTCGGCGCGAGATGGCATAATCAGATGCAGGGGCCGGCTGATAGTAGCCCCTCCGGCATTAGCAGAGCCGGTCTCGCCGACCGGCCTGCCTGAAGAACCGCCTTGGGTCGTAAGGCGCGAAACAGTTGCGACACCTTCAACCAGGGTCACAATTGGAGAAGTAACCCTGACCCTCTTCGCGGGGTGGGGAATGGTGGTATCTCCGACTGAAGGCAAGGGGTTAGCCGACCGAAGCATTCAGCGCCTAACCTCCAGCGTTATGTCATCTGCATCCCGGATGTTGGGATCAATAGCCGGCAGTTCCCCTTGGATGCCTTCCCATTACTCGGAGAGAACGCATCAGTGCGAGTCATTGTCGGGAGAGCAGACCCCGAAATGGCAGTGTTTTTGCCGATGTGAGCGGTAGGTTCGGCGACGTTCAAGGAAAGTTCTTCCTCCGAAGCCATGGTTGACATCTAGGGAAGATGGATTGCCAGGGAGGATGATCGTAAAATAGAAGCTGGCGGAACTCTTGCGAAGCGAGCAACAGTGGTAGAAGCGACAAAGAAGCACCGGAATAGAGAATGATGATGGCAAGAACTGCGGCCCACACCGATATATAGGGGGAAGCGGTCGATCTTAGCCGTTCAAGGAAAGCCTTGGTGAGATGCGGGATCGAGCAGAGGCCTTCCGATGGGATCCTTAGGGAATCTCGAGGTTTGACGGGACATGAGTGAGCTCTTGGCGGCACATGGTTCACCGCCTGAGACACCAACGATCGGTGATTGACGTTTCAATGACTGATACATCATTCGCCCAGAGGCACGTCCCTTCGGCAATTAATGCCATCTCCGGAAAGCGGGATACGAATTGTCCTGCTTTAGAGAGGGGATGCAGGTGACAGTCGAAAAGACGCGGGCCGGTCGACTAGACGGCCAATCCAGACCCTTAGTGAATCACGGGCAGCTTGGTTCGATTCTCGGTCGCACGCGTGGCGACCCACGCTCCCCGGGTCTAACTCGACCAAGCTGCCAAACCCTCACAAATGAGCACACTCCCTTAAATCCATTGGCTAGACTCCCGGTTGGACGCGTGGCAGCCCATACTCCCCGGGTCTAACTCGACCAAGCGGCTAAATTCTCGCAAACGGGTATGCTCATGCAAGCTCCTCAACTCGGCGCTCAGGCGGACGCGTGGCGGCCCACGCTCCCCGAACACCGACCGACTGAGGGGCTCATCTCTCGCCTCTGGGTGGCCTATCAGCGGATGAACCTTCAGGGTTTCCGTAGCTCTTTGGCAAGACGCGCGGCTCCTCGCACTCCCCACAGAGTCAGACTCGCTCAGGGATGGTGCTATGGACTGCCCCAACCGGCAACTTTAAGCCTTTGGCTTTGTGCTAGGCGTCCAACTTCCAGGGACCTACAGTCAGCAGCTGTGACGTCCAAGTGTTCGACCTGGGCACCCGCAAGGTCGGACGTTGCAAGTGTACTCCCACCTAAGTGGTGGACACTTAGCAGCCCTTGCGCTCGAACACCTGGTTCGATGGCTCATCAACTAAGTTAGTTGATCAGCCTCTCACTCGAGTTACTCTCGCTAGCGCTCGGATCGTTAGTATTTGACAGAAAAGCAGTTACAACGCAAAAAAGTTGAGGCCGGAAGAAAAATTACATTAAAGAAGCTAGAGCATTACAAAATTGGAGGTCAGTTACCTCTGCATAAAAGAAAAAACAGGACAACCCTCATTTGAAAGGTTGGTCGGCTATGTCGGGCAGATCCTCGGACATATCATTAAATTGAAAGGCTGTCGGGGGGGGGGGGGGGGGGGGTGCAGATCAGGGGATATGTGCCCGCCCTGCTTGAGTTGCCTAAATATGCTGATCACTTGATGCCTTAGCACAGCTCGGAGCCGCTCAGAGATCTGATCAGAAAGCTCCTGGGAATTAATGCATTTAACCCTATGGACTTCCAACCTACTGGCCTCTGTCTCCTTATAGGAGCGCAACACCTCCAGCTCTACCCGAGCTGCCTCCCACTCAGCCTTAGCCGCTTTTAGCTGCTGGAGCTCTGCCTGCTGATCATGCAATGGTTGATCCTTGGAGGAAAGCTCGGTAGCCAGGTCGTCCGCCCTCTTCGTCTGAGCTGAAGCCTCTGCGTCCTTGGCCTAAAGTTGGCCCTTGAGGGTGTCAGTAGTTTCGGACGCCTCATGGAGATGAGCCTCCGCCTTGGTCAGCTTGTCCTGAGTCTTCGCTTGAAGAGCCCAGGCCTTACACTCGTTGTACTTTAAGGCGGTGATCCTGACATTCGTCTGAGCTACAGCCAGGTTTGCCGTCTCGACCTGGCTGTGGGCAGCCTCCAGCTGCTCTTCAGAACAAGCCAGCTGGCCTTGAAGAGCCACGACCTCGACTCGTAGGTCATTCAGAGTAGACTCGCTGGAGATAAGCTGAGCGTGCTTCAGCTGAGTCTCCAGGCGTGCCACCTTCTTCTCGGCTTCTTCCCGAGCTGAGACATGGGCCAAGAGTGTCATAGAAAGGCTATGGCACGACCCCCAAAACTACAAGACAGACACAAATTGTGAGGTGGGGAAACGAAATACCCGATGAGGGAAAGGACTAATCCTGTGAATGAATACCTGAGTGGCCTCGAGAAGAAAGGCATCGGCCTTACTGCGAGACCCCCGAAAGTAAGACCCCCCGAGTCCCTGCACATAACGGTCGGCCACCGACCCATATAGCCAGAGATCCTGGTGCCGGTCGGGTAGTTCGCCCTGCGGCATCATCAGGCGGTAGTCTAACAGTGTGGGCACCAGAACGTGCATCATCGGACTGTCGCCTTCGCCCTCATTAGGCGGGGTTCCCGACCTCTCGGGCAGTGGCAAGTCAGGCATGCCGAAGGAGAGGGAAGGATCGGCAGTAGGTGTAATAGTGGTGGAGGTACGAGGAGCTCCCAAGTCGGGAGCCGCCTTCTTCTTCTGCTTCTTCTTCTGCTTCTCCAAGTGTTTGCTGGAGGGAGGCTGAGCTGAGCCCCCCGTCGAGGAAGAGATTCGTCGGCGTTTGGAGGAGGCAGGTTGTTCGGTTGCTACTAGGGGGGCCATCTCGGAGGCGACAGGCGTTTGTTCCGAGACGATTGGAGTCAGCTCCGCCGAGGTAGCCTCGGTCGGGGTGCCTTCCCTTGCTGCCAGCTCAGCAGCGACCTGAGCTCGCAGCTCGGCGTCATCCAATCTGAAGCTTTCTTTGAGGGCTACGCCTAACATCGAAGAAACTGCGAGAGTAGCACAAACTCGGTTAGAACTAAAAAATGTTCGAAAGAAACATCGTAGTTCTTACCGACTAAAGACAACGGTGGAGTTGGCATGGGGCTGAGGCCGAAAGCAGAAAGAACCTCCTCCCTCCGCAGATGCACTCCGTGAAAGTGCCTACTGTCCAGCTTGGATATCGATGACTTGTAGGCTGCGGAAGTGCGGTAGTGTTTGGAAAGGGGAGGAGAGGAAGGAAGTTTCGCGACCCAAGTCGTGGGCCAGCTCGGAGTCAGGGTAAGCTTAACAAAGAAGTAACGCTCTTTCCATCCTTTATTGGAGGAGGGAAGCTTCTGCAGGAAAGAGGAGTTAGCTCGGGCTTGAAAGAAGAAATCACCCGACTCTTGTTGTTTGGGATAGAAGAAGTAGTGAAAATATGCAAGCTGAAGGGGAATTTTGTACAAGGAGAAAATGATGACCGAGCCACACATCAGACGGATGGCGTTCGGGGCTAGCTGGGGCAAAGGAATGCGGAAGTATGTGCAGACAGAAGAAATGAAGGGATGAATGGGGAAGCGGAGACCTGCCTGTAGGTGGTCTCGGGACAAGGTGATATAACCGGAGAGGGCGGAGTCAGGGTGGTCGGTCGAGTTGGGCAGGCGAAGTCAGTGGTCGTAGGGAATCAAGAAGTCTGACTGGAGCTGATCCAGGTCATGAGCGGTGAGGTCAGTCACCACGACGGAATACCAGGGCAAGGCGGGGGAGGAGGAAGAAGAAGGTGAATCCATGTGAAATAGAAAGGCAAAGACCTAACCCGTGAAGAAAGGTCGTCGGAGAAGAAAGTCGAAAGAAGAGGACTCGCCGAAACCCTAGCAGAGCTCGAGGCAGCAACAGGACGGTATCAAGATTGAAACGCGATAGGGAAAACGGCGAAGCAAGGAGCTTACTTATAGGAATCGGAGAATGGCATCCGCCGTCCAACGGCGAGTGGAAAAGTGGCGGGCTCGAGCCAAGACTGTTCGATCGAGCTCGGGACGGCTCACAAAACCACAGATCACTCGTGCGGATAGAACATTCTCGAAGAGGGGAGGTATACTCCTCGTTACTAGGAAAACAAATGATTGATGAACACGCGTCCCCGGTCATTAAGGCCGTAGTTAGAGAAGGGATATGCAGTGATTCTGCAACGGGAAGGTGAAGAGACATTTGATAAGACATCCTATTGTCCGAGTGAATCACTAACTCCTGGGCGACTAAGGAAGTCATCCGCGTGAGCCTTTCATTCGGGCGCGCCAGGCTCGGGCAAGAAGGACAGTCCATTGAGTCGGAGTTATCGCCTCCTTCGACTAGACTCGAGGGGGACGCTTATGATCTCGGGTCAGCTTACGCGTGGCTTGGCCCGGCAGCCTGGCGCCTTGTCAGCGGGAGAAAGAGTTATGGGCTCCGGGAGCCCATGAGACATAAGGCTTGTATTGGTGGTTCAGCCTAGTTCCCTCGAGAACGGGAAGGACAGGCATGGGTGAAAGGTAATCGTCTCGATCAAGGGGATCGGGAGTCCCCGAAAGACCCCCTGGGTCCAGCACAGGCTGGATTGGGAGGCTCGAGTCCCAGGAGGCTCAATTCACAACGGCGAGTGAACCTCAGTTCTCCCGAGTCGGGGGAACCTTGAACTCAGAGCATCTTCAAGACATACACAACTATACGCTTACACATCACTCGTCTCGGGGTCCCCGATCAGGCGCGTGGCGACCCACGTACCTCAGAAGTGGCCTGACCGAGCATCCAGACTAGCGCAGGCCCGCCCCTATGCCCCTCTCGACAGTTTGGCTCTCAGCCGACGCGTGGCGGCCCACGCTCCTGGGATAAGCCCGAACCAAAGGAGGCTTTACTTGATGAACCACTGAATCGCACCAGCACTCTAGGCCCTCAGTTGGCCTCCTCACCTTGTGCCCTCAGTCGACACCGATACTCTAGGCTCTCAGTTGACCTCCTCACCTTGTGCCCTCAGCTGGCACCGATACTTTAGGCCCTCCATTGGCCTCCGCATCTTGTGCCCTCAGTCGGCATCTTCTTTCCAGACCCTTAGTCGGCCCCAGCATACAAAACAACCACTCCCTGACACAAGACTATTAGAAGCAGTACGGGGTCGGCACAGGTCTGGTACTATCCCGGCTCAAACGACGAGTATCCCGCTGATGTCCTGATCTTCCTGTCATACCCTATCCCGCCGTACTTCAACCACATACGTTGGTGTCAGGCCGAGCGGCGCCCGATGGCGCCAGCTTTTAAGTTGACACTGCCCATTTCCTTATTCCAGTATGCGATGCTTTACCCTGCCATCTTTGGGCTTGCATCACCTTGTCCTCACTACATGACCAAAAGTGGCAGGCGGGCAACAACTGTCAGCTTCCCCGACTATATAAGTCTTTCCACTCCGACGCCCGCAGGTACGGGCAATAGTGATTTGTCTACTGTTGCATTGCCTTCTGCTTTCTACTCCCGAGGACTGACTTGACCGTCGGAGTGTCTTGTCGGGGACTTTTCCCGGCGGGTTATAACGGTCCCTGTCTTGCAGGTTATGAGCGAGCTTCGCTGTCAGCACAGCGGTTCGTAATCCCCGGAGGACCATCTCATTCTTGGGGCGTCCACCTCACTTCGCGACAGGGTCACGCTGCATGCCCTTTATTATTATTACTGCTTTTTGGTCGAAATGCCATTCCATTTATTCAATTCTCCAGTAGATCCAAGAAGAAGAACAACAATTAATAATCTTGGTGGTGGTTGGTTCCACACATCACCATCCGATTACTTAACTGTTTAGGGTCTAATTAGAGTATGTTCTGGTGTCTGGACCCAGTCCATCTGTGTGCATGTTTCCTCACAAGAGTCTTGCAGGAGTTGGAGAACTCAGACTCAACTGTTTGTGTCTCTAGCTATTTCTTGACTTCCTTTGTTTAATTTCACCATATGTAGCTTTTCAGTGGCTCTCGAGATCAATCAATGGTTTCGTCATCAAAAAAGTTGTTCGCGGTGTGTTTTATAGATTGATTGAATGATTTAATTTCTGATGTGATGCATTCCTAACGATGACAATGAGATGGCATGCTACATTGTATAATGAATATGAACAAGTTGTTAGTTTGTTTGGGTCAGCAAAGTTGTTATTGGTTTGCGTCACTATTGCCGTTGAAGAAGAGATTTTTTTTAGATGTGATAGCGACCACCTTGCTTCTCCAATGAGTTTACTAAGTACTTTTGAAAGATTAAAGACCTCGTTTGAGCTTCTTTTCTTTCTTCTTCTTTGGAACAAATTGGTGAATTAGTATTCTCTTGCCATATGGTAATTGAGCTAGTGGAATAAAATGAAAGCCGATCCAAGCATGTTGGGAGTGACTCTGTACATGTTTTGCAAATTCCAATTAGTAAGACAAAAAAAGAAAGCTGTCATTGGCATCAAGTGTAACTTAAGCTTAATTAATGTGATGTATTATCAATTAGAAGTTTAAAATTATACTCTTCCCATCATTGTTCATTGTTTCTGCGCTCTTTTCTCCAACTTTTGTTTCTATATATATGACAGATTATGAGAGTGAGCTCGTAAAGAGGAACAAGAAGGCGGCACAAGCCATGGAGGTGGCCATGGATGAAGCTAATGACTTTTCCCGCTGCAACTTCTCCGCTATGGACGACTACTTTGCCTGCACCTGGAACAACTGGGAACAATCGGTCGCCGACGTGGGCCGCTTCTCTGCCTCAGCCGACGCCGACGACTTCCACGATCTCGTAGAGTCCATCGTGTTGGCCGATGATGTGGACTATGACCCCTCCGCCGGTCCCTTCACGTTGCCCCAGTCTCCTTCTTTCAATTCCAACACCGGCACTTGCACGCCTGTGGCAGAGGAGGATGAGCACGCCGCCACAGCCACCGCCGGCAACGATGCCAAAGGGTTACGGCTTGTCCACCTGCTGGAGGCGGCGGCGGAGGCTCTCGGCGGCGTGCACAAGTGTCCGGACTTGGCCCGAGTGATATTGGTTCGGCTCAGGGAGTTGCTGGGGCGCGGCGGCGAGGGGACGAGCATCGAACGCCTGGCGGGTCACTTCACCGACGCCTTACAAAGTCTCCTCGACGGCGGCCGTATGTCGCTCCGCGATGGCGGCCAGCACCACCAACACAATAAGACGGAGGTGCTGACGGCGTTCCAGCTGCTTCAGGACATGTCCCCCTACTCGAAGTTCGGCCACTTCACGGCCAACCAGGCCATCCTCGAGGCCACCGCCGGCGATCGGCGCATCCACGTCGTCGACTTCGAAATCGCGGAGGGCGTGCAGTGGGCGTCTCTGATGCAGGCCCTCGCGTCGCGAACCGGCACGTCGCCGGCGCACCTGCGCATTACCGCCATGATCCGGAGCGGCGGGAGCCGCTCTGCCCAGGAGACCGGCCGGCGTCTGGCGGCGTTCGCTGCGTCGCTGGGGCAGCCTTTCTCGTTCTCGCAGTGCCGGCTCGAGGCCAACAGCGAGCGGTTTCGCGCGGCGGGCGTGAAGGCGGTGAAGGGCGAGGCGTTGGTGATGAACTGCGCGCTGCACCCGACGACGACAGCCGTGAGGCGACGAACGACAGGGTCTGTGGCGTCATTCCTCTCGGGGTCTGTGGATCTGGGAGCGAGGGTGGTAACTCTGGTGGAGGAGGAGGATGGGGAGGGGGAGGAAGCAGAGGAAGAGCAAGGGAGGGGGTTCGTTGGGCGCTTCATGTCGGAGTTGGGCCGGTACTCGTCGGTCTGGGATTCGCTGGAAGCCGAGTTTCCAATGCAGGGCCAGGCGAGGGCGGTGGTGGAGCGGGTCATCCTCGGCCCGAGGATCGCCGGAGCAATTGGGCGCGCATACAGGGCGGAGGAAGAGGAAGGCAGCCAGGTAGAAAGTTGGGGAGAGTGGATGACTGCGATGGGGTTTGGCAAAGTGAGCATCAGCTGCTTCAACCAATGCCAGGCCAAACTGCTCCTGGGACTCTTCAAAGGCGGCTACAAGGTGGAGGAGACGGCCATGAACAAGCTGGTGCTGGGCTGGAAGACGAGAAGGCTGCTCTCCGCTTCTGTTTGGAAGCCTCCATCGCCTGTTCATCTTCCTGTCTTTGAGGATTCAGATTTCTTATTCGATTGAATGATTATTCCTACTGTTTTCGATATGTTGTAGTGTTGCTGTAGTCTCGATCCTTTCTAAATCTTGTCCGAATCTTTGGCTTCGTTTACGTATCCGAGTTAGAATATCATTCGAATCTAATTTGGATGCTTGTGTTTGATGATTAATTCTTGGAGTCACATGAAACGTAATAAGAACTATCGTTGGAAAAAATCAACTTTTCGCTGCAAACAAATAAGGCAACTTGATGAACAATTGCTATATCGAATAAACTAGATAAAATAGAGAGAGAGAGACAGAGAGAGGGGCTAATTTTGGCTGCCGTCCGCCATCATATAAAATTAATTGCGAGAGAAATAAAGAGCGAGAGAGCACTCAAGTCCTTGTCACCGATTGTGATCTGTCCTAGTTCATTTGTAATTCAATCCATCAGCGTGACGCTTCATTAAAAATGGGTCATTTCTAAATAGAAGTTGGATAGTCCGGCGTGATGGAACATGAGACGGTGTGGCCCAAGTTCCACCCGGATCAAATACCCCGATCGAATAGTTGATCGGTTAGAGTCTTGAACTAGCCCCATCAGGAGCACTGAGTATGCAACCTAACATCAGCCAATCGCGCGTAACTCTTACATTACAGTTCTGTCTTCTTGGGGACAGGCCGATCGGCCAATGTCCGAGTACACCATGGCTCGACACGCCGCATATGTGCCGACTGCCATACCGTTTGCCTCACAGCTTAGTATTCTTTGAGATAGCGATCGACGTATTCTTTACGAGGTGCTACGGTTCAAAGTGGTCATTATCAGCAGTTGTACCTACCCTCTGACCACCACGCAAATAGAGGTAGTAACAGAGTCGCCGCACGCTAGCTCGGGCCTGACACTACTCGTGTCTGAATCGCGGAGATCTCGCTGGCACAGTACGTTCTTGATAAGCCCTGACAACCCGTACCACAATGCCCCTGCATATGACGGATCATGCGGCGTCGGTCGGCGAACTGACAGTAGTCGTCTCTGATTTTGTTCCCGCATGAGACAAAAAGGGGGAGGACAGAAGTTGTCGACTCACCCGGCTATATAAGGCTTTCCTTCTTTCACATACAAATATGCGTAATATTTTTTAGCTACAGTAGTTCTTTCGTTGGCTCCATCTTCTCCAGTGAATTCTGACTTGATCGTCGGAGAGTCTTGCCAGGAAACTCTCCCGGTGGGTTGATGATGGTCGTCTTTTTCGCAGGACAGACACTCCTTGGCTAGAATAGTTCTCAGTACCACTATATGTTACCATCGTCCTTCTTCATCGATAAGCTGTCCTCGTCATCAAATTGGGAGTTCACCTCGCTATTCCATAGGATCAGAATGAAAAATTAATTAAATTAATCTAAACAGATGCATGCACCTGTTAACTTGTTGAGAATGTGATTTCTTGTGCTATTAAATAATTGGTCAAGGAGCAGAGATGTGGATCAAGATCTCGTCTAGGGAACAGACTAATTCTTTGACTGAGAAGAGGACAACAAAGAGAACAAGCGCATGAAATTAACACAGCATACAGATAAAAGAAATAGGAAGTGTTTGAGTTTAGGTTTTGGCAAGAAAAACTGTAGGTAAATTAGTGATAGTTATTGATGAAAGGTTAAGAATTCATTTAACAATAACAATCTGTAATTATGATTGAGCGTGAATTATGAATATTTTGTATTTGATCGATAACATCTGAACAAGTTAAATATTTTGTCCATATGTATATTAATTTTTTTGCCAGATTCTCTCCACTTAGTTGTTGTAATACACCCAATCATTAAAATATTTTGTTATTAAAATTGAACGCAAAGAATTTTAGTGATAATTTTATCACAAGGTTAGTGTCTAGGCCACGTGGTTAATGATTTTAAAACTATGATCATAACGTAAATTTGATCTGTCACTGAAGTATAATATTAGTATTGCTACTAAATAATATAAAGGTATACTGATATTTTATAATGTTTTCCCATTATACATGTAATTATTATCTACAACTTTTTAGTAAGAAGTATCTAATCAAGTCTAGTTTTTGTTTGACAAATATATAATCATCAACTAATTAACTTCATCATGGGCATATTCGAAGCATAAGCTTCGATGAGTTCTTGTAAGTATATGTGTATATATAATTACTGTTGATTTATATACAAACATATGCATTTGTATAATATTAGGGCTGACAATTCGAGTACTGTGGTATACGTAGCAATGTTATGCATTTGTAGACCCACCCATGAATTGATCTTGTGGCTTAGTAAACTGACAACTTTGCCGCCAAATAATTATGAGAGTTCGGGAAACAACAAAAAGGCAATCAGACAAATTTTTCTTTCAAAAGAAAATGGAAGACAAAATGTCTAACGTCATGGAAGACAAAAAGAAGCAACTTGATGAATATTAAAAATAAGATTCATCTCGAACTAATACACAGATGGTTAGTACAAGTGATTGCAACTCCAAATCAATTGTACTTTGTTTCTGTGTTTTTTATATAAATCTCAATTGTACTTTTGAGTTTAGAGTGGTGTCATGGCAAGCTCTGTTCTAATAATATGCCAAGCTAGGTAATACAGAAGAATTTGAAATTTAAATCCTCCATACAATAATCCAACATGCTTTCCAACAGCAAATGAAAAATATTTTATTAATCGAGCTCAAAGCAGTATGTATATATTAACAATTGTTGACCTATAAAAATGCTCTCTGAAATGCATAAGAAACTATGTTTCAGGTTTTTGTCGAGTGTTTAAACGAGCTACAGCACATTCATAGAACAAGCTACAACGCGAATGACGAGAAATTTACTCCCGAGCACCGTAAAAAAGGGCAAGTCTCTATCAATCATCTTCCTTCTAGTTCAATCCATCCTAAGTCATGCCCATTCTGTTGGTAAAAGACGATTCACTCGTCCCGAGTATCCCCATCAATCCGTCCCAGGGTCAATACGAAGGAGGTAAATCATGGAGACTACTAACCCGGATGCTATGGCTAGTGCGTGGGGAGAGTGGACACACTAGCTTTGCTAGGTTTTGACCCCCCAGACCTCATATTGGCAGTACCCACATACTAACCATCAGTTCATCCCGTAAGAACTAAGTCATGCCCATCTTTACACTTACAATGAGTTGAATGAATTGAGCTTCTTGGGAAAATTGAGTTAGGATGGGTACAACTAGACAAAATGGAAAAGGTCGAATATGTGAACGATGCAAACATAAGTAAAAGACAAGGTAAAGAGAAAGAGAAAGAGAAAGAGATGAAAGAAAGGAAAAAATCAACGACGACTAGATAATTATATTCAATAAAATTTAGAATTTACAAAGTAAAAGGAGATATATAGAGAAGTAATATCAAATTAAAAGGCTATCTATTCTTGCATAAATAATAAATTATTATATACTAATATCTCTCCTCAAACTCACAATGCATTAATAGAAAACATCGAGAGTTTGTTAATCAGAAATTAAAAACGTGCGGTGGAATGTGCTTTGGTGAGCAAGTCTACAATTTACATAGAAAATGAGACAAATGACAAAGTGATGGTGTCATTCTGATAGTAATGACGAGTGAGATAACAATCAATTTCGATATGTTTGATGCGCTCATTAAAGACAGAATTGTGAGTAATTTCAATTGCACTAGAGTTGTCACAACGCATAGAAGTAGGATTTGAGAGAAAAACATTCATGTCATCAAGTAACCAACTCAACCAAACAATTTCAGTAATAGTAAAGCTCATAACATGATATTCTACTTCGATAGAAGAACGAGAGAAAAATATTTTACTTTTTTACTCTTCCAAGATATAAGCGAATCTCCTAAGAAAATACAAAATTCTATGACAAACTTGCGATATGTAGAATCACCACTCCAATCTGCATCTGAATAGGCACACAGCTCTACGATAGAAGTGGAAGGAAAGGAAGACCATGAAACTGGATAACTCGAAGATATCGAAGGATGCGAAGTACAACTCCCCAATATATTGAAGTGGAAAAAGTAACAAACTGACTGATAATGTGTACAACATAAGTAATATCAAGTCTAGTAATAGTAAGATACACTAGACTACCAACTAGAGTGCGATATAAAGAAGGATCTAACAAGGGAACACCATCAGAAGAAGAGTATCGAGCATTAATCTCTGCGGAGTATCAGCAATGCGAGTGTCAGATAGATGAGCTTGCTCCAGAATATTACCAATATATTTGGATTGCGAGGGAAGATAATCATGAGGACAATAAGCTACTTCAAGACAAAAAAAAAACGCAGAGGACCTAAATCTTTCATCTTAAACTCACAAGTCAAATGTAGTTTCAACTCTTCTAACTATTCCACTTATATCATTCCTATAATAATCATGTCATTAACATAAAGAGAGATTAATGTGCGAACTGACGAAGTGCTACGAATAAAAAGAACAGAGTCATGTTGACTAGGAAGAAAGCCAAGAAATCTAATAACAATGGAAAACTTGTCAAACCAAGGTCGAGGAGCATGTTTAAGGCCATAAATAGCCTTTTTTTAGTCTGTAAACTTCATCAGGGTTGTGAGTGACACCTGATGGAGGCACTATGTAAACTTCTTCTTGAAAATCTCCATTTAAGAAAGTATTTTTAACATCCATCTAGAAAATAGACCATTGACGAATTGATGCAACTACAATGAGAGTATTAATAATAACAAGCTTGTAAACTGGAGCAAAAGTTTCTTCATAATTCATACTATATTTTGGGAAAATTCTTTAGCAACCAAACTAGCTTTATACTGCTCAATTGACTCATCAGATTTAATTTTGATCTTATACACCCATCAAGAACCAATTGCACACTTTCCCAAAGAAAGAGGATCCAAGATCCTAAGTACTTGTTTGATATAAAGCAGAAAGTTCTTCTGTCATAGACTACTACCAAAGAGGATCAAGAGTAGCCTCTCTATAAGAGGAGGGCTCAGACAATTGGTGAATATAAGCCAAAAAAGAAGGAAAAAAACTATGAATAAGTAGAATTTACAAAATCAGGTAATTTAGTGGACTTACGAGATCATTGAGGGTAATGAGAAGGAGGATCCGCTATCACAAGAGCATCATGGGAAGCAGTAAGAGAAGAGGGGATCATCGAGAAGCTGATGATCAGAATATGTACGAGTGTAAATCCTTCAAATAACATATGTTAAATATCGGAAATTTAGAGGGAAAAAAGGCTTAAAAATCAAACTTTAGGGCGTGGTTAGAATTAGTTAAAGTAGGAGGACATTTTTGCAAAATGTATTTTTCCCCTTATCCCGATTTCTCTTCTCCTCTTTGCGTTCACGCCTGACGCTCAACCCCTTCCCTTGCGGTTCCTCACCACACAAGAGAACCAGCGATTCCCCTTCTTTCTCCCCCTTTCTCTTTCGTAATCAGCAACGCCGCCAGTCCCTTCCTCTTCCATCTCTTGTCACTTTTCTGTTTCTCTTCACCTGATCTTGGAATTTCATTGTTTTCAGAAGTCTTTTGTTGGGAACTTGATGAGCGTGCAATTGTCGCCCCAGTCTTATGATCCTTTCATCCTTTCGATCAGGTTATTGATGATTGAGAAATACTACATACATTAATCCACTGGTGTTGTAGTATCTAGATGACGCCATTAATTCTGCCTAAGCTAAAATACTAGAGTTGAGAAATATTATGATTATATTACCGTCGATTCAGTTTAGAAGGGTACATATTGGATCATATATACTATTTTATTCTTCACTAAGTATGCCACCTTGAGGAAGGTATAGTATCATATTGTAATCCACTAGTGCTTTAGAGAGAGTGCAAAAGTGTCTACATATTTGGCCAAGCATGGCTTCGATGTTCTTAGATGAAAAGGAATGATGTAATTCTTAACAGAGTGAAACTCATCAAATGCTTGAATGGAGTTCTCTATGCAATTCACAGTTATTCTGGTCAAAGAAAAAAAAAGAAATTTTAAAGTTGTTAGTAGGCTCGAAGAAGATGATCAGTCAGCTAATTTTTTTGCAAAGCTGATTTATAGTATGCACAAGGAATTCCATGTTTAATTGACCGGAGATGTGAGGAGATGGGGGATGAGTCAAGGTTTTTCTTTGAATCTAGGGCATTGATTTATTTCGGACACCTGAGCAGGAGCTTTTCTCTGATATTTTAAGGACTACAGATTGAGATGGGTACTTCTTGCTTGATTTCTTAGTTCTATTGTGCTTGTTTTCCTGCTTGGTATTTTTCATTGCTTGATCATTGAGTTAAAAATTCAAATTCTCAGTTATACAGTCTCAACTCTTATTTTATGATCCAAAAAGTATCGCTAATACACGTGTACGTTAGAAATATCATGTGACCTATCTAGGGTTTAGTTGACATTAAACATACTCTACCCAATAGATTAATTGCATATTTGTTTGTTATGGTTCTGGTTTGGGTGCATGTGTTTCTTATTGATTCCATGATGATTGACCTAATTTTGTTTGTGTACATTGGTATCATGCACAATGTTACATTTGTTGTATGTTGACGGTTTTCAACTTCCTTGTGATTAAACCCGTTGTCAGTCATATAGTAGTCTGCCCACTCAACCACTTGAGATTGTGGTAGTTATCAGAGTACAAGCGGTCATCCTATCATGCTACTCTCAACCACACATGGGTAATGGTAGTTGTTAGAATAGTAGTCGACGATGACACCCTCTTGTTATTTATGAGAGATAGATAGAGCGGTTGTGCCCCCCCCCCCTCGTTGGGTACTAGAGCGGTTGTGCTCCCCGTCTTGGAGTCAGAGATTGTTCCTCCTTGTTCTTGGATATTAGAGCGATTGTGCTCCCCCTTCTCTTGGGGTTCGGGATTGAGGTTATTCTCCAACAACTTGTCCACTCGACCACTTATAGGAGATGAATGTCATAGTGCGTACAGTTGTCACAGCCCTTGCCTGATCGACCACGTAAATATGTGTAATAGTTGTAGATTGGTGTGTAGGGGTG
>JAGFNQ010007814.1:0-80820 GCA_024364735.1 Boesenbergia rotunda | reverse complement strand
ATTTCTGAAACCCCCAGCTAAAAAGTTAGGGATGAGGTTGGAGAAAGTATTTTAGGTGTCCATAACCTACAAATTTTTATTTTTTCCAAAGCTAGTCTAGTCTAGTTTAGTTCCATCAGTGGGTTTTGCTCAAAACCCACTGATGGACCTCCCATATCTGGATTTCTGAAACCCCCAGCTAAAAAGTTATTGGGTTGAGGTTGGAGAAAGTATTTTAGGTGTCCATAACCTCAAATTTTTATTTTTTCCAAAGCTATAGGTCTAGTTTAGTTCCATCAGTGGGTTTTGCTCAAAACCCACTGATGGACCTCCCATATCTGGATTTCTGAAACCCCCAGCTAAAAAGTTATTGTTGAGGTTGGAGAAAGTATTTTAGGTGTCCATAACCTAAAATTTTTATTTTTTCCAAAGCTATAGGTCTAGTTTAGTTCCATCAGTGGGTTTTGCTCAAAACCCACTGATGGACCTCCCATATCTGGATTTCTGAAACCCCCAGCTAAAAAGTTAGGGATGAGGTTGGAGAAAGTATTTTAGGTGTCCATAACCTCAAATTTTTATTTTTTTCAAAGCTATAGGTTTAGTTTAGTTCCATCAGTGGGTTTTGCTCAAAACCCACTGATGGACCTCCCATATCTGGATTTCTGAAAACTCCATATGAATAGAGAGGTTAGAGGTAGGAGATGATGTTTTAGGTGTCCAACCATCTATATATTAGATATCACCAATCAAATAGGAGTAGTTTAGAAATATCAGTGAGTTTTGACCAAAACCCACTGATGGACCTCCCATATCTGGATTTCTGAAAATTCTATATGAATAGAGAGGTCAGAGGTAGGAGATGATGTTTTAGGTGTCCAAACATCTATATATTAGATATCACCAATGCAATAGGTGTCCAACCATTTCAGGCCCAATGACCCTAAAAGGCCTAATGTGTGATTTCTTCGCGGTTCTTCATTATTACATTTTAACACCTCGGAGAAGTCCAAATAAACAATGGATAGCAAATTTGAACTCCTTGTAACCTCAGAAATCCACAGAAACTGAAATTTTTACAATCGGAGCTCTCTAGGTCAATCAGTGACCTTTTAGGGTCATTGGGGCTGAAATGGAAACATTTCAGCCCCACGTTGGGCCTGAAATGATTCCATTTCAGGCCCGCATTGGGCCTGAAATGGAATCATTTCAGGCCCAACGTGGGGCTGAAATGTTTCCATTTCAGCCCCAATGACCCTAAAAGGTCACTGATTGACCTAGAGAACTCCGATTGTAAAAATTTCAGTTCCTGTGGATTTCTGAGGTTACAAGGAGTTCAAATTTGCTATCCATTATTTATTTGGACTTCTCCGAGGTGTTAAAATGTAATAACAAAGAATCGAAAAAAGACTCTTAATATTGGGCACGTTGGGGCTGAAATGGAAACATTTCAGCCCCACGTTGGGCCTGAAATGATTCCATTTCAGGCCCAACGTGGGCCTGAAATGGAATCATTTCAGGCCCAACGTGGGGCTGAAATGTTTCCATTTCAGCCCCAATGACCCTAAAAGGCCACTGATTGACCTAGAGAGCTCCGATTGTAAAAATTTCAGTTCCTGTGGATTTCTGAGGTTACAAGGAGTTCAAATTTGCTATCCATTGTTTATTTGGACTTCTCCGAGGTGTTAAAATGTAATAACAAAGAATCGAAAAAAGACTCTTAATATTGGGCACGTTGGGCCTGAAATGGAAACATTTCAGCCCCACGTTGGGCCTGAAATGGAACCATTTCAGGCCCAACGTGGGTCTGATATGTTTTTTAGTTTTAATTTAATAAAAATATTTTAATTAATTTCAATATTTTTTTTGTTTTGAGAAAGGTTCCATAATATAAAAATCAAAATATAATGGAACATCTCTTTATGGTCCATCTCAAAAATCGTTACTGATAAAGAGAAAGAGAAAGAGAAAGAGAAATGCATGCAGTACTTGATGGTAGGGGTATAAGAGGAAGTTTACTAAAATATGTGCGCCCTTTGGTAACATTGAAACCATGGTACGCCTTTTGGTAAATACCAATACTTAGGTACGCCCTTTGGTAAATTGCCGAAGAAACTATGTTTCAGGTTTTTGTCGAGTGTTTAAACGAGCTACAACACATTCATGGAACAATCTACAACGCAAATTACGAGAAATTTACTCCCGAGCACCATTAAGAAGGGCAAGTCTCTATCAATCATCTTCCTTCTAGTCCCTTGTTCTGTTCTTCTAAATTCTAATTTTCATCCTTCAATTTATCCAGTGGATAAATTATGGTGACGCTGGCTAATGTACAGCCCAGCAGGTGTTCTATAATTAGGGAATGGCCTAAATGGAATGGTTGGATCTCTCTTAAAAACGAATCCATCCTAAGTCAAGCCCATTCGGTTGGCAAAAGACGATTAGCTTGCCCTCAGCGTCCCCACCAACCCGTCCCAGGGTCAACACGGAGAAGGTAAATCACGGGGGCTACTAGCCGCGCCCAGATATTGTGGCTAGTGCGTGGGGAGGGTGGACACACTAGTTTTGTCAGGTTTTGACCTTCAGACCTCATGTTGACAATACCCACGTACTAACCATCAGTCCATCCCGTGGGGACTATGTCATGCCCATCCTTACACTTACAATGAGTTGAATGAATTGAGCTTCTTGGGAAAATTCAGTTAGGATGGGTACAACTAGACAAAATGGAAAAGGTCGAATACGTGAACAATGCAAATATAAGTAAAAGACAAGGTAAAGAGAAGGAGAAAGAGATGAGAGAAAGAGAAAATCATCGACGACTAGATAATTATATTCAATAAAATTTAGAGCTTATAAAGTAAAAGGAGATATATAGAGATGTAATATCAAATTAAAAGGCTATCTATTCTTACATAAATAATAAATTATCATATACTAATATCTATCCTTAAACTCACGATGCATTAACAGAAAGCATCGAGAGTTTGTTAATCAGAAATTAAAAATGTGTGGTGAAATGTGCTTTGGTGAGCAAGTCTGCAATTTACATAGAAAATGAGACAAATGATAAAGTGGTGGTATCATTCTGATAGTAATGGCAAGTGAAATGACAATCAATTTTGATATTGGTGCGCTCATTAAAGATAGAATTGTGAGTAATTTGAATTGCACTGGAGTTGTCACAATGCATAGGAGTAGGATTTGGCAGAAAAACATCCATATCAACAAGTAGGGCAAGTCTCTATCAATCATCTTCCTTCTAGTCCCTTGTTCTGTTCTTCTAAATTCTAATTTTCATCCTTCAATTTATCCAGTGGATAAATTATGGTGACGCTGGCTAATGTACAGCCCAGCAGGTGTTCTATAATTAGGGAATGGCCTAAATGGAATGGTTGGATCTCTCTTAAAAACGAATCCATCCTAAGTCAAGCCCATTCGGTTGGCAAAAGACGATTAGCTTGCCCTCAGCGTCCCCACCAACCCGTCCCAGGGTCAACACGGAGAAGGTAAATCACGGGGGCTACTAGCCGCGCCCAGATATTGTGGCTAGTGCGTGGGGAGGGTGGACACACTAGTTTTGTCAGGTTTTGACCTTCAGACCTCATGTTGACAATACCCACGTACTAACCATCAGTCCATCCCGTGGGGACTATGTCATGCCCATCCTTACACTTACAATGAGTTGAATGAATTGAGCTTCTTGGGAAAATTCAGTTAGGATGGGTACAACTAGACAAAATGGAAAAGGTCGAATACGTGAACAATGCAAATATAAGTAAAAGACAAGGTAAAGAGAAGGAGAAAGAGATGAGAGAAAGAGAAAATCATCTACGACTAGATAATTATATTCAATAAAATTTAGAGCTTACAAAGTAAAAGGAGATATATAGAGAAGTAATATCAAATTAAAAGGCTATCTATTCTTACATAAATAATAAATTATCATATACTAATATCCCTCCTTAAACTCACGATGCATTAACAGAAAGCATCGAGAGTTTGTTAATCAGAAATTAAAAATGTGCGGTGAAATATGCTTTGGTGAGCAAGTCTGCAATTTGCATAGAAAATGAGATAAATGACAAAGTGGTGGTATCATTCTGATAGTAATGGCAAGTGAAATGACAATCAATTTTGATATTGGTGCGCTCATTAAAGATAGAATTGTGAGTAATTTGAATTGCACTGGAGTTGTCACAATGCATAGGAGTAGGATTTGGCAGAAAAACATCCATATCAACAAGTAACCAACACAACCAAACAATTTTAGTAATAGTAAAACCCATAGCACGATATTCTACTTCGGTAGAAGAACGAGAGATAATATTTTATTTTTTCTCTTCTAAGATATAAGCGAATCTCCTAAGAAAATATAAAATTCTGTGGCAGACTTACGATATGTAGAATCACCACTCCAATCTGCATCTGAATAGGCACACATCTCTAATATAGAAGTGGAAGGAAAAGAAGACTATGAAACTAGATACCTTGAAGATATTGAAGGATGCAAAGCACAACTCCCCAATGTATTGAAGTGGGAGAAACAACAAACAGACTGACAATGCGTACAACATAAGTAATATCAGATCTAGTAATGGTAAGATACACTAGACTACCAACTAGAGTAGGATATAAAGAAGGATCTGGCAAGGGAACATCATCAGAAGAAGAGTATCGAGCATTAATCTCACGCGGAGTATCAACAATGCGAGTGTCAGATAAATGAGCTTGCTTCAGAACATCACCAATATATTTAGATTGCGAGAGAAGATAATTATGAGGAGAATAAACTATTTCAAGTCCCAAAAAATAACGTAGAGGACCCAAATTTTTCATCTTAAACTCACAAGTCAAATGTAGTTTCAACTCTTCTAACTATTCCACTTATATCATTCCTGTAATAATCATGTCATTAACATAAAGAGAGATTAATGTGTGACCTGACGAAGTACAATGAATAAAAAGAACAGAGTCATGTTGGCTAGAAAGAAAGCCAAGAAATCTAATAACAATGGAGAACTTGTCAAACCAAGCTCGAAGAGCATGTTTAAGGCCATAAATAGCCTTTTTTAGTCTATAAACTTTATCAGGGTTGTGAGTGACACCTGGTGGAGGCACTATGTAAACTTCTTCTTGAAGATCTCCATTTAAGAAAATATTTTTGACATCCATCTAGAAAATAGACCACTGACGAATTGATGCAACTACAATAAGAGTATGAATAATAACAAGCTTGGAAATTGGAGCAAAGGATTCTTCATAATTCATACTATATTTTGGGGAAATTCTTTAGCAACCAAACTAGCTTTATACCGCTCAATTGACTCATCAGATTTAATTTTGATCTTATACACCCATCAAGAACCAATCACACACTTTCCCAAAGAAAGAGGATCCAATATCCTAAGTACTTTTTTTGATACAAAGTAGAAAGTTCTTCTATCATAGACTACTACCAAGGAGAATCAAGAGCAGCCTCTCTATAAGAGGAGGGCTCAGACAATTGGTGAATAGAAGCCAAAAAAGAAAAAAAAAACTAAGAATAAGTAGAATTCACAAAATTAGATAATTTAGTGGACTTACGAGATCATTGAGGGTAACGAGGAGGAGGATCCGCTATCACAGGAGCATCATGGAAAGCAGTAAGAGCAAAGGGGATCATCGAGAAGTTGATAATCAGAATCTGTATAAGTGTAAATCCTTCAAATAGCATATGTTAAATATCAAAAATTTAGAGGGCAAAAGGCTTAAAAATCAAATTTTAGGGTGTGGTTAGAATTAGTTAAAGTAGGAGGACATTTTTGTAAAATATATTTTCCCCCATTATCCTTATTTCTCTTCTCCTCTTTGCGTTCACGCCCAACGCTCAACCCCTTCGCTTGCGGTTCCTCACCACGCAAGTGAGCCCGCGATTCCCCTTCTTTCTCCCCCTTTCTATTTTCGCAATCAGCAGCGCCGCCAGTCCCTTCCTCTTCCATCTTGTCACTTTTCTATTTCTCTTCACCTGATCTTGGAATTTCATTGTTTTCAGAAATCTTTTGTTGGGAACCTGATGAGTGTGCAACTGTCACCCCAGTCTTACGATCCTTTCGTCCTTTCGATTAGGTTATCGACGATTGAGAAATGCTATATATATGAATCCACTGGTGTTGTAGTATCTATATGACACCATTAATTCTGCCTAAGCTAAAATACTAGAGCTAAGAAATATTATGATTATATTACCGTCGATTCAGTTTCGAAGGGTACATATTGGCTCATATACTATTTTATTCTTCACTAAGTATGCCACCTTAAGGAAGGTATAGTATCTTATTGCAATCCACTAGTGCTTTAGATAGAGTGCAAAAGTGTCTACATATTTGGCCAAGCATGGCTTCGATGTTCTTGGATGAAAAGGAATGATGTAATTCTTAATAGAGTGAAACTCATCAAATGTTTGAATGGAGTTCTCTATGCAATTCACAGTTATTCTGGTCAAAGAAAAAAAAAGAAATTTTAAAGTTGTTAGTAGGCTCGAAGAAGATGATCAGTCAGCTAATTTTTTTGCAAAGCTGATTTATAGTATGCATAAGGAATTCCATGTTTAACCGGAGATGTGAGGAGATGAGGGATGAGTCAAGGTTTTTCTTGAATATAGGGCATTGATTTATTTTGGACACTTGAGCGAGAGGTTTTCTCTGATATTTTAAGGACTACAGATTGAGGTGGGTACTTCTTACTTGATTTCTTAGTTCTATCGTGCTTGTTTTCCTGCTTGGTATTTTTCATTGCTTGATCTTTGAGTTAAAAATTCAAAATTTTAGTTATACAGTCTCAACTCTTATTTTCTGATCCAAAATGTACCGCTAGTACACGTGTACTTTAGAAATATCATGTGACCTATCTAGGGTTTAGTTGACATTAAACATACTCTGCCCAATAGATTAATTGCATATTTGTTTGTTATGGTTCTGGTTTAGGTGCATGTGTTGCTTATTGATTCCATGATGATTGACCTAATTTTGTTTGCGCACATTGGTATCATGCACAATGTTGCATGCTGACGGTTTTCAACTTCCTTGTGGTTAAACCCGCTGTCAGTCATATAGTAGTCTGCGTACTCAACCACTTGAGATTGTGGTAGTTATCAGAGTACAAGCGGTCATCCTATCATGCTACTCTCAACCACACATGGGTAGTGGTAGTTGTTAGAATAGTAGTCGACGATGACACCCTCTTGTTATTTATGAGAGATAGATAGAGCGGTTGTGCCCCCCCCCCCCCGTTGGGTACTAGAGCGGTTGTGCTCCCCGTCTTGGAGTCAGAGATTGTTCCTCCTTGTTCTTGGATATTAGAGCGATTGTGCTCCCCCTTCTCTTGGGGTTCGGGATTGAGGTTATTCTCTCAGCATCCTGTCCACTTGATTACTTATAGGAGATGAATGTCATAGTGCATACAGTTGTCGCAGCCCTTGCCCGATCGGCTACGTAGATATGTGTAATAGTTGTAGATTGGTGTGTAGGGGTGACACATGTCATTGCATCATGTGCATACGATGCATCTTGCATTTGTTTGAACTATAATTGTTGCTTATGATTGACATGCATATATGATTGTTGATTTGTATTTATTATCTGACCTATTCCTGCTCAGTAATACGAGCAGATTATTATTGCTTCATGGGAGTTTCTGATTATAGCCCGCAGGTATGTTTTCGCATTTGATTTAAGCTCTACATTTTGGAGACTGTATACCTTATTTCTATATGCTTTGATATCTTGTTTATACCATGCAATTTATCTATTCTTTATACCCGCAGAGTTCGATCTCAGACTCATCACCGTTTGATTTCCTCTTTTTTTTTCAGGTAGTAGATAGTCACGACTCATGTCGTCGAAAGAGGACCTATCTGCCAGTCCTCAGTCTTGAGTATTTTTGATTGTTTCATATTTTGTATGTCCTTATTTGTATTTTATATGTTTCATATTCTATTCCGTTGAACTTTCATTTGGTTTTGCATTTATTTATGAAGTTTAGTATGTCCTTGTTAACAGTGATATTGTATTATTTTGTCCTTTTATTCTGTTCCTACCAGTCATGTTGGTTGTGTATATAATACTGTGTTGAAATGATGTAGATAAGCTTCATATTATTCTCAGTAGAGGGGAGATGTTGTCTGATTTTCAAGCAAGCATGAGACTCTGGGGGTGTAACGGCATCATTAGAAGAAGAGGTGCTAGGGAAGTCTAATTGTTGGGAAACATTAGACGACATATCATTGAAGTTAGTGCAAAAATGATCAATATGAGTGAGATTGAATTTTTGAAGATTAGGAGTGTCAGAAGGAATGAAATAGAATGGAATTAATGTGTTCAAGAAAAACAACATGGCGCGAGACATAGAGATTTTGACTGACTGGATCATAACATCTATATCCCTTTTGACACTCGCCGTAGCTAAGAAAAACACAGAGTGGATTGAGAACTAAGTTGACTACGTTTGACATGAGGACGGAGGACAAAATATGTGAATCAAAAAACTCTTAAGACTAAATAATCAGAAACATAATAATATAGTTTTTTAAAAGGAGACAAACTGGATGTAATAGAAGATGGAATTCTATTGATAGAATGGACTATACTAAGAATAGTTTTCCCCCGAACTCACTAGGAGTATATGCAGTTAACAAGATAGAATGTGCAGTTTCAACAATATGTTTATGTTTTCTTTCAGAAATATTGTTTGGTTCTAGAGTGTCAGTACAAGAACTTTGATAAAGTGTACCATCTGAGGCATGTAGTTCAGAAAAAAGATTAGATGTATATTCACCACCCAAATCATATTGAAATTATTTAATAACAGTATTATGTTGAATTTTTACCATTGTGAAACATATGATAAATACTAAGAAAATCAGAACGATATTTCATAAAATACACCCAAGTATAACAAGTACAATCATCAATAAAGGAAACATAATAACGGGATCCACCAGGTGTACGAATCGAAGAAGGACCCCATACATCAGAATGAATCAACTCAAACGGTATAAAAGAAATAGAGATACTTCTATATAAAGGTAAAGTAGATAATTTCGCCAATTTGCTGTAAACATTTGGAAACTTAGAAGGGTAAGAATGCTTAAAACCATTTTAAGCATGTGGTGCGGTTAAAATAAGGAAAACTTATGGGTTAAAGTGAAAAATATTAGATCGTTGTTGTCTTGCTAGAGGGGGGTGAATAACAACTTTCGAATTTCTCTACCTACAACGTTAGCAAGCGCAAGCGAAAATCTAACAAAACAAATGAAAACAATGCTAACACACCTATTTACGTGGTTCGGAGATAAAAACTCCTACTCCACGGCTACCCGTAAGGTGGGCGATCCCTAATCCGTCGATGGATGATTCCCCGGAGCACCTCCGGCTAGATCTCGTAGCTCCTTGTGGGTGGAGAAACCTCTCCACAACCTCTGGACACTATCTGAGCACAACAGGCTACTAACTCACTCTATCCAAGTAAGTTTCACCAAGGAATAGTAGCCTTAAACGAGCTCCTTTAAATAGAGCTCGGGTACTAAATGACCGCTACTAGTCGACTGCCCCTGGGGCAGTCGACTAGTCCCACTCAAATTCGACTGTTACAGCCAACGTTCGAATGACCAGCCATTACCAGTCGACTGCCCCTGGGGCAGTCGACTGGTCCTTCCCTAAGCCTAGGGTTACCCTTCCCGAGTACATTTCTCTCCGCACTCGAACCCTCCCAGCTTAGTTCCCGAGTACAAACACTCACACTCGGACCCTCACGACCTGGTCGACTCTTCACCAACAGCCTCGACTGTTGCCTTCACGCCCTCTTCGTCTTCGGCCCTCGTCCCTCAGATACGCACACAAGTCTCCAGTTTACCTCCATGTCATCATTCACGTATGCCTCGAAGTCTGCGCCCCTTGGTTCATCGTCCCTGCTATCCATGGTCCCTCAGGTGCGAACACAAGCCCGCGGCTTGCCTCCATGCCACCCTTCACCTGAAGACATCAACCAAGTCTATGTGTACCTGCAAACCTGCAAACTCACATACACATATTAGTTCAACAACAAACCCTAACTTAATCATATTGACCACACACATCAAAATCATGATCCTCCAGATCATACTTGGGCCGATTGCCCCAACAATCTCCCCCTTTTTGATATGTGGCAATATGTTTAAGTTAGGTAAACAAAACAACAATAGCAATAGTAATCGAAAATTAAAGCATAGCAACCTATGACCTCTCGCAATTTTCAATTCACACTCACACACCAAGTTAAGTTATACCCAACTTAACACCATAAATTTTCCTTTGTCAAGTTAAACCTAACTTAACACACAAGTTCTCCCCCTTTGACACCATCAAAAAGATTGCCCCAAGCAACCCTACCCCTAGTGCCAAAAAGAACTCACTTTATTTCTGAAAAACCCTTCAGAAATCACTATACAGCCTTACCAGTCGATTGCCCCTGGGGCAGTCGACTGATATAGTCCGAGTCTGAAATTTCAGTTAAATTTCAGAAACCTCTAGAAAATTCAGAAAAATCTAAAAGTTTGCAAGCATATTTGTTAGGATATACTCTACCCTAGAAAAATATAGTTTCATGAAAAATATCAAATGTGCTTGACTTTTGGTACAAACTCCAATTTCCTCACAAATGGTCATTTTGTATCAACTTTCCAACCTATACATAATTCTATGTGTTTGCCAACTCCATTTATTAACATTTCACACATATAACTGCCCTCAACTCTCCCCTTTTTCTTATGTATTCTTAACATGATAAAACCCTCCCCATCTTATTTCTTAACCCTAGATACATATGCACTTATCAATCCTCCTTAAATTACATGATATCAATAAAGTCTTATTCCATACAATCAACATTAAATCATGAAGTAAGACTTTATATTATGAATATGAAAGCATAAACAAAGATTTTAAGTTAAACCCATATCTTATTATTCAATATCAATCCATGAATCTCAAATAATATAAGCAATATCAAGTTATGACATAAAATTTCATAAAATAACATAAAAGCATAAGCAAATGTATCATACATGACTTGAAAATAAACATGAAAGTGGCACAAGGGCTAAAGCCCCGAAGTAACGAAATATTATAATTCCAAAATGAAAAAGTGTTTGAGAGATAAAAATAACATCTAAGCAACATACTCTCAACACTCAAGCTATCAAATCAAGTTAAATCTACTGCATGTCATCGTCCGGTGGAGGAGGAGGAGGGGTCTGATATGTGAGGTGCAGCTATCGTATCATATCGTACATCTCATTCTGCTGTCGCTGAAACCCCTGACAGAACTGTGTGAGGCCATGGACCACCCCCTGGATGGTCGTCTGCGTCTGCTGAAACCTGTGGAACTCCTCCCGGAGGCCATGAACCTCAGACCGGAGCTGGAAGAACTCTGATAATTATCATTTTGTTGATAAATTTGTTGGAACCCGGATGGCTAGAGAGGGGGGGGGTGTGAATATAGCCAAACACTTGGACTTTAAGCTTTTATCAAGTTCTATACTCAATTTGTTAGTAGCACAGCGGAAGCACAATAAAACAGAGTATATGCAGAAATCTAAACCCTAAACTATGAGCAAACACAAGAATGCTAACAAGAGGATTTACAAGGTTCGGGGATAACTTGCCCCTACTCCTTGGCGTGCCCTTAAGGTGGGCGATCCCTTGATCGTCGGCAGATCAAGCCTCGGTGTTCACCGGATAGAAAGCAACCTCCTTCTCGGTAGAGTAACCTCTCCATAGCGTTTCAATCAAGGATATAGTTTTAAGCACAATGAAATACAAGAAAGATCTTACTTAGCACTTAGCAAAGACAAGAACACAGCAAGCTTCTCCCGAGCTCCACCCAGCGACGATCTCACGCAAGAACCCTTTCTTCGTGTCTTCTCGCTGTTGGACTCTAAGCCTCTTGTTCCTTCCTCCAAGTGCTCAAGCAAGGGATGGTTGCTTCAAGATTGCAGTAGCTTACTCAAGGTGATGGAACTTCAGAACACGCAAGCAAAGTGTGGAGAAGACAATGGCGCAGCAAGAACTCCAGCCTCAAAGTTGTTCCACCGAACACTCCACTACGCCCTTTTGATTCTCCACTGAACACCAAGTGACACCATCTCACTGCAGCCTCCAACTGCTCACCTGCAACCACCAGCCACCACTGAGCTCTTCTGGACTCCCTGAGCTTCCCTCAGACCAGCCCCAGACAGTAGCTCCAGCCAGCGCCAGCGCCCGTTGCAACCTGAGATGGAAAAACAGACAAAACTGCTCCAAGGAAAGACCTCCATTGACTCTCCTTGAGTGTTTGAATCCTTCCCTGTCATCTGCAGCTTAATCAGAGTATTAGAGCAGCATATCACTCAGTAAATCAAGTATCAGATGTAAAGCGTAGAGAATCAGATACGGTCAGACGCGATCAGAGCGTCTGACAGTGCAATTTGAATTAAAGTGATCGGTCACCGAACCGATCCAGGGCCTGTGGGTCGGTCACCAGACCGATCCACTGCTTTGCTGGGACTCCCAGCTCCCGTGACGACACAGGCCTGATCGGTCACCAGACCAATCAGAGTGAAGCCTGATTGGTCACCAGACCGATCAGGATTGCCACTATCCGATCAGGCTCGAGCCTGATCGGTCCACATCTGAGTGAACAGTAACGGCAGAAATCAGATCCTAAGTCTTTGATCGGTCACCGGACCGTTTAGAACCTGATCAGTAGGGGAACTCAACTCACTGTAAGTTCCCTGATCGGTCACCAGACCGATCAGGAGCCAAGCAGTGAGGATACTGCCTGCTCTCTGATCGGTCACCGGACCGATCAGGAGCCAAGCAGTGAGGCCACGACTTGCTCCTTGATCGGTCACCAGACCGATCAGGAGCCACACAGTAGGTTCCCAACCTCACTGTGTGCTCCCTGATCGGTCACCAGATCGATCAGTCATCGCTGGATCGGTCACCAGACCGATCCACGAAGGAGTAGCATGCCAACATCCCTGATCGGTCACCAGACCAATCCAGGGACTCAAACCTAGCCCTCCAAGCTAGGGTTTCATCCACCTTAGCCCTCCAAGCTAAGGATTTTTCACCTAACCCTCCAAGTTAGGAATTTTCACCTAACCCCTCCAAGTTAGGACTTTTCACCTAGCCCTCCAAGCTAGGACTTTTCACCCAACTTTTTCGAATTAGGACTTTTCCATACCTAGCCCTCCAAGCTAGGACCTGACCCTCCAAACCAGGACTTTTTCACCTAACTCTCCAAGTTGGGACTTTTCACCTAACCCTCCAAGTTAGGACTTTTCACCTAGCCCTCAAAGCTAGGACTTTTCACCCAACCCTTTCGAATTAGGACTTTTCCAACACCTAGCCCTCCAAGCTAGGATTTTCCATACCATGCCTGATCCCCGATCAGGACTTAATCATAATCAATAATCATCAACCTAAACTAAAATCAGTGTCAACACCAAAACAATAATCAGGGTCAGACTGCATCAACAATCTCCCCCTTTTTGTTGTTTGACAACCCGATTTTAAGTTTAGGGATTCTCAATCAATTTTCTCAAAATTGATAATCATAGGGGAATCATGATCCTCCCCCTACAACATAATCATCCTAAACTTAACCAACCACACTCTCCCCCTTTGTCGAACACCGAAAAGGGTCTAGAGGGGCTGTTAAGTTTACACTTGCTTCCCCTCAACCCTAGGGGTATCCAAAACAACAAAGATTTGATTAATTTTTGATAAACACATATGAACACATATGACAAAAATAGGGCATGACAACATAAGCATATGTATCATATGAACATGACATCATAAGCATAAACATAGCAATATAGAATGAGGCATATAGACAGATAGTAATCATGTGAACACATATAAGCCAACATCCTAAGCATGATAAGATAAATACAGAATATATGCAAGATATCAAAAGAGGCATCATACCGCATCACAACTAAATAACCAAACAGATGCATATAAATGCATCGAAGTCAAAACAAGTATGGCACAAGGCCATATAAGTCAAGTCAAGAGGCATACTGCCCGAGAGTCATACAATCTAAAGGATCAGAAAGACAAATCACAAGCAACCACAGAATGTATCAGTCATCAGCGGGGGGGGGGGGGTCAGCCTGCATCGGATCGTCCAGTGTATCATCATCATGGGCAAGAGATCCAGGTGCATCACTACCGGAAGGTGCATCCTTAGGAAATGTATGTCGGCGCCACTCACCGTACCAGGTCTGCTGCAACATGCGAACCTCGGAGACATCAGACTCTACCGAGGTCAGCCTGCGATCAATGGATCAGAACTGTGAGCGGACCTCCTCGCGGTAAATATCTCGCAGATGAAAATCATGCTGAATGGTCTAATCCAGCTCGAAAATCTGCCATCGTAGGTCTGGCTCTGGCTCATAGTCGTAATCATCATCAGCAGCAGTGGGAGCCCCCTGAGGTGCAGCAGCATCGGGTGGTGCCTGAAAATGAGGTCCTCCCCCAGGTAGATCACCGAGTCCCCACCCATCCTTCCAAACCAAGGCTTGATCATGCTCTCGAATAATGATGTCGGACTTGGCAAATGCCCGCCAACCAAGCCGACAATCCTGTCGGACCATAGGCACTATCCTGCCTTTGGTAACATCAACACCTACTGACATAAGCCAATCGGTGATGACATGACCAAATGGCATGTAGACTGTGCGACGGCTCGGCTCTTTATAAGATAGAATGGATTGGAAAATACTTTCCATGATATCAAAATCCATTCGGCGGTGCATACCGTAGAGCATAAGGCAATGATAGGGTCGGATCTCGGTTAAAGGCTTGGAAGTGATTGGTAGAATACAATTCGTGATAATCTTGAATAAGATGTAACTGGTGGGGGAGAGATGAAGTGCTGCAAAGGTAGGAAAATCAGGGCCCAACTCATCGAGACCGGCTGGGCGGGGATGACCAAAGAAGTACTGATAGATACCATCGGGAGTAACATCCTCAAAAGGGGCCAAAAGAGGATCAGGAAGCTCGGGATAGATTGAATACAAGTTGAGTGATCGTCGACCACCCAGATACTCTGCTAGAATGTCGTAAGAGAAATCAAGGTTCCTCTTGGTGACCCGAGTAGTGAACTCGAAGCCCCCCTGAGGTCCTTGCTGAAGATTGTTGTAGAACTCGGAAACCAGGTCATAATTGATAGGTCTCTCTAGAGAGAGAAGAAAACCAAGGTTATAAAAGGTGACTATCTCCATGATAGAGGGATAGTACTCGGTCAGAATGGGAATATCAATTGATCGGCAGGGTAGTAATTTAAAAGTCCTAGACTGAAAAGCTTGCTCGCATGCAGCATTTGGAAAGCGAGAGCTTGAGGAAGGCTGAGGCTTTCTGGAGGGCGCAGATGAAGATGGGACTTTCCCCCTCGAGCTGCCCTCAGCGGCTTCTTTATCCTTAGATGATTTTCTAGAGATTGGAATTGGTCATGGGAAGAAATTGAATCAAGTTAATCATGACACAAGATTAAAGGAACACAAAAACAATACAAGAATTGGTCATTATATAGGACAATCAAGTGAGCAAGATTAAATTGACCACATAAACATAGGTGTAACCAAGAGTCGATCATGAAACCATAATCATAAGATAGAATTGATCACAAGAGGATAGATTTAATCAAAGACAGAGCAGAGAATGGTCATGACAAATCAAAAGATTACAAATGTAAGAATTGATCAAAAGTCAACCAACATAGAGATATGATATAGTTTAGGTCATGGCATAAGCAAGGTCACGGCAAGCACCAGAAGACAAAAATTTGGTTAGCACAAACTCACAATCTGTGAACTGATTTGCAGGAAAAACAAAACCAAAAAGTCACTTTGGTGCCATTGGAGTTGATTTGAGAGAATCTTGAAGGCTGGAAGAAGAGGCTTGCGCAGAAGAAAGGTCTCGGCGCAAAAGATGAACTCAGGACCTTGAGCGAGAAGTGAACTTGCAGAAGCTCGCAGGAAACCTTCTCAGAATCGCACGCACGCACACAAAAGCTCACTCGAAAGAGGAAGAAGAAGACGCAAGGATGGCTCTCATGCAGGTTGAAGATGCGCAAGAGGGAGTTTTCGGCGCTAGGGTTCGAGAATGAGGGGTTTTGGAGGAGTTAATAGGTTGGTGGATCGGTCCACCAACTGAAATTAAATGTGATCGAACGGATCACCGTTCGATCTGATAGCGCCCAGACCGATCAGGCTATAGCCTGATCGGACTGACCTGGGCCTGATCGGTCGGGTGACCGATCAGACACGCTCCTGATCGATCGGTTGATCGATCAGGAAGTGAACAGTAGGGTTCGGAGAGACTCCTGTGAGCCCTCTGATCGATCTGTGGACCGATCACAATAGTGTGCTAGATCGGTCCGGGGACCGATCCAGGCTAACACAGAAAGTTTGGAAGAAATCTCCCAAGGTTTCTGTGACCCCTCTGATCGGTCTGTGGACCGATCACTGCAGGAGGGAGCCAGATCGGTCCGGGGACCGATCAGCCCTACTCCTGATCGGTCCAGTGACCGATCAGGGTTCCTGATACTCCCTGATACGATCTGAAACTTTCAGTTTCAGACTTTGACACGTTTTCTGAAGGAATTTGATGAAAGATATCGATCTTGGAAGTGATCCCTTGACTATACTTGATCCCTAAACAAGGATCAAAGGTCCTTATGGTTTGAATAAATCACTTTGCTCCACCCAAGTGGAGTCAAACTCAGACAACAATCATTCAAACAATTTTGTACCAAGTTCAAGTTTCCAATCAAGTTTCCTTGATTGGAATGTCCAAGTATGATCATGGAGCCAAATACACATATGTTATGCATTGGTTTTCCCCATACTTGGTCACCGAAGTGATTTTTATCTTGTCAACTTAATTTCTCAAGGGATGCATTGACATTTTGAGAAATCGAGTTGATCCTAGCATCTCACCCCATATCTAGCAAACAAAAACGTTTTGTTAAACCTTATAGTTTGTGTGAGATGCCCCCAAGTTACCCAATTGTATCCCAACAATTTGAAATAATCATGAAGGATTTTGAATACATTTTGATGTTTATGAAGCGCGACACATTCCCAACTCCCTTCTTAAGAAACTGAACTCATTCTCGGGGAGTGGTTTAGTGAAAATGTCAGCTAGGTTTGACTTGGACTCTACGTGTGAGAGTACAATAACTCCCCTAGCTACATGATCTCTAATGAAGTGGTGACGCACTTCAATATGTTTGGTCCTAGAATGATGGACTGGATTCTTGGTTAGGTCAATTGTGCTAATGTTATCACATAACACTTGCACACCTTTGTAACTTAATCCATAGTCCTCTAAAGTATATATCATCCACAACAATTGCGATACGCTCTCTCCCATGGCGATATATTCTGCCTCGGTCGTGGAAAGAGCGACACAATGTTGCTTTCGACTTGACCAACTAACTAAGGATGAACCTAAGAATTGACAGCCCCCACTTGTGCTTTTCCGGTCCAACTTACATCCAGCGTAGTCGGAATCGGTATAGCCAATTAAATCTAATGATTCGTACGGGGGTACCAAAGACCGACTCCAATTGTGCCTTTGAGATATCTCAAAATTCGTTTAACAGCGATTAAGTGAGATTCCTTGGCACAAACTTGATACCTAGTGCACATACCCACAGCGAAAAGAATATCAGGTCGACTAGCTATGAGGTATAGCAAACTACCTATCATGCTTCGATATTGGGTCAAATCAACGGGTTTACCACTCTCATCAATGTCTAATCTTGTGTTTGTAGCCATGGGAGTGGTTACCTCTTTTGAATCACTCATGTTGAATTTTCGAAGCATTTTTTGTATATATTTTGATTGGTGCACATGGATTCCGTCGCGAGTTTGCTTGATTTCAAGTCCAAGGAAGAAAGTTAACTCTCCCACTAGACTCATTTCAAATTCACTCTCCATGTGTCCAATGAACTCATTTAAATAACCCTTATTGTTTGAGCCACAAATTATGTCATCGACATATACTTGGGCTACAAAAATATTGTCACAATCTCTACGTAGAAATAGTGTAGGGTCTATTTGACCTCTAACAAAGCCCTTCTCAATTAGGAATGTCGACAGCTGCTCATACCAAGCCCGGGGTGCTTGTTTAAGGCCATAAAGTGCCTTTTTGAGCTTGAACACGTGGTTTGGAAATTCAGAATTCTCAAACCCCGGAGGTTATTCGACGTAGACCTCTTCTCTAATTAGACCATTTAGAAAGGCTGATTTGACATCCATTTGGTATAGCTTGAAGCCACGATGTGCTGCAAATGCAAGCATCAATCGGATGGATTCTAATCGTGCCATGGGAGCATAGGTCTCATCATAATCAAGGCCTTCAACTTGACTATAGCCCTTGGCTACTAAGCGTGCCTTGTTTCTAATGATTTCACCCTTATGGTTCAATTTGTTTTTGAAGACCCATTTGGTTCCAATGATGGTGGTCTTCTTAGGTCTAGGGACTAAGTCCCAAACTTGACTCCTTTCGAATTGACCTAGTTCATCTTGCATTGCAATGATCCAATCGGGATCATTTAATGCTTCATCAATTTTTCTAGGTTCAATTTCTGAGATTAAGGCAACTTCATTAGCCTCATTCCTAAAGAATGATCTAGTTCTAACCCCATGATGGATGTCTCCAACAATTTGGTCTTGGGGATGACTAGAGGCTAATCTAGTTTGCCTAGGTGTTGGTGGTGCTTCTTGAATGGGTTCACTAGACACAAGATCAACCTCAGGATCCGGTTGATCTATGGGATGTCTAGGCTCATTGTCATCAGACTCATCACCATCAACAACATTTGGACTTTCATTCAGACTTAGTCTCCTAAGTTCGAATTGGCCTTCATCTTCTGGTTGTCCATTGACTTTTGGAATTTCTTCAAAGACAATATCAGAAGACTCTTCAACTAATCTAGATTTCTTGTTGTAGACTCGGTAGACTTTGCTAATGAGGGAGTACCCGACCAGTATCCCTTCATCTGCCTTTGCCGTGAACTTTCCAAGGTGGTCCTTGGTGTTTAGAATGAATACCTTACAACCAAACACCCTAAGGTGTTTAACCGTAGGTGGTTTTCCAAACCAAAGTTCATGGGGAGTCTATCCTAAGAACCTATGAATGAGGACTCGGTTTTGCACATAGCAAGCTGTATTTACAGCTTCAGCCCATAAGTAACTCAGTAGTGAGTACTCATTAAGCATGCTTCGTACATCCTCTTGTAGAACACGGTTCTTCCTCTCTACAACACCATTTTGTTGTGGTGTTCTAGGAGTAGAGAACTCATGTCTATACCCTCTATCTTGACAAAATTCTAAAAATCATTGATTTTGAAATTCACCTCCATGATCACTTCTAATTGTCTTAATGGTTGATGATTTTTTATTTTCAACTCTTCTACAAAAAGAAATGAAAACATCTAAGGTTTGGTCCTTATATTTAAGAAAATAAGTCCATGTATATCTAGTAAAGTCATCAATAATAACAAAACAATATCTACTTCTATTCAATGATATGATAGTGCTACAATCAAACAAATCCATGTGAAGTAAATCTAAAGCGGTAGAAGTACTTACAACGCTTTTACCTTTATGTGCATATTTTGTTTGCTTACCCATTTGACATGCATCACAAAGTTTGTCCTTTTCATACTTGATGCTTGGTAAGCCACGAACTAATCCTTTGTTGGCCAACTTCCGGATGTTCTTCATGTTAACATGTGCTAGACTCCGGTGCCAAAGGGTGGACTCTACTTCTTTTGACATGAGACACTTAGCAAAAGCATTAGTAGCACTTTTAAATGAAACTTGATAAATATTGTCTGCTCTTGTTCCTACTAGTACCGTATCCAAGGTGTCATGTTGTCTAACTAGACATTGACTTGGTTGAAAATCAACTATGTAACCCGTGTCACACAATTGACTGACACATAGGAGATTAAATGTCATCCCCTTGACTAGAAGGACATTTGAGGTTCTAAGACATTCGGATATTTGAATGTCTCCTATTCCTATGACCATAAGACTACCATTGTTACCAAATGAAACATTACCTCTACTTTTCTTGTGAAGTGTGGTAAATAATGATCTATCCCCGGTCATGTGTTTGGAGCATCCACTATCAACGAACCAAGTTGATAGTGTTGGTGCAAGTTGCATCAATGATGCTTTCCTCTAAATGTTTTAATGTTTAACAATTTACTTAAGTCTGTGATAGAGTGAACAGACAAAGGGGAGTTGGGAAAGAAGTAAGTTAAGTTGAAGAAAAGTCCTAGTTAACCTAGGCATCGAAACCCTAAGACCTGGCGAAGGGCTGCTAGGCATCAAAACACTAAGACCTGGCGAAGGGCTGCTGGGCACCTAGCGAAGGGCTGCTAGGTATCGAAACCCTAAGACCTAGTGAAGGGCGGCTAGGCACCTAGCGAAGGGCTGCTAGGCATTGAAGACCTAGCGAAGGGCTGCTAGGCACTTGGCGAAGGACTGCTAGGGAATGAAGACCTGGCGAAGGACTGCTAGGGAATGAAGACCTGGCGAAGGACTGCTAGGCACCTGGAGGAGGACTGCTAGGTAATCGAGTCTTGGTCCGAGGGACTGAGCAACTTAGCTGAGCGATGACTAAGGACAGGAGTAGAGACAGGTCAGGGTTTGGGCGTCTCAAGGTCCGGAAGTATCGGAAGCTAAGCAAAAGTCTACCCGAAGGACTGGGTGGCAATCGTCTCCTGAAAGGAGTAGGTGAAAGGCATGTTCTCGGGGGTGGGAACTTGTGCCGCTTCGACCTAGGGTTTCGTGGAGATCCGAAGTCCGAACCAAGTCCTTAAGGCTAATATTATATGTATATGTGCTTTGTGTTTGTGTATCTTGCAGGTACCAAGATTGGAAGACAAAGCAGGCGGCTGGAGGCCCTGAAGCATGGCGCCCCCATCATCCAGGGCGCCCCCAGTGTTGGGGGCGCCCAAGCCAAAGAGTAAAAAATAGGTTTAAGTGGAGCAGGCAGAATAGGCTTCAAGCAGGGCGCCCGGGAGGTCCGGGGCGCCCGGGTTCAAAGCTGTGTTTGCTGTTTCGTGTCAGAAACACAGATAAGCCTTCATGAGGACACCCGGGAGGTCTGGGGCGCCCTGGTCAAGGTTTTATCAGCTGCGGCGAGGTCGGCGCAGGGATAAGGTTTTACCGGGTTTTTCGGGGCGCCCCCAGCGTCTAGGGCGCCCGTAGGAAGCCTATAAAAGGGGTTTCGACCCCTCTGCTTCAAACACAACTGCTAAGTACCATTCTGATCACTCTGACCGACGACAACGTGCTAAAGACGAGGCTCTACGACCGGGAGGCTCCAGGAGGAAGTGCGCGGCACTTCAGAGGTCCAGATCGGCCGAGCTTCAACTTTGTTTTGTTCGGTTTGCGTTTATTATTTCGTACTTAATTTTTTGTACTTGTGCTTGTAATTGTACACTGTAAGATGGGTTTTCTCTGCCTCCGGAAATTCTGGAAAGGAGACCAATAATGGACTCACGCCGAGTACATAGGCCTTGGACGTACTGACCCAGGGGGGTCGGGAACCAAGTAAATAAATCCGGCGAGTAATCTGTGTTTTGTTCTGTTCTTTATTTTTCTATTTTCCGCTGCACTAACGCTTTAAGTCTAGAACGAACAAAAGTTTTACGGAGTTTTCAACAAAAGATTTACGGTCGATATTCACCGCCCCTCTATCGACGGCACCGGTCCTACAATTGGTATCAGAGCCGAGCCGCTCTTCACCGGACTAACCGCCGACGGAGCAATGACGCTAGGAGTTGAGGAGGAACCCAGGGGTGAATCAGGTATATTTTAATTAAAATGTCTGTTTTTAAATTCCATATTATCTGTTTCACGTGCATGGAGAGAGGGCACTATAAAAATCAGTGCCCTACTCGTAAGACTCGATCTACCTCACCGGCGGCAAAGGGGACACCAGCGCCGGGAGTCCGGAAAAACAAAGATTACGTACAATGCTTCAAGTGCGGAAAATACGAACACTACAAGAACAAATGTCCGACAAAGGTACGCAAAATTTACATTCCGAAAAGTTTCAAAATTCCTGCACTGCCTTTAGATAATTTAGTTAATTTTTCGGATGAATTAGATTTACTGCATAGTAAAATTAACGGATGGGATCTTCTGGTCCGCAAACCCCTGGTCCTCCCCTGGACCACTTCTGCTCTATAAATACCCTCACACGTGCACCGCACGTGGACTCAACGAAGCCAAAAAAAAAAATCTCTCACGCGAAAAGTTTCCTTCTCTCTCGTGCATCCCTCCACCGCCGAGCCCTAACTCTTCCATCGGCGAGCCGACCTCCTCCTCCCCCGACTCAAGGCTATCTCTCGCGTTCTCGTCTCCACGCTCTTCCCTTCCCCGATTGAAAGCGCCGCACTCGGGACTTGCTTTGACTCAACGCCGCATGAACGGAGTTGGATCATCTCTTTTGTTGGTTAAGCATGCAGTTGGATTTTAATTGATAGAAGTAGCAAGTAAAAAACTAATTTCTCCAGTTTTCATATCTAGTTCTTTTTCTTCTTATTATTCTAATATGTTACAAGCATGGTCTGAGTACCAAATTCCACATATCACAAAATGGAAACAAAGTTAGCTCAGCGTGCGGATAAAGTTATTGATTTTATTTTGTCAGTTTCCATTTTGTCAACATCAATCTGCAACGTAAACTGATTTTATTGATTCAAACTTTATCCGGAGAGAAGCACCATAACTTGGTACACTAGAAGTAAAGCCTGCTCGATCAATTAGATATAGATTCATTTCACTTTCAGTCTGAATATGCTTCTTTCTATTCTTTCCAATGCAGGCCTAGTAGAGCTGTAAATGGTTGTTGCAGATACCCAAAATCCTTTATTAGAAGAAATGACTTGTGGATCTTTGCTTCAGCAATTGCAGGTTGTTCAGTTCTGTACTTCCTTTTTAAACTTGCACTGTATCCTATGAAGTCAACTAAATTGCTGGCCTTTTGTTTCAGCTAATATGGGATGAGGTTGGGGAGAGTGATGAGGAACGTGATCAGATGCTGCTTCAGCTGGAACAGGAATGCCTGGATGTTTATAAGAGGAAAGTTGAGCAGGCTTCAAAGATGAGGGCTCTTCTTCTACAATCCTTGGCTGATTCTAGAGCTGAGCTTGCTAGTGTTCTATCTGCGCTGGGAGAAAATTCTTTTGCTAGTGTTCTATCACTGCTCAATTCATTGTTGCTGGATCATGTATCACCGATCGAAAAGATGTCGCATCTGTCCTTCTGTCATCACAATCAGAGGAAGATATGCTACATGCTTGTATGGAAATGTCGAGTAGTTGTATAACAAACCTCTTTATGTATGAGCAAAAAAAAGAGATTACACATGAGTTTATGTTCAACAAGTCATAATAAACAACCATTTTCATGAAGGTTGTGTAGTAAGTTGGGAAGATTCTATCATTGTAATATTAAGTTGTCATATTAAGACAAAAATCCGCTGGCATACCAAAAGTACATGGTGCATTCATCATTGTAATATGGGAAGATTCTATCATTCATTTTTTTTAATAACAGGTATTCATATTTTACAAAAACTGAGATGCAATTTATAGACTTTATTGCTATTATATAACAAATGATTTGGAATACAATTTATTCCTCTAAAGAGTTTGAGATATGAAAACAAGTCTTATATATTTATCTAGAAAATCATGATTCTCAATATAATATAACAAACTCGAACATGTTTTATCAAACCTCATCCATTCAAGCAAACAATATGAATCGATACAATCTACAACACAATGTATATAATCAAACTAAACAAGTTACATCACTAATCAACAACTTACATCACTTAGAGTTACATCACAAAACAAGTTACATCATCCTCATCCCTATCATCACAATCCAACTACATACAACTACAACGATATGTGCGGAGCTTGACATTGCTCTTCGTTCATACGCCGTTGAGTGAAAGATGATGCCGAAGAAGAACTGTCTTAAACCAAAAAGAGTTGGCCCAACTCTGAAACCAGCTACCGGTTGCTGATCAGCTAGATGTTTCTTCTACAACTTCCTTCTGTAAATGGTGCTTGTCATGGATCTCATCTGTCCAAAAGGAGCTTCATTCCAAAGGAACTTCATCTGTTGTTTGTCATATGCAAAAGCCATATATCATTAGGCAGCAAATATATAAATAAATAAATGTCAGACCACCACACAATTACTTTACATAATTATCAAGAAAATTCATTTCATTGTGAATGGTATATGTAGTTCGTTAATAGAAAAGCTATTAAGAGTGTGACAGGTAATGTAACAGGTTAGTTTAGTTATGTTTATACCACTAAATGAAAGGCATGAACAGATTGCATAAGACGACAACACATAATATAATGACTATCAACTTTAAATGCAAAAAAATATGAATGGAACATAGGGCTCAGAGTCAACTAAGCATCAAAGTTAGTTCCCGGTCATTTGGTGTGGCTGATATGTCCTTCAATCCTGGGTGTTCAACTGATGTAGTCAATGAGGGTGTTCTTAGTAGAGTCTGGACAAACCAACCAGCTCGCATGCGAACTTACACTAAGGTCAGCTAATTTTTCCCAATACTTTAATTTTGTTGTATGCACACCTCATACGATTGCCTTTATAAAAAATGAATATTCTTGAGAGTTTGGTTTTAACAATCAATCCTGAAAATGAAGTAGCTTACACGTTCCAAAGGTCGCAATGCTGGATCCGTGAGGACTAACTTTGATATGTGGAATTTGGTACTCAGACCATGCTTGTAACATATTAGAATAATAAGAAGAAAAAGAACTAGATATGAAAACTGGAGAAATTAGTTTTTGACTTGTTGCTTCTATCAATTAAAATCCAACTGCATGCTTGACCAACAAAAGAGACGATCCAACTCCGTTCATGCGGCGTTGAGTCAAAGCAAGTCCTGAGTGAGGCGCTTTCAATCGGGGAAGTGAAGAGTGTGGAGACGAGGACGCAAGAGATAGCCTTGAGTCGGGGGAGGAGGAGGTCGGCTCGCCGGTGGAAGAATTAGGGCTCAGCGGCGGAGGGATGCGCGAGAGAGAAGGAAACTTTTCGCGTGAGAGATTTTTTTTTTTTTGGCTTCGTTGAGTCCACGTGCGGTGCACGTGTGGGGGTATTTATAGAGCAGAAGTGGTCCAGGGGAGGACCAGGGGTTTGCGGACCAGAAGATCCCATCCGTAAAATTAATATCTTGCATGACAAATTAGAAAATGAAGATATGACTAAAATATCTGAAATTAATTATCTAATTCAGAACATTAATTCAGTAATTTCTAAAATAAATTATCATAACTTTAATTCTAATAATGTTAATTCTGATAATTCTAATTTAGATAAATTAAATTCTAAGGATAAATCTGAATTCAAAAGTCTTAAGGATAATTCTAAATTTGAAAATTTTTTAGATAATTATGAATTCAAATTTGAAAATCCGTTGCTATGAAGTTAGTAGAATTAATCCAGAAATTAATTCTGAAAACTTAAGGATAATCCAGAAATTAATTCTGAAAATCTTAAGGATAATCTAGAAATTAATTCTGAAAATCTTAAGGATAATCTAGAGATTAATTTTGAATTTCTTGAAAATATTAAAGATGTGTCTGAGGATAATTCTGAGGATAAATTTGAAGATGAAATTCTCTTAGATAATAACTTAATCATAGATAATATTGAAGATTATCACAAAACTTTAATTAGTGGCCCAAATTACTCCACCTATGTTGAGGATATTGAAAGATATAATTTTGAGGATAAGGAGGATATGGAACTATCTAAGATCAATGCCATAATCAATAAAAATTACAAAAATTCAAATAAATCAAAATTATTAGAGAAACTTGAAAAGATAGATAAAGATGAAGAAAAAATTTTCGAAATAATGAAAATGATGAATTTAAACCCACAATTATTAATTAATCATTTCAACCTTAATTATTCAAATTAAATTAAATTCAAATTAAATTAAATTCAAATCAAATGAAATTAAATTCAAATTAAATTAAATTCAAATTAAATAAATTCAAATTAAATTAAATTAAATTCAAATTAAATTAAATTAAATTATATTCAAATTAAATTCAAATTAAATTAAATTAAATTCAAATTAAATTAAATTAAATTCAAATTAAATTATATTCAAATTAAATTAAATTAAATTCAAATTAAATCAAATCAAATTAAATTCAAATTAAATTAATTTAAATTAATTCAATTAAATCTTAATTAATGTGAACTTAAATTAATTCAAATTAATCATAATTAATTCGAAATTAATTCAAATTAAATTAACTCAAACTTGATTTAATTCAATCTAAATTAATTGAAACTTAAATTCATTAATTCTCATTTAATTAATTTTAATTAAGTTAACTTCAATTAATTCTTAACCCAATCAAATATTAAATAAACCCGAACTAAACTAAAATCTTACCCAAACCGCAACAATTAATTTAATAAAATTAAATACGTCAAAGTGGGTTGGCATATTCGCAGGTTCATACGACATGTATCAAATCAGGAATTTGATACAATTTTAGAAACTTAAATAAAATGATTTGAATTGTTTGACTCATGCATAATTGCCATGTCATGCATTTGCTACTTCTTTTAAATAAATGACATGTCATTCATATTTAAATTTTATGTCTATATTAGAACGGCTATAGGAAAAAGAATAATTGAAATTTGAATAACATAGTATTGGGTGGCAGTGAGATGATAGTACGTTAGGGAAGCCAACTCTAATAAGGTCAAGTATACTCTACTTGGTCTCTTTAGACTGGTGAAACTAGCCGAAGCTACCGATCCAAGACCCAAACTAGTTAGACCAGAATTTTTTAAAAAGTAATTTTGAAAATAAAATTTCATTAAAAGACTTTGTCAAGGAAAGGGTTGATGATCCAATAAGGCTACGACCAAAGAAAGACTAGTGCCTCGCCAAGACCTGGAAGCCAATTTTTGAAATTCAAATTCAACTTACTTCTTATCAAATTCAAATCTAACACAAGCTTCAATTAAATCTTAGAGTTAATTATAAATTAAGAAAAATGATTCAAGCATCTCACAATACACCAATAAGGAAACCATGCTTGCTATATTGATACATCTAAAATGGGTGAGATGTTAAGGACTAATGAATTGAAAAGTATTTTTCAAAATTGTTTCTCAAAATTGTTAGAATATTTTCCTAAAAATATATTTTCAAAATAGTGCTTCAACATAATAATGTTTTTATGGAATTCATGCTTGTCTGATTGAATATACATATTATATGTTTTCAAAAATTATATCTTTTTAAAATTGTTTGACTCACTCAATTAGACACAAGCCTCTTAGGACAACACTAAAGTTCCTTAATGCACTTAGATAGAGTCAAATGGTATCGGGTACAGGGGGAGTGGTTTATTCTTTTTCAAAAATTGTTCTTGAAAAACCACTGTCTTTTAAAATGGTTTTCGAAAACCGGGCTTTAAACACTATTACTTACGTTTTTCGAAAACTATGTCGGATAAATTACCTTAATTTCAAAATATGCTTCAAAATTTCAAAATACATTCTAAAAGTGTGCTTTGTCTAGTTTGATTTTGATAATCCCTAAAGACACAGAGGAAGGTCCACTTCATAATCTACAAGGACTCCTAGGATGTGCCAAATTTAGGGGGAGTATGAATCAAACTTCTGAAAATAGTTTTTTATATAATTAATTATTTTAAAATTATTAGATAATTCTTTTGATTTGAATCAAACCTTAAGACTCAGAGGAAGAGTACTTGTGGTCAACAAGCTTCCCATGGCTGGGTCAAGTTTAGGGGGAGATCAAGTTAAAAGAATTATTGAATATTTCAAATATTTTCATACGCGGTATTTTCAAATCTTGCTAAAAACATAAGTAGTCTTTCAAAATACTATTATTCTATTTGTCAGAATCTGTGTGACTTATGAAATTATTTTTGAAAAAATGTTTACTTGGGTCGGAGAACTTCCAGGACACTTAGGAAATGCCCTTGTAGTCAACAAGGTTTCCCAGGATGGTGTCAGACTGGAAGATAAACCAAGTCAAGTAAAATATTAGGTCTTCAAAAGTTCACACATTTTTCAAAATGTACTAGCATATATTTTCAAAAGTACTATCATTTTTTTGGCAAAATTCTGTTAATATTTACTTGAGTTTGAAGAATTTCTAGGATACTTAGGAAAATGTCCTTACAGTTAACGAGGTTTCCTAGGATTGTGTCAGACTGGAAAAGAAACCTAGTCAAGTAAAATATTACGTTTCAAAAATTACTTAGACCTTTCAAAGTTTCATCTTTTTCAAAAGTAGTTAGTACTTGCAAAATATACATAATATTTTCCAAAATAGCATTCTTTCGAAAGTTATGCATTTTCTAAAAAGTACTTATATTTTTCAAAAATTACAAAAGTACTTGCATCTTTTTTTAAAGATCATAATAATTTTCAAAGTACTTGTACTTTTCAAAGTGCATAGCATCTTTTTCAAAATATGCATTTTTCAAAAAATACAATATACCATTCAAAATACAATGCTTTTAAAAATTTTGCACTAAGTATTTTCAACAAAGAACCAAAGGTTTTCATTGTTGGTGCAAGTATTCTTTTGTGGTTTTTTTTGATGTATGACAAAGGGGGAGAGGTGTGCTTAAGTTAGAAAAATTTTCTCTTTTCTCCCAAAAATAAAAAATTTAGTTTCAAAACTTATATCATTTTTTCATTTTTTTTATCCCAAGGATAGTAAGTTAGCCCCTTCAACCAATCTAACTTAAGTTATTGTCAAACATCAAAAAGGGGGAGATTGTTGGTGCAAGTTGCATCAATGATGCTTTCCTCTAAATGTTTTAATGTTTGACAATTTACTTAAGTCAGTGATACAGTGAATAGACAAAGGGGAGTTGGGAAAGAAGTAACTTAAGTTGAAGAAAAGTCCTAGTTAACCTAGGCATCGAAACCCTAAGACCTGGCGAAGGGCTGCTGGGCACCTAGCGAAGGGCTGCTAGGCATCAAAACACTAAGACCTGGCGAAGGGTTGCTGGGCACCTAGCGAAGGGCTGCTAGGTATCGAAACCCTAAGACCTAGCCAAGGGCTGCTAGGCACCTAGCGAAGGGCTGCTAGGCACCTGGTGAAGGACTGCTAGGGAATGAAGACCTGGCGAAGGACTGCTAGGCACCTGGCGAAGGACTGCTAGGGAATAAAGACCTGGCGAAGGACTGCTAGGCACCTGGAGAAGGACTGCTAGGGAATGAAGACCTGACGAAGGACTGCTAGGCACCTGGTGGAGGACTGTTAGGTAATAGAGTCTTGGTTCGAGGGACTGAGCAACTTAGCTGAGCGATGACTAAGGACAGGAGTAGAGACGGGTCAGGGTTTGGGCGTCTCGAGGTCTGGAAGTATCGGAAGCTAAGCAAAAGTCCACCCGAAGGACTGGGTGGCAACCGTCTCCTGAAAGGAGTAGGTGAAAGGCGCGTTCTCGGGGGTGGGAACTTGCGCCGGTTCAACCTAGGGTTTTGTAGAGATCCGAAGTCTGAACCAAGTCCTTAAGGCTAATATTATATGTATATGTGCTTTGTGTTTGTGTATCTTGCAGGTACCAAGATTGGAAGACAAAGCAGGCGGCTAGAGGCCCTGAAGCAGGGCGCCCCCATCAGTGGGGGTGCCCCCATCATCCAGGGTGCCCCTAGTGTTGGGGGCACCCAAGCCAAAGAGAAAAAAATAGGTTTAAGTGAAGCAGGCAGAATAGGCTTCAAGCAGGGCGCCCGGGAGGTCCGGGGCTCCCGGGTTCAAAGCTGTGTTTGCTATTTCGTGTCAGAAACACAGATAAGCCTTCATGAGGGCGCCCGGGAGGTCCGGGGTGCCCTGGTCAAAGGTTTTATCATCTGCGGCGAGGTTGACGCAGGGATAAGGTTTGACCGGGTTTTTCGGGGCGCCCCCAGCGTCCAGGGCGCCCGTAGGAAGCCTATAAAAGGGGTTTCGACCCCTCTGCTTCAAACACAACTGCTAAGTACCATTCTGATCACTCTGACCAACGACAACGCGCTAAAGACGAGGCTCTACGATCGGGAGGCTCTAGGAGGAAGTGCGCGGCACTTCGAAGGTCCAGATCGGCCGAGCTTCAACTTTGTTTTGTTCAGTTTGCGTTTATTATTCCGTACTTAATTTTTTGTACTTGTGCTTGTAATTGTACACTGTAAGACGGGTTTTCTCCGCCTCCAAAAATTTCAAAAAGGAGACCAATAGTGGACTCACGCTAAGTACATAGGCCTTGGACGTACTGACCCAGGGGGTCGGGAACCATGTAAAAAAATCCCGCGAGTAATCTGTGTTTTGTTTTGTTCTTTATTTTTCTATTTTCCGCTACACTAACACTTTAAGTCTAGAACGAACAAAAGTTTTATGGAGTTTTCAACAAAAGATTTACGGTCGATATTCACCCTCCCCTCTATCGACGGCACCGGTCCTACAGATAGATGCTCCCCCTCAATCATAACCTACACAATTCGAAAAATAGAAGTTTTAGGTACCCAAACCTTGGGACCTAAAGCACCTACTAAACAAGACTTAGGCACCCATGCCTTGACAACTTTCTTTTGAATCCTAGGTGTCTTAGATTGTCTCATATCAGTCCTATACATAAGAGACACAAATGAAGGTTCTTTTGGTCGGTAACCAATACCGGCCCTATTGTAGACTGCACTTTGGGCATTCAAGATTATGTCTAATGTCTTTAAGCTAGTTGAGAACTTCTCAAGAATATTCTTGAGTTTCTCAACTTCGCTCTTCAATGATTTATTTTCTTCTACTAGCAAATCATCATGCAAATCATCTACATCCTCAACCTTAGAGGATTTCAAATTTTCAACCTCAAGTTTCAATGATTTAATTTCATCCTCTAACATTTCAACATGCAAGTCATCTATGTTATCATCCCTAGATGCTTTCAATTGTTCAATTTCCAATTGAAATGTTTTAACCTTATTTTTTGACTTCTTTAACATATTGGTTAAACATGCAATAGCTCTATAACATTTCTCAAGTTCGGGAGAAGTTACCTCTTCATCATCCGAAGATGATGAAGCCGCGTTTGAGGAGTTTGATGACTCATCACTGCTTTCCTCTCCAAGAGCCATTAGTGCCACATGCCTTGTGCTCTTCTCCTCCTTTTCTTCTTCGGATGAGCTTGAGGAGGATTCATCCCAAGTGGCCTTCAAGGCCTTCTTCTTCTTCTTGGATTTTTCTTCTTTCTTTTTGGATTTCTCCTTCTTCTTCTTTAGCTTTGGGCATTCATTCTTGAAATTCCCTTTCCTACCACACTCATAACAAGAAGCATTAGACTTATCAACTTTAGCTTCACTAGAGTTACCTTTACTCTTGAAGCGTCGACCCCTTCTCATCATCCTTCTCACAAAATTTGCCATCTCGGAGAATGAAGAGCCGCTGCCATCTTCCTCGGAATCGGACTCGGATTCGGAAGAGGATGAAGATGAAGAGACTTCCTTCTCCTTCTTCTTCTCCTTCTTCTTCTTGTTGGATCGTTCCCCTGCAACTAAGGCAATCCCATTCTCCTTGGGGCCTTTGTTAGCCATTTCATGCAATTCCATTTCACAAAACAAATCATCTAACTTAACAATTGATAAGTCCTTGGAGATTTTGTAGGCATCCACCATGGATGACCACAAAGCATTCCTTGGAAATGCTTTTAGCACATACCTCACTAGGTCGCGATTCTCGACTTTTTCATCAATAGAATGAAGCCCATTGAGGACTTCCTTGAACCGGCTATGAAGCTCACTTACCGATTTATTTTCCTTCATGGAAAGGTTTTGTAATTGGTTGAGGAACAAATCCATCTTGGCGATTCTTGAATCTCGGGTGCCCTCGTGGAGTTCGATGAGCTTGTTCCACAAGTCCTTTGCACTTGTGAAAGGACCAACCTTGATGAGTTGGTCTTTGTTCATGCCGCATTGTAGAGTGACAACCGACTTCGCGTCGGCTTCACTCTTTCAAGTTTGTTCGGCTGTCCACCGCCACGATTCAAGTTCCTTGCCTTCATCATCCTTTAGAGGGGTAAAACCCTCCTTCACCGCGAACCAAGTGTTGATGTCCATCTTCAAATAATACTCCATCTTCGATCTCCAATATTGGAAATCTGCGCCATCGAAGAAGGGAGGTCGGGTGGTGGAAAAACCTTCTCTCAACGCCATGGATGATAGCTCTCGGTTGTTAATCCGTAAAAGCAGAGCCCCAAGCTCTGATACCACTTGTTGGAACCCGAATGGCTAGAGAGGGGGGTGAATATAGCCAAACACTTGGACTTTAAGCTTTTATCAAGTTCTGCACTCAATTTGTTAGTAGCACAGCGGAAGCACAATAAAATAGAGTATATGCAGAAATCTAAACCCTAAGCTATGAGCAAACACAAGAACGCTAACAAGAGGATTTACAAGGTTCGGGGATAACTTGCCCCTACTCCTTGGTGTGCCCTTAAGGTGGGCGATCCCTTGATCGTTGGCAGATCAAGCCCCGGTGTTCACCGGATAGAAAGCAACCTCCTTCTCGGTGGAGTAACCTCTCCACAGCGTTTCAATCAAGGATATAGTTTTAAGAACAATGAAACACAAGAAAGATCTTACTTAGAACTTAGCAAAGACAAGAACACAGCAAGCTTCTCTCGAGCTCCACCCAGCGACGATCTCACGCAAGAACCCTTTCTTCGTGTCTTCTCGCTATTGGACTCTAAGCCTCTTGTTCCTTCCTCCAAGTGCTCAAGCAAGGGATGGTTGCTTCAAGATTGCAGTAGCTTGCTCAAGGTGATGGAACTTCAGAACACGTAAGCAAAGTGTGGAGAAGACAATGGCGCAGCAAGAACTCGAGCCTCAAAGTTGTTCCACCGAACACTCCACTACGCCCTTTTGTTTCTCCACTGAACACCAGGTGACACCATCTCACTGCAGCCTCCAGCTACTCACCTGCAACCACCAGCCACCACTGAGCTCTTCTGGACTCCCTGAGCTTCCCTCAGACCAGCCCCAGACAGCAGCTCCAGCCAGCACCCGTTGCAACCTGAGATGGAAAAACAGACAAACCTGCTCCAAGGAAAGGCCTCCATTGACTCTCCTTGACTGTTTGAATCCTTCCCTGTCACCTGCAGCTTAATCAGAGTATTAGAGCAGCATATCACTCAGTAAATCAAGTATCAGATGTAAAGCGCAGAGAATCGGATACGGTCAGACGCGATCAGAGCGTCTGACAGTGCAATTTGAATTCAAGTGATCAGTCACCGGACCGATCCAGGGCCTGTGGGTTGGTCACCAGACCGATCCACCGCTTTGCTGGGACTCCCAGCTCCCACGACGACACAGGCCTGATCGGTCACCAGACCAATCAGAGTGAAGCCTGATCGGTCACCAGACCGATCAGGATTGCCACTATCCGATCAGGCTCGAGCCTGATCGGTCCACATCTGAGTGAACAGTAACGGCAGAAATCAGATCCTAAGTCTTTGATCGGTCACCGGACCGTTCAGAACCTGATCAGTAGGGGAACTCAACTCACTGTAAGCTCCTTGATTGGTTACCAGATCGATCAGGAGCCAAGCAGTGAGGATACTGCCTGCTCCCTGATCGGTCACCGGACCGATCAGGAGCCAAGCAGTGAGGCCACGACCTGCTCCCTGATCGGTCACCAGACTGATCAGGAGCCACACAGTAGGTTCCCAACCTCACTGTGTGCTCCCTGATCGGTCACTAGACCGATCAGTCATTGCTGGATCGGTCACCAGACCGATCCATGAAGGAGCAGCGTGCCAACATCCCTGATCGGTCACCAGACCGATCCAGGGACTCAAACCTAGCCCTCCAAGCTTGGGTTTTATCCACCTTAGCCCTCCAAGCTAAGGATTTTTCACCTAACCCTCCAAGTTGGGAATTTTCACCTAACTCTCCAAGTTAGGACTTTTCACCTAGCCCTCCAAGCTAGGACTTTTCACCCAACTCTTCCGAATTAGGACTTTTCCATACCTAGCCCTCCAAGCTAGGACCTGACCCTCCAAGCCAGGACTTTTTTACCTAACTCTCCAAGTTTGGACTTTTCACCTAGCCCTCCAAGTTAGGACTTTTCACCTAGCCCTCCAAGCTAGGACTTTTCACCCAACCCTTCGAAATTAGGACTTTTCCAACACCTAGCCCTCTAAGCTAGGATTTCTGCACCTAACCCTCCAGATTAGGATTTTCCAACACCTAGCCCTCCAAGCTAGGATTTTCCATACCATGCCTGATCCCCGATTAGGACTTAATCATAATCAATAATCATCAACCTAAACTAAAATCGGTGTCAACACTAAAATAACAATCAGGGTCAGACTGCATCAACAAAATTTAGGCTCTCAAATCCATGTTTTGATCTACTATTATATGCTTATGTTTGCATTTATATAAGGTTTCATGAATTACCTCTATTTTAGCTTAAGATTCAATTCTTTCTATATTTAAGATGTTTTGGCACTAAAATTTAATATCATTTTTTGTAGGCTTCAAATGATCATGGACCTAGATTGGATTGGGTCAAACTTGAGTCAGAATTGGATCCGGATCAAAGTGATCAAGCATCGGATTAATATGGGTCGTCCAATCAAAGAACGGCTAGATCCGAGCCAATGGTCAACTTCTTATCAATCCGAGTTCAAGATAGAGTCTATCATGACCACAGATCAAGATCTGAAAATTTCATCCAAATCAGAAGCAATCTGACCGTTGGATCAAGCTCAAGATGATCTAGACCATTCATTCAAGAGAAGGGAAGATCTAAGCCATCCGTCGCACATCAGATTGATCTGAGCTAAGGAGAAGTAGATCAAAGCCATAGAGAAAGATCTGTGAGGTTTGATTCAGATCTGACTTGATCTGACCGTTGGATTAGTCCGAAACAATCACAGTCGTCCAAAATTCAAAAGGAGATTTAAATCAGGAATTCCCTCTCGCTGAGTGGGTCGTCGCGTTTTCGCCTGTTTGCTTCATTGTTCTTCGTCTATTCTTCATCAATTTACTTCAAGTTTGCTTCTTCGATCGCGCGACCACATTGATTCCGAGTTTGGTTCGAGTTCCAGATCGTCGGAATCGCGTCTCCAGGAGATTTTCTGATCAATTTGTCGCTGAGAAGAGGCTAGGTGAGGGTTTCGCCAGTTTCTGCAATCATCTGATCGATTCTTGTTCGTGCTCCATCCTTCATCAATCGGAGCAAGGCAGAGGGGTTCTCTGAGTTGATCTAATTGTTCCTGAGCCATCATCGCATTCCCACAAGTCAAGAACAAAGGGATCGGGAGGATGGTTCTCTTGAGGCAAGTTTGAGCTGAATTGATCGCGGAGGCTTAAGATCTGTCGATTTGTCGAGCTAGGGGGTTCGTAGCTGAATCTTGTGTGACAGCAAGAAGAATTCGAGCCAGAGGAAGGGTTTGATGTTTAGTTTCTGTAAACTTTCAGTTCCTGAATTCTGTTCTTCAGTCGTTTAGCTCTGAATCAGTTTACGTTCAGCTACTGATTGGTCCGCTCGACCGATCCAGATAGCTACTGATCGATTTGTCGACCGATCAGGCTTGTATCTGATCGGTCAGCCGACTGATCAAGAAATTTTCTGCACAAGTTTAGCCCTGTTTTAAACATTCAACTTGAAGTGAGAGAATTCCATTCAATTTCTGCAATTTAGTTCTATTTTAAGCTTCATAACTCTTGTTATCATCTATTACGCTTTAATTTTCATAATATCAAGTTGAAATGTTAGCTCTCAATTAGTGTTAAGCTAGGTTCTTGAGTAGCTTTAAAATTGGTTAAGTGTAGTTCTTGAAACTCCTTATAGCATATATGCTTAGCTAGTCCATTTTATTACTGCTCTTTCGTTTCTATTTGCAACACAAAATCCCATTCCATTAGAAAACCCAAAACTTTTGATGACAAACAAATTCAAGGTTGATTCAAACACTCATAATTAGTACCTGGAAAAAAATACGACCTGAGGCCCCTATTCTACATTTAATCTTGCTAGCAAGGGTTTTCAGTTATAAATTCTAAATTTGAGGCTCACTTGTGACACTAGTATTGGGCTACCATCAAATTTTTGGCGCCGTTGCCGAGGAGCCTAGTTGAGTTTGTTTGATTTTAGCTTGCGTGCTTATCTCTATATCTTGTGATCCATTTTATTTGTTACATTCTTCTGTATACATTAGCTGCGATCTTTTGTTTGTTGTATGACCAAATCTGCAGGTGGTATTCTTAAAGAATTTGATCCTGAAATTGAAAGGACCTTCAAAGCCAGGAGGAATCAAATTAGTGCTTCAGAGTCTATTGATATTCTTCCTAATCAGACTATTTCCACTCATTCAGTTGATCCTATGGCATACCACCAGAAAGCTATGAAGGAATTAGTAGCACCTGATGATGCTTTCTAGTACTTCTGCATAGCTTACCCAGAGCTTACTGGAGACTTTGAGTTGAGATCAGGACTCATCCACTTATTGCCCAAATTTCAAGGTCAGTCTGGAGAGGATCCCAACAGACACTTACATGAGTTTTACGTAGTTTGCTCCACCATGAAGCCTCAGGGGATTTCAGAAGAAGATATAAAGCTGAGGGCATTCCCATTTTCCCTGACTGGAGCAGCTAAGGATTGGTTCTACTATTTACCTACTTGGCACGTTTCTAGCTAGATTTCTATGAAGAAAGTATTTTTGGAGAAGTACTTTCCAGCATCCAGAACTGCAATCATCAGGAAGAGTATTTGTGGCATACAACAAGTAGTAGGAGAGACTCTGTATGATTATTGGGAAAGGTTCAACAAGCCTTGCTCTAGTTGCCCACAGCACCAGATCAGTGAGCAGCTACTTATTCAGTACTTCTATGAGGGTCTACTCTAGATGGATAGGATTATGATTGATGCTGCAGCTGGAGGAGCCCTAGTGAACAAAACACCAGACCAAGCTACGGAGTTGATTTTGAACATGGCGGAGAATTCACAGCAGTTTGGGAGTAGAGCTTTGTCCACCAGAGGAGTTAATGAGGTTCAGATGGTTTCAAATGAGCAAAAGGAGATTAAGAATTCATTGATGGAGGTTACTTCGCTGGTGAAGCAAATGGCTCTAAACAATATGAGCCAAAATCAGAGTTTTTCAGTACCTCCACCTTCAAGCCAAGTAATGAGGTTGTGTAGTATTTGCTCAAGCCAAGAACACAATTCGGATTTATGTCCTAACCTCCAACAAGATGAGACACTAGCGGCTTTGACTAAAGGACAATTTCAAGCCAAAAATAATCCCTACTCATCTACCTATAATCCGGGTTGGAGGGATCATTCAAACTTAAAGTATGACAACTCTTTTTATCAACAAAACCCATCACAACAGCCCTATCAGCAGCCCCAACCGAATTTCCAGCAAACTCAGCAAGGGCAGCAACAATTTCAGCCATTTCGACAACTAATTCAGCAATTTCAACAACCCTATCAACAAAATCAGCCACCTTTCCAAGGAAATCAGCAAGGGTTTCAAGGTAATCTGAATTATCAGCAAGGAAATCTGTTTTCTCAGCAAGGTTTTCAGCCATTCAATCAAAACTTTCAGCCTTCAAATCAGAATTTCCAGCCCACTCAATTTCAGCCTTCATCACAACAATTTCAACCTCAAACTCAAAATTTTCAGAGCTACAATTCTTAACAATTTCAACCAAGTCCCTCCCAGCCTAATGTTCAACAATTTTCACAGCCATTTCAACTCTATAATAAGCCCCAACAGCCCTACTTTCAAGGTTCACAGCAAGTTCAACATTTCAGCAACCTCAATCTTCATTTCAAGGCCAACCAAAGAATTATGCTAACCAAGGAGGCTATGGAGGCTCTAGTGGGGGAAATGCTCAACAACAAAGGTTAGAGGAGATGTTACAATAACTTTTGCAACAACAAGGACAACAAAGAAATGATCCCACCTTACAAAACATTGAGAGACAAATTGGACAATTGGCTAGTGGGATGAACCAAATGCAAGCCCAAGGATCAAGTCAACTACCTTCTCAAGCTACTCCCAATTCAAAGGGAAATGTTAGTGCCATCACTTTGAGGAGTGGGAAGGTTGCTTCAACTTCAAATGATCCAAGGGCTGATTTTTTTGAAAACAGGACAGCAACTTCTTTTTCAGCCCCAAACAACCCTGAAAAGTCTCCAAATTCAGTTGGTTTCAACCCTAGTCCAAGCCTAACTCTTTCCTTAAGTGAACCGGTGATTTTGGTGGAAAATGAAGGAGAAATCAGTGGTAAAAGTGGATTTACAGCAACTACTTCATTTGGAAATTTAGTTCAAAATTCAACTCCAAAGATTTCGGCTCAAGAGGAAGAATTGAGGGTTCCTTTGCCCTTTCCACAGCGCAAAACTCAAGCTAAAATGCAAGTGGAGGAGGAGAAGGCTAAGGAATACAATGAGTTTGTGAAGTTGTTTAGTAAGGTGGAGATTAATGTACCATTGTTGACCATGATAAAACAGATTCCTATATGCCAAATTCCTCAAAGATTTATGTGTTCACAAGAAGAAATTGAAGGAGAATGAGTTGGTCAGCTTGGGGAAAAATATTTCAGCACTTATCCATTCCATCCTTCAGAAGTGTGAAGATCCAGGGGTTTTTACTATGTCTTGTGAGATAGGGAGGACTATGTTTCATGATGTCATGTTGGACTTAGTAGCCTCAATTAATGTGATACCCAGATCAGTCTTCCAGATGCTTGGTATTGGTCCTCTGCAACCTACTGGAGTTGTGATTCAGTTAGCAGACAGGAGTCAGACCCACCCAGCTGGTATTATTGAAGATGTGTTGGTAAAGGTGAAGGAGCTGATCTTTTCTGTGAATTTCTACATTTTGGACATGGAGGGAGACTACTTAGCACACAGATCTCCACTCATCCTAGGGAGGCCATTTTTGAAGACTGCAAGAACAAAAATAGATGTTTATACTAGCACACTTTCCATGGAAATTGGAGACACAGTAGTCCAATTCAGTATTTTCGATGCCATGAAGCACCTTAGAGAGGATCACTCCATTATGAGCATTGGTATTCTAGAGGAGTTGGATGATGCAGATATACTTGTTGAGGGAGCTTCACTTGATTTCTCCAGAGAAGATGTCAGTTCAGAGGAGGCTGAGGTTGTATGTGCTATTGAGAAGGATAATTCAGAGGGTATTTCAGTCCTACTTCCAGCTGGTGAGGATTTTATAGGTGTAGGGGATTGCACTGAGCCCCAAGGATCACCTATTTTGATTGATATTTCAGATGATTCAGAAGACAGGTGTGTGAGTGTAGGGGATTGCACTGAGCCCCAAGGATCACCCATACATACTGAGCAGGCCCAGATTGAGCTTAAGCAACTACCAGATCATTTGAAATATGTTTATCTTGGAGAGGAGCAGAATTTTTCTATCATTATTGCTCAGCACTTGGATTCAGTGAAAGAAGAAAAATTATTGCAAGTCCTGAGGCAGCACAAGAAAGCTATTGGGTGGACTTTAGCAGATATACCAGGTATTAGCCCAGCTATTTGCATGCACAGGATATTTTTGGAGGAAAATGTAAAACCAGTTAGGCAGCCACAGAGAAGACTTAATCCACTCATTTTGGATGTTGTAAAGAAAGAGGTGACTCAATTTCTACAGGCAGGTATCATTTATCCTATTTCTGATAGCCAGTGGGTTAGTCTCATCCATGTGGTGCCTAAGAAATTTGGAGTTACAGTGGTGGAAAATGCAAGTAATGAGTTAGTGCTCACCAGAGTTAAAAATTCATGGAGAGTTTGCATTGACTACAGGAAGCTAAACCAAGTCACGAGGAAGGATCACTTTCCATTGCCTTTTATTGTCCAGATGCTTGAGAGGTTGGCAGGGAAGTCCCACTACTGCTTCTTGGATGGGTACTCAGGTTATTTCCAAATTTGTATTGACCCGGAGGATCAGGAGAAGACCACCTTCACTTGTCCCTTCGGCACTTTTGCGTATAGACGGATGCCATTCGGACTCTGCAATGCTCCAAGGACTTTCCAGAGGTGCATGGTAAGTATATTTGGTGAGTTATTAGAGAACTGTATGAATATTTTCATGGATGATTTTTCTGTCTTTGACACTTCATTTGATTCTTGTTTAGATAACTTGTCTAGGGTTTTACATAGATGCATTGAGACTAACCTTGTGCTTAATTTTGAAAAATATCACTTTATGGTAGAGCATGGAATTGTATTAGGTCACATAGTCTCTAGGAGAGGTATTGAGATAGATCCTGCAAAAATTAGTGTTATATCTTCTTTATCTTACCCCGTATATGTACAGGTTGTTCGTGCTTTTCTTGGCCATGTAGGATTCTACCGCAGATTTATTAGGGACTTCAATGTGATTGCTCGACCCTTGACGAGACTTTTGCAAAAAGATGTTGACTTTTGTTTTGATGATAAATGCAGAGAAGCTTTTCATAAACTAAGGGAGGTCCTTACTTCAACTTCTATTATTAGACCACCTGATTGGAATTTTCCTTTTGAACTAATGTGTGATGCATCTAACTTTGTTGTAGGAGCTGTTCTAGCACAAAGGGTGGATGGAGCACCTCATGTCATATGCTATGCCTCCAAGACCCTAGATGCCGCACAAGCTAACTACACCACCACTGAAAAGGAGCTTCTTGTCATTGTTTATACTTTAGACCGTTTTAGATCTTATTTATTGTGCTCACATGTTATTATTTTTTCTGATCATGCAGCTCTCAAGTACCTATTGAAGAAGCCAGATGCTAAGCCTAGGCTAATCAGATGGATGCTTCTACTCCAGTAATTTGATTTGAAAATCAGAGATAGGAGTGACAAAGAAAATCTGGTTGCAGATCACTTGAGCAGAATTGAGGGAGATGGATCTCCTACCACCATTGATGATGACTTTAGGGATGAGCACCTTCTTGTGATACATGGTGAGTCGCCTTGGTATGCAGACCTTGTTAACTTTTTAGTAGCACATGTTTTTCCTACACACTTTTCTAAAGCTCAAAAAGATAAACTCAAAAGTGATGCTAAATTCTATGTGTGGGATGACTGATAACTATCATTTTGTTGATTATTTTAGGCTCTAAAATCTATGTTTGATCCACATTTTATATGCTTAAGTTTGTATTTATATTAGGTTTCATGTATTTCCTCTATTTTGGCTTTTAATTCAATTCTTTGTATATTTGAGATATTTTTGGCACTAAATTTGAATATCATTTTGTAGGCTTCAAATGATCATGGACCTAGATCAAATTTGGTCAAACTTGAGTCAGCATTGGATCCGGATCAAAGGGATCAAGCATCGGGTTAATATGAGCCGTTCATTCAAAGAACGGCTAGATCTGAGCCATCGGTCAACTTCTGATCAATCTGAGTTCACGATAGAGTCAATCATGACCACAAATCAAGATCTGAAGATTTCAGCCAAATCAGAAGCAATTTGACCGTTGGATCAAGCTTAAGATGATCTAGACCATCCATTCAAGAAAAAGGAGGATCTGGACCATCCGCTACAGATCTGGTATATCCGTGCTAGGGACAGATAGATCAGGACCATTGATCAGTATCTGTGGAGTTTGGTTCAGATATGAAGAGATCCAACCGTTGGATGGAGCAAAAACAATCTCAGTCGTCCGTTGCTAAGTATATAAGCAATTCTTCTCCCCAATTTGCAGTTTTTTCGTCGCGTCTTCGCAGCAGCCGCTGTTCTTTCGAGTTCTTCGCATTTCTTCATCAAATTTCTTGTAGTTTTCTTCTGAGGCATGCGTGACCACATCGGATTCAGTTCTCAGCAGGATTTCAGATCATCCAGGTATAATTTCCAGTTAAGTTTGCTAATCGATTGTGTTTTAGGAAGTTTCGGAGAGGGTTTTGCCAGAGTTGGTTTTCACTGATCGAATCACTGTCGATCGCTGGATCTCTGTCGTCCGGAGCTGTCGAAGCAACAGAGAGGGGTTCTCGAAGCTGCCCCGATAGTTTCTGAGGCATTCGTCATCCAGTCAGTCGATGAGGAGAAGATCGCAAGGTGAATCCAGTCCCTGAACGTTCACTGTGATCAGACAGTCACACCTTGAACGTTCACTGTGATCGGACAGTCACACCACTGATCGGTCCCCAGACCAATCAGAGGAAGCCCTGATCGGTCCCCAGACCAATCAGAGGAAGCCCTGATCGGTCCCAGACCGATCAGAGGAAGTCCAGATCGGTCCAGCGACCGATCAGGGAGATCCAAATGCACCAATCCATTGCAGCTTGATCCGGGAGATATATTCCTCATTGGTTTTTGAGCTAGGGGGTTCATAGCTCATCTTTTGTGTGACGGTAAAGGGAAGTTTTGTCGAGAAACTGATTTGATGTTTAATTAGGATTATTTTTTGTTTTAAACGTGTATTTCTTTAAATTGTGCTAGTTGATACCATTACACTTCAAGCCATGTGCTTAAGCTAAGATTTGTTCTAGTTTTCTTTAATCTGCAATTTCTTTCATGCAATTAGTTCTCTGCAATTTATTACCTGCAATTAACTCTTTAAGTTCAATTCTATAGTTCGAATTTAATTGCTCAAGTGTTAAGTAGGTTAAGTTTAGTTCTTGCAATTTCCTTATTTCTACCATGCTTTAGTCAAGTTAAATTCATTTCATATTGTCATTTCATCTCTTATCGCAAAATGCCCATTTTATCTAGAAACCCCAATCATCAAACGACAAATAAACCTGCAAGCTCGAGTTAAACATTCATTCAACTAGTCCTTGGAAAAATACGACCTGAGACCCCTCTACTACTTTTTTATCTTTGTTAGCCACAGGGTTTTTAGCTTTATAAATTTCTAAATTTGAGACCCACATTCGTGACAGTCTATTTTGGGTCCATCAAATTTTTGGCGCCGTTGCCGGGGACAACTAGTTGAGTTTGTTTAGCTTGAGCTTGTGTTTAATAATTATATTCTTCAATTCTATTTTTTTTATTGCTTTATCTTTTGTATACGGTTGCTGCCATTTTATTTGTTTTGTGACAGGACTACATGTTCAAAATGTTTTCAAATGAACAGTTAGAGATCAAAAGTTCATTGTTGGAGTTAAAATGTTTGTTTAAGCTGATGGAGTGCCAACAAAGGACAAACGCTTATTCATCTACTTACCAGCAGTCGTGTCAACAATTTCAGCAGCAAAACCAATATTTTTAGCAGTCCCACTCAAATTTTCAACAACCAAATTATCAATTTCAGCAAGGGCAGCCAGAATTTCAGTATTTCCAACAATTTCAGCATCCCTATTCAGATTTTCAGCAGAGCCATCCTTTCAATCAGCCACCACAGTAATTTCACCCACAATTCCAGAATTTTCAGCAAGGTTGCAATCCAAATCTTCAGCAAAATTTTCAACCATTTCAGCAGCCACAACAGCAGTTTCAGCAGAATTTCCAAGATTTTCAACAACCATTTCATTGTGATCAGCAAGGATGGCAACCTTCACAGCAAGTTTATCAGCCACCATTCCAGAATTTTCAACAAGATTTTCCATCTTCACAGCCCCAGAATTTTCAACCTTTCAACCATCACTTTCAGCAAGCAGATCAGCAATTCCAACCAAGTAGTCAAACTAATTTTCAACAACCTCAGCAACCCAATTATTCATTTGATCAGCCCCAACTATTTGATTTTCAGAATTCACAGCCCACTCATGATTTTCAGCAACCTTATGCTACATTTCAAGACAAACAGGAGTTCCACACCAATCAAGGAGGCTTTGAGGATTTCGGTGAGAGTGAGGCTCAACAACAAAGGATAGAGGAGATGTTACAGCAACTCATACAACAGAAGAGTCTACAACAACAAGAGTATGATTCTACTCTCAAAAACTGTGAAAGACGCCTTGAGCAAATGGTTAGAGGAATGGAACAAATGCAAGCTCAAGGATCAAGCCATTCATCTTCTCAAGCTACTCAAAATCGTAAGGGGTATGATTGTGAACTAACTTTGAGGAATGAAGAGGTTGTTTCAAGTTTAAACACTCCAAATGCCGTATTTCCTAAAAAATTTCCAGCATTCCATTTTCCCACTCAAAACAGCCCCGGAGTTGATTTATATCAGTTCAAGGTGACCCTAGTGCAAGCCGAAGACATTCTTCAGTTGATCTTGCAATTTTGGTGGAAGAAGAAGAAGAAATCATCAAAATTAGGGCACCTACAGTATGCATTCCTCCTGAAATTCCTGTTCAGAGTTCACTTCTAAAATTTTCAGCTCATGAGGAGGAGCCAAAAGTTCCTTTACCATTCCCACAGTACCCCAGAGAGGATCCTCCTAGCATTAGCATGGGTGTTCTAGATGAGACTGTTGAGGCAGATTTAATAGCTGAAGAAGTTTCACTCGATATAGTGGGAGGAGATTTTAGCTCAGATGAGGTTGAAGACGCAATAGAGACAGCGGCATTGAAGGAGATGGGTGGAAAAGCTTGTGACAGCCTTGGACTTGATTTTGGAGCACTACAAGACCCTTCTCATCTTTTATTTTATGATGATATAATTTTTGTTGGTCCTAATTTTTCTGATATGGTTGTTGCAGATATTACTGAGGAAGCATGTGTGGCAGATGATTCTATAGGTGTAGGGGATTGCACTAAGCCCAGGGACCACCAACGGTGATGGATACATTAGAAGATTCAGAGGATAAGCCAGAAAGTGTAGGGACTTGCATGGTGGAAGCAAGGACCCAAGAATCACCTGTCTTAGTTGAATGTCCACCAGAACCTGAGATTGTAGTGGAGCATGTACTTGACCAGGAGATTTTTTAGCACGATCAGGTAAGTATTCCTCTTATTTCTTTGGAAAAATTCATGGAGGTACCTAGTGTTGAATTTGTTGAATGTGGAGAATGTTGTGATATATCTCATGTAAATGCTGATTGTGAAAAATTCTTAGAGGTGCCTAAAATTGATGTTATTTGTTGTGATGAATTTATTGACACATCTTCTGTAGATATTGTTTATGAAAAACCTGTAGAGGCACCTGAAATTGATTTTGTTGAATGTGGTGAATTACTTGATACATCTTTTGTAGATATGGATTGCGAAAAATTTTTAGAAGTGCCTCAAATTGATATTGTTTGTTGTGATGAATCTCTTGGTACATCTTATGCTGAAATTGATTGTGAAAAACTCATGGAGGTACCCAAGGTTGACTTCATTGGTTGCGATACATTTCTTGATATAACATATGTAGATGTTAATTGTGAAAATTTCATTGAGGTACCTAAAATTGATTTTATTGGTTGTGATGCATGTCTTGATACATCTTATTTAGAAATTGATTGTGAAAAATTCATGGAGGACCTAGTGTTGATGTTATTTGTTCTGATGAATTACTTGACACATCCTATGCAGAAATTGATGGTGAAAAACTAATAGAAGTACCAAAAATTGATTTCATTGGTTATGATAAGTTTCTTGATGCATCTTTTGTAGAAAATAATTGTGATAAATTCATTGAGGTACCGAAAATTGATTTCGTAGGATGTGATGCATATCTTGATTCATTTTATGTAGAGGTGGTATATATTTCACTCTTTTCTTACCCTGCATGCGTGCGGGAGGTATTTTCTCTACATGGTTTTGCAGGATCCCGTAGGCTTTTAGAATGGGTACTGAAACTTAATAGCCTACAACCTCCCGGAAGGACTTCTAAGGAGCATGCAGTGGGTGGGGTCGAGTTCACTTTGAATTTTAATTATCTACCCCAAGAATGGATTCTGAACCTTAATCATCTCCGACCACCGGAAGATGCTTGTGCAAAATTAATAAGGGAGAAATATGTCCATTACGAGGTTGATCACATGAGGATAGTTCTCCCAAGATGGATGCTACGTGCTTTCTACCCTACTTGAAGGGGAGTTATTTTCTTCTTACCCTCCTATTTCATTGTAAATATCACTTTCATGTTTTCAAGTAGTAATTTTTCTTTTCAAATGAGTTCTTGTTAATAAATGTTTGAGTAGAATAGAATGTATAAAAGTCATTGTAGATATCATGTTAGTCCTTTGGCATTTTATTTCTTACGTGACTATGAATAAATGTATTCATCTAGATTTTCTTATATCATTTTAGAGTCTCTTGAAAGCAAATTAAATTTGGTTGTTAAAACTTAGGATTTGAGCCATTGGATGAAAATCTTGGATGCTTGAGTACTTCTTAGTATTGGATTCTGAATTGATGAATTGAGATGAATTCTTTTCACCTAGTGAGGAATTGGCCGAATTTTTGTGATACACACATGCGATTGTACTCTAGAACTTGCTTAGGTTCTTTCAAAGCTATATTTCTATGATAGACCACATTTATAGAGGTAAATCACTTCGTTTCTTTTCTCATATCATTTTTGCAATTTCCTTGTTAATACACTCTTATTCCATATTTCCTTTCCCTCTTTTTCATGTTCATCATAATAGTTTGCATGGACTTGGATACCTTAATGTTTCTTAATGTTATTTTGTCCGAGACGGACAAAAGTATAAGTGTGGGGGAGGATGCAAGCATACTATCAAATTTTGAGGACAATTGAAGAAATTTTTGGCAACCAACAAGCAAAAATGTGCCAAGTGGGTTACAAGAGCTAAAATTGTACAAGTAGAGCATTTAGTTCCCTACTATCATTAAAAGCTCCAAGTGGTGAAGTTATGAAATCAAATTGTAGATGAGGAAGATGAAAATTAAAGCATTGGTTGCAAAAACAGAAGTGTGAGCTGCAAACAAAAAACAGGAAAAAAAACAAAACAAGAAGCAGTGAAAAAAAATCACAGGAAACAGAAAAAAAGAAAAGTAAAGGGAAATAAACATGAAGGTTCAAAAGATTGTTAGATTTTTGATGTGAAGTTAAGAACAATAAGTTAGTTGGATTTCGGATGTAGTTATTGATTGAAAGAAGACAAATTCAGAAGACAGCTTCGGGAATTCTGCAGAAATCAGCTTCTGTTGGAGGCCTGATCGGTCTCCAGACCGATCAGAATCATACCAATCCGGTCCCCAGACCAATCAGAGGCAATACAGTATGATCAGGAGCTGTCCAGAACGTTCCCCAGACCGATCAGACAATGTTTGATCGGTCCAGAGACCGATCAGAAAAGTTGACACACTGAATTTTCGCAGTTCTTCAATTCTTACTCCACCACAACCATGATACATGCAAGATAAGTCAAAAGAAATGGGCAAAGTACATTGGGATACATTTTTGAGTGTCCAAGTCTTCCACTTTCCCTAATTTTTCCATATTTTTCTTATCATGTTATATTTCTTCTCCATATTTCCCTATCATATCATTTTCTTTACTTTCCATATTTTTATCACCATGTCATATCTCTTTACTTTCTTTATCATAAGTCATAAGTATCAAAGTTCATCAATTTTCTATTTCATTTCTATCATTTCATATATCTTCTTTAACATGTTCTAATAAGCTTTTGTAGATGTTGATCCAAATCAAGAATAATGGTGGAGAGTAGATAATAAGCAAGCTTATGGTAGCACAAGAACCATGATTGTGTTTGAGTGAGCTCCATTTCATTTAAATGTAGAACTTAGGAAGAGAGCAACTTTAGAACTTTCCTTGCAAGGTTTTCGTGAAATTCATCTCAATGAGTCATGATGGACGAAGTATGCTAAGTTGTTGATTTAAGGACAAGTCTCTAGTCCATTGAGCTTAGATTTTTGAGAATTGACAACCCTAGGTAATTTCCTTTCAATTGCTTCTAACTATGATTGAGAATAATCTAGGGGGATACATCCTTAGTTTACTAGTTGGCTTGTGCGAGACGCCCAAGAGTAAGTATGGGGGAGTTGATAACTATCATTTTGTTGATTATTTTAGGCTCTAAAGTTCATGTTTGATCCACATTTTATATGTTTAAGTTCGCATTTATATTAGGTTTCATGTATTTCCTCTATGTTGGCTTTTAATTCAATTCTTTGTATATTTGGGATATTTTTGGCACTAAATTTGAATATCATTTTGTAGGCTTCAAATGATCATGGACCCTAGATCAAATTTGGTCAAACTTGAGTCAGAATTGGATCCAGATCAAAGGGATCAAGCATCAGGTTAATATGAGCCATCCATTCAAAGAACGGCTAGATCTGAGCCATGGGTGAACTTCTGATCAATCCAAGTTCACGATAGAGTCAATCATGATCACAGATCAAGATCTGAAGATTTCAGCCAAATCAGAAGCAATTTGACCATTGGATCAAGCTTAAGATGATCTAGACCATCCATTCAAGAAAAAGGAGGATCTGGAACATCCGCTAAAGATCTGGTTGATCCGAGCTAGGTACAGGTAGATCAGGACCATTGATCAGTATCTGTGGAGTTTGGTTCAGATCTGAAGAGATCCGACCGTTGGATGGAGCAAAAACAATCGCAGCCGTCCGTTGCTAAGTATATAAGCAATTCTTCTCCCCAATTTGTAGTTTTTTCGTCGCGTCTTCGCAGCAGCCGCTGTTCTTTCGAGTTCTTCGCATTTCTTCATCAAATTTCTTGTAGTTTTCTTCTGAGGCGTGCGCGACCACATCAGATTCAGTTCTCAGCAGGATTTCAGATCATCCAGGTATAATTTCCGGTTAAGTTTGCTAATCGATTGTGTTTTAGGAAGTTTCGGAGAGGGTTTCGCCGGAGTTGATTTTCACTGATCGAATCACTATCGATCGCTGGATCTCTGTGTCTGGAGCTGTCGAAGCAGCAGAGAGGGGTTCTCGAAGCTGCCCCGATAGTTTCTGAGGTCATTCGTCATCCAGTTAGTTGATGAGGAGGAGATCGCAAGGTGAATCCAGTCCCTAAACATTCACTGTGATCGGACAGTCACGCCTCTGATCGGTCCCCAGACCGATCAGAGGAAGCCCTGATCGGTCCTCATACCGATCAGAGGAAGTCCAGATTGGTCCAGCGACCGATCAGGGAGATCCAAATACACCAATCCATTGCAGCTTGATCCGGGAGATATATTCCTCATTGGTTTTTGAGCTAGGGGGTTCATAGCTCATCTTTTGTGTGACGGCAAAGGAAAGTTTATTCGAGAAACTGATTTGATGTTTAATTAGGATTATTTTTGTTTTAAACGTGTATTTCTTTAAATTGTGCTAGTTGATACCATTACACTTCAAGTCATGTGCTTAAGCTAAGATTTGTTCTAGTTTTCTTTAATCTGCAATTTCTTTCCTGCAATTAGTTCTCTGCAATTTATTACCTGCAATTAGCTCTTTAAGTTCAATTCTATAGTTCGAATTTAATTGCTCAAGTGTTAATTAGGTTAAGTTTAGTTCTTGCAATTTCCTTATTTCTACCATGCTTTAGTCAAGTTAAATTCATTTCATATTGTCATTTCATCTCTTATCGCAAAACCCCCATTTTATCTAGAAAACCCAAACATTAAATGACAAATAAACCTGCAAGCTCGAGTTAAACATTCATGCAACTAGTCCTTGGAAAAATACGACCTGAGGCCCCTCTACTACATTTTTATCTTTGTTAGCCACAGGATTTTCAGCTTTATAAATTTCTAAATTTGATACCCACATTCGTGATAGTCTATTTTGGGTCCATTATGTTGGATCGAGAGAAACGATAGAGGGGGGTGAATATCGTAAAACGTTCGGATTAATAAGTTAGAGAATTTACGCAGCAGAAATTTAAATCAAACACACAAACACCAAGTTTTTTACTTGGTTCGGATTCGCGGTCGGCTCCTACTCCAAGGCCCACGGTCGTTGACCGTTTTTGCGGGCAATTCTATATTTTCGCAAAACCAGTTTACAAGATTGAATTACAAGTATAGTAATGTAAACTTTAAAGAAAGCTCTTCGTCACCGACGTCCTCCTGCTCCGAAAAGACAATCCACACTGGACGTGGTAGTCACCAAGTCCTAGCGAAGGACTGCTAGGCACCAGGCGAAGGACAGCTTGGTATCCAAGACCTGGCGAAGGACTGTTGGGCAAAAGTCCAACCGGAGGAGCCGGTTGGCATCAGGTAAATTCTCCCGAGAGGAGTAGGTGAGGACGCGTTCCCCGTGTAGGGAACAGTAGGCGTCGGCTCGACCTAGGGCTCTATTTTGGAGGCCCAAAGTCAGAACCAAGATAGCTAAGGCTGTATAAACTAACATATTAATTGCTTTATGTTGTTTTGGACCAACCCTGGATGCAGGACCGAAGGAACGAGTGTCTGCAGCTCATAGAACCTCAAAGGAGTGAGGCAGAGGCTGAGTAGGGCAGCCGGAGCCTCCCGGGTGCCCCCAAGATCAACACAAAACAAAGTAAAAGCAAGGTGAGCTTCGACAGCTTTGGGCGGGGTGCCCCCCTGCTCCCGGGCGCCCCCAGGTGAAGCTAACGAAGCAAGCCAGCGAGAAGCCAAAGGATGAGAGTTGACCCGGTCAATCCGGGCGCCCCCAGCGTCCCGGGCGCCCCCAGTCAAAGCCTGATCCCGAGTGTTAAGGGATCAGAGCTGACCGAGACGGAAACGGATCGGATGACACATGGGGGGGCGCCCCCGACGTCCCGGGCGCCCCCATGTGCTATAAAAAGGGCCCTCGACCCCAAGGCTTCAACACTCAATTCATTCAATGCAATCACGCTCTTCTGCTCTTGCGCTCTGCTCCAGAAACCACCCGACTCGAAATACAAGCGCCGACGACATCCCTCTGCTCCGAGAAACATTCCACACCGGGCGTCGTAATGAAGAGTGATTTTCTATTTTTGTGTTTACTATACTGTAATTGTAACATCTATTTGTAAACCGTTTTGCACAAATATAGAATTGCCCGCAGTAAACGGTCAACGACCGTGGGCCTTGGAGTAGGAGCCGACCGCGACTCCGAACCAAGTAAAAAACTTGGCGTGTAACTTAATTAAAGCAAACTTTAGAAAATTGAAACAAGAAAATGAAACCCTAAAATATAAGGTCAATAAGTTAGAAAATTTAATTCATAATCTTGCTGATTTCGAAAATCCGGAGTATTACTCCAATTGTGACCTTACTTAGACAATTGTTTGTTTTAATTTTCGCTGCGTAATTTCTCTATCTCTTAAATCCAAACGTTTTCCGATATTCACCCCCCTCTATCGGTTCTCTCGATCCAACAAGTGGTATCAGAGTGGGGTAGTTCAAACTTGGTGCAACCACCAGTTATAAATTTTTTTCGGATTTACGAATTTTTTATTTTATTTCTTTTCTTTTTCATTAATCGAGGTGGTGCAACACCACTCGATCTTTATTTCAAATAAACAATATCTGTACGCCTTTTTCAATTTTGATTTCTTATTTTCTCACCATAACTCAGAATTGATAAAACGAACAACTTTTGAAAATTTGTCATAAATTTTTTTATTATTATTTTAATATTTTTCTCGAAAATCGTGCTAAGCAAATTTTTTCCTAAACATTAAATTCCTACTTTTTCATCATTAATCAGAATTGACAAAATCAATATTTTCAAAAATTTATCATAAATTATTTTTATTATTTTATTATTATTTCACCTCGAAATTCGTGCAACATTTATTTTGGTCTATTTTTTTTCCTTCTCCCACACTACTAATCCAAGACCAAGTCTGGGTACATTTCTGTTATTTCTTTTGTGTGCAAGGATTAAACTAAATGGCCAACCACGAGTGGAACAGTGCCCGTCCACCACTATTCTCCGGCGACAACTTCAAGTTTTGGAGATGTCAAATGGAGTCCCTTCTGAAGGCCCACATGGACTTATGGCGGATCATCCAAACGGGATTCTCTTTTCCCGTAGAAGATGAGTCATCAATCGAGTGGGATAAACTGGATGAACACACCCTCAATCAAATTGAGACCGATGCAAGGGCAACTGCAATCCTACAATGTGGCCTAACCAAGGAGCAACTCGAACTAGTAGGTCCATTCAGATGTGCCAGAGAAATCTGGGAAAAACTGATTGACCTTCATCAAGAGATCTCAGATGAAGAAGAAAATCAGGTAAGTTATCTTGCCCTTTCGGTCCAAGCACAAATAGCCGAGTCAGAGTCTTAACCCGAATCCAAAGTCGAACCAGAATCAGACGACGAATTGACTGAGACGGTAACCGATTTTGAATTCTTTTCAAAATTAGAATTAAATAATCAAACAGATACTGTAATGGTCGAGGAAGGTGTAAATTCTTTTACAGAGAAAAATCCTAAAGAACCACCAAAGAAGGAGCTTTAACTAGTACCCGAGTCCGACTCAGACACAGAATCAGAAGATAAGCCTAGATCCGAGGCGGCAAGAATCAAGGGGGAGATTCCCAATAAGGAACCAAAAGGTAAAAGTGTAAAATTAGATTTTAAAAATCATGTAATTTGTTACACATGCAGGGAGAGAGGGCACTACCAAAGTGAGTGTCCTACTCGTAAGATTCGAACGACACCACCGACGGCGACAAAGGAATCAGCTCCAAAAGCACGAAAGGACAAAAGTCGCATTCAATGCTTCAAGTGCCAGGAGTTCGGGCATTACAAAAGTGAATGCACAGATAAAAGTGTTGGATCGAGAGATGTGATAGAGGGGGGGTGAATGTCGCAAATCGTTCGGATTTAAAAAGAGCGGGTGCGCAGCGGAAATAAAAGAAAAACAGAACAATGCAAACACAGCCGGTTTACTTGGTTCGGAGCCTGGGTCGACTCCTACTCCAAGGCCCACGGTCGTTGACCGTTTGCTGCGGGCAATTCTATAAGTTCGTAAAAGTTTACAAGAAAGATTATAACAAGAACAGTTTAGTAAACTTTAAATACAGCTCTTCGTTACCAACGTCCAGTGTAGATCGAAGTTTCGGAGCAGCGGGACGTCGTCAGCTCGAGTTGGAAGATTTCTGGAGCGTGTCGCGGAAGCAGAAGAGCGCAGAAGTGTCGAAGCAATTGATGCACTGAAGAAGGAGGTCGAGGGCCCTTTATATAGGGCCTGGGGGTGCCCTGGTCGACGGGGGCGCCCCCCCACGTGGCAGCAGATCCACAAGAGGCGCGGTCGTCGACTTATCCCTTAATCCTCGGGATAAGGCCTTGACTGGGGCACCCTGGACGCTGGGGGTGCCCTGGTTGACCCGGTCAAACCTTATCTGCAGCGCTGAGCTCTCCTCGGTAAGGATGGGGGCGCCCGGGACAGCGGGGGCGCCCTGGGTGCGTAGTGCAGACGCGGCAGCAGCTTAACTTCTTCAGTTGGTTTGCCATGGGGGCGCCCGGGACAGCGGGGGCGCCCTCAGAATGTACTGTCGAGGTTCTTCAGGTTGTGTTGTGTTTTGTGTTCACCTTGGGGGCGCCTGGGACACTCCGGGCGCCCTGGTCAGCGATCGCCTCTTTCCTTTGAGGCATTCTGAGCTGCAGACACACGTTCCTTTGGTCCTGCATCCAGGGTTAGTCCAAAACACAATAAACCAATAACATAATGAATTATACAGCCTTGGCTGTCTTGGTTCTGACTTTGGTCTCCAAAATGGAGCCCTAGGTCGAACCGACGCCTAATGTTCCCTCAAGGGGAACGCGTCCTCACCTACTCCTCTCGGGAGAATTTACCTGGTGCCAACCGGATCCTCCAGTTGGACTTTTGCCCGGCAGTCCTTCGCCAGGTCTTGAGTTGCCAAGCTGCCCTTCGCTTGGTGCCTAGCAGCCCTTCGCTAGGTCTTTTCTTCTGGCAGCCCTTCGCCAGTGCCTAGCATTCCTTCGCTAGGGCTTGTCCATTCTGGCAGTCCTTCGCCAGAGCCTAGCAGTCCTTTGCTAGGGCTTTTTCTGTCTGGCAGTCCTTCGCCAGTGCCTAGCATTCCTTCGCTAGGGCTTTTCCTTTCTGGCAGTCCTTCGCCAGTGCCTAGCATTCCTTCGCTAGGGTTTTTCATGTATACTCAAGAAACATGTTAGACAACAACTAACCCTTAACTTTTGAACCCTTTTGCCAATATCAAAACACAGGTTTGACTTGGGTGCATTCTGCACCAACAATCTCCCCTTTTTGATATATGGCAACCTAGTTCAAAAAGTTAAGGAAAAAAAATGCTGAAATTGAAATCCTAAGTTAGATTCCCTCCCCCTGGAAGAAATCTCCCCCTAGGTTTTCAAAAATAGGTGATGTGAGTTAAGTACTTAGAAGATTTCATGTTTTGATAATAAGTTGGGAAATCTGCTAAGTTTTTCGAAAAGATGTTCTAAGTTTGGAAGGCTTAGAAAACTTTAGACAAATTCTCAGTTTTAGAAACATTTCAGTCTTTGGAAAATTTTCAGTTTTGGAAAAACTTCAGACTTAGAAAATTTCAGTTTTGGAAAAACTTCAGACTTAGAAAATTTTCAGTTTTGAAAAAACTTCAGACTTAGAAAATTTTCAGATTTGAAAAACTTCAGACTTAGAAAATTTTCAATTTTGGAAAAACTTCAGACTTTGGAAAATTTTCAGTTTTGGAAAAACTTCAGACTTAGAAAATTTTCAGTTTTGGAAAAACTTCAGACTTAGAAAATTTTCAGTTTTGAAAAAACTTCAGACTTAGAAAATTTTCAGTTTTGAAAAAAAACTTCAGACTTAGAAAATTTTCAATTTTGAAAAAACTTCAGACTTAGAAAATTTTCAGACTTTTAGAAAGATTTTCAGATTTAGAAAATTTTAGAGAATAATTTGAGCAAAAATTAATAACACTTCAAAGCAAAAAGGATTTTAAGCAAATAAATTGAGTTTAGAAATAATTCAGAGTTAGAAATTTTGGAAAAACATTTTTGTTCCTTGTTTCCTTTCCAACTCTCCCCCTTTGACATATATCAAAAATGCACAAAAAGATATTTGCAATAATTAAATTAAGCATTTGCTGTACTGAATCGAGCTGGGACCTAAGTCTGGTTAAATCTTTAGGGACCTGTCTAACCCAATTAGCTACTTACTAACTGTTATAAACAGTAGTTTTCGCTAGGGTTAGTCAAGTTAAGTGCATTGTTCAAGTTAGATTGTCTAAACTTGACACTTAACCTGATTGCTGTTCATTTAGTGCCCCAATTGCTGCCGATGCACTGACTTAAAGCATCTTGAATTGAGGCAAAGACCTAAGCATCTCAACCCTTTCTAGGTTATCAATCAAAGTGCCCTAAGGTGCTTGTGAGATGCTGGCTTCTAAGTCTATAGGTGCATGCAGTTCTAGGGTTAGAGCCTAGGCTAAGTCCATTTTCGAAAAAGCCCTAGTTTTGAAGGGGGTAGTTTTTTGAAATAAAACTAAGTAAAAAATTTTTAGAACTTAAGAAAAAACTTTTTAAAGTCAAAGTAACATTTTTTTAACAAAAACATTTTAAAATCAATTTAAAACATTTAAAATCAATTTAAAACATTTTAAGGCAAAAATCAAATGATTCTATTCTACTAAGCACAACCCTAACTTAATTAAGTCAAAAGTAAACAAGCCAAGCTAAGATTAGCATAGTTCAAGCAGAAGTCTAGTACAAGTCAACAGAAGTCAACCCTACTCAGTAGGGGTAGTCAAATAGGTACATGTCCAAGTCATCTAAGAAGAGGGACCAGGCTGATCAGGTGAGCCTGGATGCCAGGATCTAAACTAGTCATCATCTCCTGATACTGGGCGTTTCTTTCCTCCCTCTCTGCTGCAAACGCACTCATGTACTCGGTATAGTAGCCTTGGTGAGTTTCCAGCTGCTCAATGTGGTAAGCCTCCGATTCCTCCCGGAGGGTCTGAACCTGTGTTTCGAGGAGTGATACTCGCTCGTAGAGTGTCGGAGGATCGGGCTGATCTAACTCTGCTGCTAAGTCGTTACCGTCAACCTCGACCTCCTCGTCGGCAATGTCCTGTGCGGCTGGTCGGCGTCTCCAAGTCAGAACCCCGGTGCCCGAGACATCTATACCGGCTAAAGAAAAGTTCCTATATCCTATTTCGTCGAAGTCGGTCATCGTGGTAATCTCGCCGTCAGCGATGTTTCGGCCGTGGTGGTGGAGGATAGAGGTGATGATGTGGCAGAAGGGGGTGCGGACCCGCCCCTGAGTGGACACACTAGAGGCATGTAGGATACAGTGGAAGAGGTGAAGGCCTATATCTATGTCAAGATGGTGGATAAGGGCATAGAGAAGAAAGGTGTGAAAAGGTCTCATGGTGGCTATGTCCCTAGTGGACAAGGGAAGGATGCAACGGACTATTACTCTGTAGAGAGCGTAGTCCTGAATCGGGAGTCGGGTGGAGTTGAACTGCCCTCCTGCAGGGTCCATGGCCTCCCTAAAGAAATAGTTGTATAAGGTGTTCAGGTCAATATGAGAGTAGGGGGCATCGAAAGGCAGGTTCCTTGGAGGGTAGCAACAGAAGATGGACTGAGATGGTCGGAGTCCCAGAAATCGGTTCAGTAGGGTAGGAGTGATGTTCAAGGGCATTCCTTGAACGGTAGTGACGAAGCTCAAGTGGTCTTGCCTAACTATGTTGTTATAGAATTCTGCACATAGGGTGTTGATCGAATGTGTGCAGAATACGAGGTTATCCAGTTGATAGAAGTTAATTGCGGACATTGCGACTGGACAGGATTGGGAAAAGAAATGACGGTTAAGGTAACTTGTCTTAATCGGAACGTAGGTGGTTCGGGCGAATTTGTTACAAAGTTCTAGGTTTGGAAACCTAGGGTCGGGACTGGGCTCGTTACCGGGGTTCGACTGAACTGCTCGGCGTTTTCTAGTTGAGAAGAAAGTAAGCAAATTGAGAATAAGAACTTAGATTATAGAAAGAGGCATGATTGACTTAGAATTTGCAATTAAGGGAAGAAAAATAACAAAAATTAAGTACCCAAAGTAAATTTCATACCTTGGAGGCATGGTTGAGGCAAGGGTGAGCTTAGGTTCACTTGATCCACAAGAATGAGGCAAGGGGAAGAAGAAGTGTGAGATTGGTGTGGGAAATGAAAGAGTCTCGGGTCCCTTTTATAGGGGTATGATGGGGGGGCGCCCGGGAGGTTCCGGGCGCCCTCAACAGGTCACGGGCTGCCTAGGGCAGTGAAAAAGTTCTGTGGGGGCGCCCGAGAGGTCACGGGCGCCCTGATCAAGGCAGGTCAACTGCAGCTTTTGTTGCTTTGACTGGCGTGGACGGCAGGTTTGTCGATGGGGGCGCCCGACAGGTCACGGGCGCCCTGGTGAAAGGTAGTTGATTGCAGCCTTTTGGCTGCTTTAATCAGCGTGGGGGACAGAAGCGTATAGGGGCGCCCGACGGGTCACGGGCGCCCTTGTCAATTCGGTCAAATGCAGCTTTTGCTGCTTTGACTGGAGCAAGTACGTTGTCAGTGTTGTCGGGGGCGCCTGACAGGTTACGGGCGCCCTTATGGACTGCTTTCAGCAGCCTTTTGACTGTGTGCATTTGGGGGCGCCCGGAACGGTCAGGGCGCCCTAGGTAGCAGCCTTTTGACTGTTTTGACCAGGTTTGACTGTTTGACTTCGTTTGACTGTGTTTGACCATGTTTGACTATGTTAATCATAGTTTGACTATGTTAACCACAGTTTGACCATGATTATGAAAGCACAATAAGGTGGTTTAATTTGAGCTTAATTTTCCTGTCTCACTGAATCTAGGGTTTTCAAACACGTTAACCTAAAGGTTTTTGTGAGACAGGTTTGAGAGTAGAAATTAGTTTTGAAAAGGAATTTTCATTTATTTTAAAAAAATTATTTAATTTTGAAAACAGATTTGAAAGAAAGCAGAAATTTTGAGCACTGATTAAGAGATTTTTGAAACAGAATAAGTTTGAAAAATAGAAGTTTTGAAAACAGATTAGAATCTATAATTATTTGAAATTTGAGTTAGATTCGAATTTGACAAAAGATAATTTGAATTTGAATTTCAGAAATTGGCTTCCAGGTCTTGGCGAGGCACTAGGCCTTCTTTGGCCGTAGCCTTATGGGATCATCCACCCTTTCCTTGACAAAGCCTTTTAATGAAATTTCATTTTCAGATTAAATTAAGTCATTTTCTGGTCTAACTAGCTTGGGTCTTGGATCGGTAGCTTCGGCTGGTTTCACCAGTCTAAAGAGACCAAGTAGACTTGATCTTATTAGAGTTGGTTTCCCCAACGTACTATCATCTCACCTCCTCCCAATACTATGTTTTCAAGTCTCAAGTAATTTAGTCCTTAAATCTAAGTATTCCTTAAATCTAAGCATGGCAATTTGCAAAAAAAATTAAATAAACAAACAATCAATCAATTAAAAAAACATTATCTAATTATAAAAATTATTTTGATTTTGGCTCCCCCTGGACTAAAGCCTCTGTATGGGTTAGGCAAGACGTGAATCTTGTCCTTGGGGATCCAAAATTGATTTGAACCAGTTGGTTTAGTCAGGCACAGTTTTGGCACCCATGCCTGAACCTTAGGTCTTGACTGGTTCAGTACAGCAAAGTAAGATCTTTGCCGAGATTTGGTTCTATAGCCAAGTCCGGATCGGTTTAGAACAGACTTCTGTTTTCCCAGAATCAGATCAAGATTCTTGGAACCAGAAGTGAATCGTTCTAAAGCTGTTCTTAAGTCCTTAACTTGAGTTTTCAGGGAGGAATTCTCTGATTCAAGTTTTTCAACTTGGTCAGGGGTTCCTTCCTGAATTTTCTCAGTTAAGGATTTAGAATCAGCTCCCTCTTTCAGGAGTTTTACTTCCTGTCGGAGGGACTCGATTCGGAGTTTGGCTTTCGCCAAATCTCGGGATAGATAGGAAATAAGCGAATTCAATTGCAATTTTGAAAAACCCGTTACCCTTATTTCGCCGTCGTCGGAGAATGTCAGCTTGCCGTCGTCCCGGTCCGAGTCTGAGTCAGTCTCGATTTGATCCGATGCTGTCAGGGCTAGAAGATTGGACTGGGGTGCTTCTTCTTCTTCTTCTGAGGAAGACTCGTCCCAGGTTGCTTGGAGTGCCTTCTTCTTTCTGGTCTTTTTGGACTCCTTTAGACTTGGACATTCAGTCTTGTAGTGGCCCTTCTTCTTGCATTCGTAGCAGGTTACGTTGGGCTTTTGTTTGTCAGTTGCCGGTTCAGCTTGTCCGTCCTTTCTTCGGCTTGTTCTCCGTGTGTTGGTTTGGTTCTTCAACTTTTTGTAGTAGCTTCGAGCTAGCCGGACCAGTTCAGATTGATCTTCTTCTTGATCTTCTGTTTCTGAATCTGAGGTAGATTCAGGTTCAACTTGAGTTTTCTTCTTGGTCGTCTTTCCTGTTTTCCCTGCAAAGAAGGCTATACTTTTCTCGACCAAATTGCAGTTAGTCTGTTCATGCAGCTCAAGTTCAGAAAATAACTCATCTAACTTAATTTTTGAAAGATCCCTAGAGACCTTGTATGCATCTACCATAGATGCCCACAAGGTGGTCCTAGGGAACGCGTTTAGGGCATACCTTATAAGATCACGGTTTTGAACCTGGTGACCTATTGCGTGAAGACCGTTCATCAGTTCCTGGATTCTGGCGTGGAGCTGGGCTGCTGTCTCGTTATCTGCCATCTTGATTGTGAAGAGCTTGTTTAGTAGCAGGTCCCGTTTGCTGATCCTTGTGTCTGAAGTTCCTTCGTGGAGCTCGATCAGTTTAGCCCATAGCTCCTTGGCACTGTTGAATGGGCCTACGCGGTTCAGCTCCTCTTTTGTCAGTCCGCATTGAAGGGTCTGAGTTGCTTTGGTGTCAGCTTCAATCTTGCGTTTAAGGGCAGTGTCCCACTCTGAGTAGTTTTGTGGTACGCCATCAGCATTAGTGGGAATCATCAGTCCAGACTGGATGATTATCCACATATCCACCTGAGTTTTCAGGTGGACCTCCATTCGACTTTTCCAGTAAGGAAAGTCTTCTCCACTGAAAAGTGGAGGTCTGGCGGTGCTAAAGCCTTCTTGGATGGCCATTTGTTCTGAAATAGCAAACAACAAAAAAACAAGAATATTCCAAGACTTGGTCTTGGATTAGTAGTGCGGGAAGAAAAGAAATAAAAACAATTTCAAGGGGTGTTGCACCAACCTTGAAAGAAAAATTCGAACGAAAATTTAAAAAAAAATTGAGAGAGAAAAACGAAAGAAATCCGAAAAAATTTTCAAACTGGTGGTTGCACCAAGTTTGAATTCCCCGCTCTGATACCACTTGTTGGATCGAGAGATGCGATAGAGGGGGGGTGAATGTCGCAAATCGTTCGGATTTAAAAAGAGCGGGTGCGCAGCGGAAATAAAAGAAAAACAGAACAATGCAAACACAGCCGGTTTACTTGGTTCGGAGCCTGGGTCGACTCCTACTCCAAGGCCCACGGTCGTTGACCGTTTTCTGCGGGCAATTCTATAAGTTCGTAAAAGTTTACAAGAAAGATTATAACAAGAACAGTTTAGTAAACTTTAAATACAGCTCTTCGTTACCGACGTCCGGTGTAGATCGAAGTTTCGGAGCAGCGGGACGTCGTCAGCTCGAGTTGGAAGATTTCTGGAGCGTGTCGCGGAAGCAGAAGAGCGCAGAAGTGTCGAAGCAATTGATGCACTGAAGAAGGAGGTCGAGGGCCCTTTATATAGGGCCTGGGGGCGCCCTGGTCGACGGGGGCGCCCCCCCCCCCCACGTGGCAGCAGATCCACAAGAGGCGCGGTCGTCGACTTATCCCTTAATCCTCGGGATAAGGCCTTGACTGGGGCGCCCTGGACGCTGGGGGCGCCCTGGTTGACCCGGTCAAACCTTATCTGCAGCGCTGAGCTCTCCTCGGTAAGGCTGGGGGCGCCCTGTGCGCTGGGGGCGCCCTGTGCGCTGGGGGCGCCCGGGACAGCGGGGGCGCCCTGGGTGCGCAGTGCAGACGCGGCAGCAGCTTAACTTCTTCAGTTGGTTTGCCATGGGGGCGCCCGGGACAGCGGGGGCGCCCTCAGAATGTACTGTCGAGGTTCTTCAGGTTGTGTTGTGTTTTGTGTTCACCTTGGGGGCGCCCGGGACACTCCGGGCGCCCTGGTCAGCGATCGCCTCTTTCCTTTGAGGCATTCTGAACTGCAGACACACGTTCCTTTGGTCCTGCATCCAGGGTTAGTCCAAAACACAATAAACCAATAACATAATGAATTATACAGCCTTGGCTGTCTTGGTTCTGACTTTGGTCTCCAAAATGGAGCCCTAGGTCGAACCGACGCCTAATGTTCCCTCAAGGGGAACGCGTCCTCACCTACTCCTCTCGGGAGAATTTACCTGGTGCCAACCGGATCCTCCAGTTGGACTTTTGCCCGGCAGTCCTTCGCCAGGTCTTGAGTTGCCAAGCTGCCCTTCGCTTGGTGCCTAGCAGCCCTTCGCTAGGTCTTTTCTTCTGGCAGCCCTTCGCCAGTGCCTAGCATTCCTTCGCTAGGGCTTGTCCATTCTGGCAATCCTTCGCCAGAGCCTAGCAGTCCTTTGCTAGGGCTTTTTCTGTCTGGCAGTCCTTCGCCAGTGCCTAGCATTCCTTCGCTAGGGCTTTTCCTTTCTGGCAGTCCTTCGCCAGTGCCTAGCATTCCTTCGCTAGGGTTTTTCCATGTATACTCAAGAAACATGTTAGACAACAACTAACCCTTAACTTTTGAACCCTTTTGCCAATATCAAAACACAGGTTTGACTTGGGTGCATTCTGCACCAACAAAAAGAGCTACCAAGAATGTCGGACAAACAATCAACAAAGGTAAATTTATAGTATTTGAAAATCCATTATTTACCTTGAATAATATGATTGAATCTTATAAATTAGTTAAAGTAAACTTTAGTAAATTGGAACAAGAAGATGAAATATTGAAACATAAGGTCAAAATGCTAGAAAGCCTAATTCACAATCTTGCTAATTCTAAAAACCCAGAATATCATTACAGTTATGACGTGACTTAGATAATTACTTTTCTTTCTTGTTTAGATATAGGATTGGTTAGATTAAGGACCTGATTAATTGAAACTTGAACAACCTAGTATTAGGATAAGGTTTGATGATAGTACGTTAGGGAAGCCTGACTAAGGAATCAAGTAGGGTAAGGAGTACCTTATTTGGTCTTTTTAGTCAGTGGAACTAGCCGAAGCTACCTCTCTGAATCCTAAGCTAGTTAGACGAGAGTGTCTCAAACAATAATTTGAAAATGATCTTTCTTTAAAAGGCTTTGTCTAGGAAAGGGTTGCTGATCCAATAAGGCTACGGCCAAAGAAGGCCTCTGTGCCTCGCCAAGACCTGGAAGTCAATTATCGAAACTCACTTTTAAATTATTATTTGTTAAACTCAAATCTAACACAAGCTTCAATTAAATCATAGTGTTAACATCAAAGATAAAATTAATGCATCTCACAAAACAGTTAAGGATATCCTGTTTTGTTACTTAGAAATGGGTGAGATGCTTAGGACCTAAAAGTTGACTCCAACCCAACCAACTAAATCAAATTCAAATTAATCAAACACAAATTAATTCAATCAAATCAAAATCAAAACAATTAAATCAATTAAATTAATTAAATCAATTAAATCAATTAAATCAATTAAATTAATTAAATCTTAATTACATCAATTAAATTCAATTAAATCTTAATTAAGTCAATTAAATTCAATTAAATCATAATTAAATCAATTAAATTCAATTAAATCAAAATCAAATCAATTAAATCAATTAAATTAATTAAATTAATTAAATCAATTAAATTAATTAAATCTTAATTACATCAATTAAATTCAATTAAATCTTAATTAAGTCAATTAAATTCATTTAAATCTTAATTAAATCAATTAAATTCGGTTAAATATTAATCAAATTAATTAAATTCAATTAAATCTTAATGAAATCAATTAAATTAATTAAATCTTAATTAAATCAATTAAATTTAATTCAATCAAATTCAAAATAATTCAATTAAATCAAATTCAAATCAATTCAATTAAATCAATGTTAACTTTTTAACAGTCCTTCGCTAGGGCTTTATTTCCTGGCATTCCTTCGCTAGGTGCCTAGCAGTCCTTCGCTAGGACTTTGTCTTTGCACACTTGAGTAACTTTATTAGATCACAAATAAACTTAACTTTGAATCTTTTGCCAATATCAAAACAAGGTTCGATATGGTGCTTCCTGCACCAACACATTAGAAACCCGCCAAGCTATCCTACACTTGGCTCCTCTACGTAGCTGCTGTTGGTGCAGGAAGCACCATATCGAACCTTGTTTTGATATTGGCAAAGGATTCAAAGTTAAGTTTGTTTGTGATCTAACAATATTCACTGAGTGTGCAGGAAAAGTCCTAGCGAAGGGCTACTAGGCACCTAGCGAAGGGCTGCCAGGATCCAAAGCCCTAGCGAAGGACTGCTAGGCACCTGGCGAAGTACTGCCAGGATTCAAAGCCCTAGCGAAGGACGGCTAGGCACCTAGCGAAGGAATGCCAGGATACAAAGTCCTAGTGAAGGGCTGCTAGGCAACTAGCGAAGGGCTGCTAGTCACCAAGTCCTAGCGAAGGGCTGCTAAGGAACTAGCGAAGGGCTGCTAGTCACCAAGTCCTAGCGAAGGACTGCTAGGCAACTAGCGAAGGGCTGCTAGTCACCAAGACCTAGCGAAGGACTGCTAGGCGCCAGGCGAAGGACAGCTTGGGAGTAAAGCCCTAGCGAAGGAATGCTAGGCACCGGGCGAAGGACAGCTCGGTATCCAAGACCTGCAAAGGACCGCCAGCAAAAGTCCAACCAGAGGAGCGGTTGGCATCAGGTACATTCTCCCGAGAGGAGTAGGTGAGGACGCGTTCCCCGTCGAGGGAACAGTAGGCGTCGGTTTGACCTAGGGCTCCATATTGGATACCCAAAATCAGAACCAAGACAGCTAAGGCTGTATAAACTAATATTTTATTGTTTTATTGTGTTTTGGACTAACCCTGGATGCAGGACCGAAGGAACGTGTGTCTGCAGCTCACAGAGCCTCAAAGGAATGAGGCAATAGCTGACCAGGGCGCCCGGAGTGTCCCGGGTGCCGCCAAGGTGAACACAAAACACAAGAAAGCAAAGCAAGCTTCGACAGTTCAACTCCCGGGCGCCCCCGTGCTCCTGGGCGCCCCCGCTGCTCCCGGGCGCCCCCAGCGCCCGGGCGCCCCCAACAGCAAAGCATCGAAGCTCAACCCAGCGAAGCCAAGGGATAAAGTTTGACCCGGTCCACCCGGGCGCCCCCAGCGCTCCGGGCGCCCCGGTCAAGGTCTGATCCCGAAATTGAGGGGATCAGAAGCTGACCGAGACCGAGGTAGATCGTGTGACACGTGGGGGGGCGCCCCGGACGTCCCGGGCGCCCCCAGGCCCTATATAAAGGGCCCTCGACCCCAAGCTTCAAGGAACAATTCATTCAACGCTTCGACGCTCTTCTACTCCCGCGCTCTGCTCCAGAAACCTCCTGACACGAGACTCAAGCGCCGACGACGTCCTACCGCTCCGAAAATACCATCTACTACGGACGTCGGTAAAGAAGAGTTGATTTTAATTTACTGCACTTATTCTGTAATCAATATTTGTAAACTGCTTTTGCGACACATATAGAATTGCCCAAAGTAAACGATCAACGATCGTGGGCCTTTGAGTAGGAGTAGACCTAGGCTTCGAACCAAGTAAAAATAATTGTGTTTGCATGTGTTGCGTTTTATTTTCCGCTGTGAAATTTCTCTATTCTTAAATCCGAACGATTTTCGATATTCACCCCCCCTCTATCGGTTCTCTCGATCCAACAGCTGCGAGTGGTTGGCTTGTCTGTTTCCTATTCACCTAACCCCCAAGTTGGTGGTGGTCGAGGTGAGTACTGAATAGATCATTGCATCATGTGCATATGAGACATTGCACCTTTGTTGGTTCTTGTTGCATTTGAGTGTTGTATATGTTTGACATTCATTTAAAGGTGACATACATATTTGGATTGCGTACACTACTAGAAAAAATGCATTCAACAACAGTGAATCACTGTTGTCGTATGCCAAATACCACTATTGTTAAAGGCCATGTTGTTAAAGGGGGGGTCTACGACAACAGTGAATCACTGTTGTCGTTTGGTCTACGACAACAGTTTGACAACAGTTTTCCACTGTTGTCGTATATCACATTCGACAACATTTTGACAACAGTTTTTCACTGTTGTCTTTTATTATATTCGACAACAGTTTTATAACCGTTGTCGTATATCAATAACAACAGTTTATCACTGTTGTCGTTTAGGGTTTTCACTGTTGTCGTTTAGATGATTTTTAACAACGGTGTTTAACTGTCGTCGTATACCGAATTCACCGTTGTCTTTTATTATATTCAACAACAGTTTATGACTGTGTTGTCGTTTATCAATGACAACAGTGATAAACCGTTGTCATTTATAATATTCACCGTTGTCGTTTAGAAAAACTTTAACAACGGTGTTTAACTATTGTCATATGTCATATTCACCATTGTCTTTTAATATATTCGACAACAATTTTATCACTGTGTTGTCGTATATCAACGACAACAATTTATCACTGTTGTCATATACCATATTCACCGTTGTCTTCTATTATATTCGATAACAGTTTTACCTATATAGCACTGTTGTCATTTATCTACAACAACAGTTTAGCTTTAAAAAAACCTGTTGTGCGTTTGTACTGTTCCACAACAGTTTCATACCAATTTGACAACAAAGATATTTCCATTATATTTTCAATTAAAAGGCAATAATTTAACCTTGAAACAAAAACTATATATATCAAACATCATCAACATATTTACAATAAAGATCCACCACAACCTTTCTACAGACGAAACCACAAAAGTATCTTCTGTCCAAAAACCTTTCTACAGACGAAACCACTAAAGTATCTTCTGACCCAAATTACAAGAGTTCAAATTATATATAATTCTGACCCAACTAAACTTACAATGAAGTTCAAATCACAAAAATTCTAGCTTGGAAGGTCAAATTAATGGTCTTCGAACATGATCACGAACAAGTCCCTGCAGCTGGAAAAAAGAGAACAAACACTCTAATTAGTTATTCTATTAAATGCATATGTCCAATAAAAATGATCCATGAAGATATGTATCAACAAACAACAAAAATAACAAACTAACAAACAAACAAACAAAAAAGATATGCATGTATCAGCACTTGCAATTATAAGGAAACTGCTAGCTTGGCTTATCTAGACATTTACAGCCTTGCAACCACTTTTCAAGGAAAATACTCAGACGACCATATTAAATATCTGACACATGTTCTTGATTGATTGTTTGTGATTCAGAATCATATTCTGAATCACAAACTGTGTCTGTTTAGGCAAATAAAAAAATATATTGAAGAATTGCATCCAATCAGGGATGTTAGGCAGAACTGCTGAAGCTCCAAAATATATTGAAAAAAATGTATTGAAGGAATTTCTATTGGATGAATGTGTTTATATTTATGTTAATTTCATACGATCATACAATTAGTCATGCCAAATTCAGTCTGTCCACTACTATTTCGAGTAATATGATATTTGAGTTGAATCTACTTGAACATCTAAGTAACTTTCATGTCCACTAAACTAATTGTTCTCCAACGTATAAAAAATAATCTCAGGTTACAACATCTGTAAAAAAACTATTGTTGATTTATATTGTTTGATTTAGGGGAATATCGCCCGAAAGCTTAGTAACTAACATTTACCAGGAAAAGTTTAAACCTTAGTAACTAACATTTACATACCTATTATCAAATATAATCCTGTATACAATCAGCTATCGCGGAGCGCACTTCATCAATTTCATCTTGGGAGTACTCTGCTTTTGCAAACTATGAACAAAAACACATTATATGATTGTACAGAATAAAACATAATAACTTGAAAAAATTTATAACTAGATAACTTTAAATATTTGAGATAATAACGAAATTATTACTATCGTTCGGAATGCATCCCCCTCGATTGATGTAACTTCTTCAGTAATTTGCTTCATAAATCTCATCACATAATATCCACATTGTTTGGCATCCGGTTGCCTAGGAACCTAAGGCAAAGATAATTCATATTTTTAATGCTTAAAATACCAATATTATACACAATAAAAATTTTTGATTTAAATAGAAGTACAAATACCTTAATCACTTCTCACTGTACTTGTTTTCTTCCTTTTCTTCCTTGGAACAAATTAAACAATTTTATTGCCCTTCAATTATACATTAGGTACAGTAGTTGATAAACTATTGTTTTAAGACTAATTTAGATGCATACTAACAAAAAACATATATAAACTCACATTTCCACAACATATTTCCAATCGTTATCACAAATGCGAGGACCTTGGGAATCCAATAAGTAAACAATCTCCTTATGAGGATTAATGAGAGTGAGAGTCCAATGGAAACTACACAGAAGTACACAAAATTAGTGCATTCAATTCAAATAAAAATGGCAATTGAAAAAATATATTCAGGAAGTCCATTACCTGTTACAACTTGGCACCAAAACCAACTGATTAAGTGATGCACCACCTAGCCTTTCAGCTAAAATACTTGCCCTTTGGTTCAACCGCTCAGTTTTAACTAATTTGTCCACTGTGATTTTTTTAAAGCATGGGATGCTATGCGGATTTACAAACCTGAATTTCTCAATCTTGTTTTCTTTCACCAAGTTTTTATAAAGATGCCTACCATATGAATTACAAGAAAATCAGTAAGTGCTTCTATAGTAAATTAATAAAAGAACAAAGAAAGTTGAAGGTAAATCAACAACTTACAATATGTAAATAACCACACAATTTCCAGAAATTGGCTCCAAGTGATACAATGCAGTGATGTCCTCAATATGCAAATTCAGTTCATAATCATCTTGAAATATCTCATGATCTAAAACAATTGACAAGTTCTTTCCATTATCAATAGCATGCTTAGCATAACAATATAACATGTGCAACAATTTTGGCACACGTGATGAAACTTTCTGGTTTTTCTCTGCACGGGTAGGTTTCTTCATTTGACGCTTCTAAAGATTGTAATTATAAGCTTGTTAGATGGCGCAATACTAAATAATTTAACGAATATTTACATTGAAATATTAGCTTAGATGTACCTCGGGTTGTAGCTTTATCAAGTGGATTGGCCAAGCTACATGTGTTCCAATAGCATCACCAACAGTTTCACATTCATCAGGAATCGGAAAGGGCAAACGTGCTGATTTTTGCATTGCCACATCAATGGACACTCGCATACAATCCTTAGGCATTGGAAGGCCATGGATTAATTGATTACCTCCTTCAAGCTCAACAACAGTTCCATGTGCAGCAATTTCATTGCTCGAATCCAATGTCAAAATAACAGGTTTACCCTAAACAAAAAATAGTCACGTCATTGGATAGTACTAACTCTATATTTCAGTAATATTTATAACCACAATGACTTATATACCTGTAGAGCAACTACTTTTTCCACAATCTGCAGTTCAACATCATCGACCTCTTCACAAATTGGTTCGACCTCTTGACAAACAGGTTTGACCTCATCAGAAATAGGTTCGGCATCTTTACACATAGTGGAGACCACTTTAGGGGCGACCTCTTGATAAAGAGGGGAAGTCTTGCCGGTTTTCTTTTCATTGTCAATTTTAGGAGCGCACTTGACCGAGCAACTTCCTTTGTCATCAATTTCACTGCCCGATGCACCTTGTTTTAAGACAATTGATTCCAGATGTTTAATGCGTGCATCTTGGTCTTGAATTAATTGTTTTGCTTCCATCAACTCTCTATGTTGCATACTCATCAGCTCTCTAGCAACTTTGTTGGTCTTCCATCTTTTATCAACATTAAAGAATAATGTTGGAGTTATATGCCCTCCAACAACCCTCACACGTCCCCCATGTTCTTCTGTATTCAGTGCTTTGGTAAGAATATCTGATGTTGGGCCTACTATTTCTAGTTTACCCTCACGCTTTTGTTGAATGTATTCATCCTGTCATCCAAATGAAAACAATAATATACTTTGAAGCATTTAATTGAAATACAATAATTGAGTTTTATGTATAATATCTCACAATCTTGTCGACTGTTTGATTCAACTCTTCACCATCGAATTTTCCTTCTTTGTTAACCCTTCCTTTCTTCCAGATAATAGCACGATTGATTTCTTCATCTTCACATAAGTCATTTGCCTAAGAATAAGAACAAAAGAAAGATTTATGGCAAAATAGAATGGTTATCAAAACTGTTGAGGAGTAAGAAATAACACAAACCATGAAAGGAATATTTTTTTCTATTGAACATACAGACAATAGATCATGTACAGAAAGAGTCACACGAAAAGAGCTTTCAGTCACAAAATAGGTTCAGTACATCTACTTTCATTGCTAGAACAGTTTAATGATTGCTTTTCAATTTGGAAGAAACCACCGATTGTCCTAAAAAAAGTCACAATCATAATATCGTCTTATTGATTGCAAAATACTTATTGTTAGGACTACTAAAGCTCTCAATTCTTTACAACCTCAAGACTGGTTTCAGTTACGTAGGACTTCCTCTCATCCATGGTTGAACTAGACTATAAACATGCAAATGCATCAACATTATCGAACAGTGAATAATACTTACTATTTCTTCTGCAAATCGTGCATATCCTTTACGAGATAGGCGATGAGGGTAAATGTTCTTCTTTCGTTTCTCCTTCTGGACAGCACTTAGATTCTAGTCAAGTGAAACATTCGATATAGTCAAATTTACTAAATCATTAATTACCTTATTGTCTACTTATTTCTGAAAGAACAAAAAAATAAACTTACAATGAAGTCGACGGATATGCGCGTAAGGACAAAAGCCATCCAATCTTCTTTTGAAATCCCATAACCACTAGGCGGTTCATTCAATTCATCGGGCTTGTCTAGCTTGTTCGAAATGAATGTTTGAGTGAGATGCGATTTGTACTGACGCCATTTATTACTGGCTGAACTCAAACAACCCTTCTTCCAAGTTGGGGGAACTTCGTATGTCAACTATAAAACACAAAGTTGGAAATGCAGTAAAAAAATTCACCTAAGATAACAAAATGAATACTAACACTTGACCAAACCTACTCACGTACTTTAACAATTCCCATATTAATTCTTTAATTTCATTTGGTACTAGCCTCCAAGTCTTGTATGTAATCTTCACCTTCTCTCTTGCAAGCAAACCGATGTAACTCTGCATCTCACTCGCAGCCTTCCCTACTGGTAGTCCAAGTTTAGTAAATCTCACCGGCTTTCTAATTCCTTGCACTCTATGTCTAGCAAGCTTATCTAGACTTGTACGTCCTCTAGATATTCTTGTTGTTACTGTTTCTGTAGAGTCCACCATTTGCTCAGTGGATGTAGAGATGATTTTTCCTTTTCCCTTATCTGTCATTGAAGCCTATCATTAGCAATATAGATTTAGAACAATTGCAATGAGAGCTTCTCTAATATCTAATGAAAATATATAACTTACCTGATTGCTGGTGGTTGCAGCTACGATTTTGTGTTTGTTCTTCGCCGTCATTGAATCCTATTTATCATTAGCAATTGAAATTTACAACAATAGAATTTTAGGCCTACAACAAAGTAAAAGCACGGATACTCAGATATTATCTTGTAATCTTAACAAATCAACATGGGCCAGTAGTTTGTCAATGACCAATTTTAAAAAAAAATTGGGGCACAATTGTCCTTGCTGAAAGTGTTTTAGTAGAAAGTGAGGTTTTAAGTACTCTTCACTTGTGCATGATAGACAATAAATCAAATACCTAACATAAAGGGATCTGTTATCAGTTTCAGTAGATACAATGAGAAATTGGGGCCATAGGATCTTTGCAGGAACTCCTTCTTTTACCTTGGATTTGTTGCTTAACTTCCACCTTGATGTCCCGCAAGTAGGGCAGTTGGCAAAGTCTTCGTACTTCTTTCGATATAAGATACAATCATTAGGGCAAGCATGAATTTTCACATAATTCATCCCTAATGCACGTAAGCTTTTCTTTGCGTCATACAGAGATAATGGCAATTCGTTGTCAGTTGGAAGCATTTCTCCAAACAAAATAAGTAGATCGGTGAAACTTGTATCACTCCAACTATATTTTGCCTTCAAGTTAAATAATTTCACAATGGCAGATAACTTTGTAAATTTGGTACATCCAGGATATAGGCATTTCTCGGCATCTTCAAGTAGCTTATTGAAATGGCTTGGATTCTGATCATAACTATCATAAACAGCCTGCACCATATCTATAGGCTCCTCACCAAAAGAATTGTCTTCATCTTGCCCTACTCGATCATTACCATTCATTGAGTTCTCTGCTATACTACTTTCCCCATGCCATATCCATGTATGATATGTCAAATCTATACCATTACTATACAAATGTGCCCTTATAATTTCAACATTTTTTTCTTGATATTACCACATCTTGCACATGGGCAAGGTATTGCATTAGGATTGTTAGCGTTATCCAGTGCAAATTGCAAGAAAGACTCTACTCCAATACCATATTCACGTGATAATCTATCCTTTGACATCCATTCTTGTTACAAGTACTAATCAACTAGAAATGAGCCAACACCTACCTTCAAAATAAATACACATTATACAATAAAATCTTAACCCACCTAACAAGAAACATCACATATTCATCGCATGCAATATCTACTATCAATATTTGAGCAAAAATAAGTAAATAAGGGAGAAAAAGGAAAAACCTTAAGCAATATTCATAGCATGCAATATTCACATATTCATAGCATGCAATATCTAATGTCAATATTTGTAACTACCTCAAACCATTCATTTCTATGCGTAAATTCACATAATATCAGTTCCGAGATGTAGTTTAAGCAAATTTAATTTAAAATAATATGCATTGTCAGATCTATTCTGAGGGAAATTATTTGAGGTTGACATATGGATTGCATCTTACTATTGAAGTACATCCAAAGCCTATATTAGTTTTTGTCTGAATAGCAAAGTCTTACACAACAAACCAAAGAGCATAAGATGCTATAAATATACTTGTAAACTACTAATAGGGTTGGCAGAAAATTATGCTCTACTGGACAATGTTCTTAGTTTCAAACTCATCAACAGTTAGTGAATGAATGAAGTTATCAAGGAATTAGTTGGGTCCTACATAAAAGAAATGATCAAAGCTCAACTAAACCTAGCTAATGCAATTTAGGAATCTAATAGAGCTCACGTACAAGTTTAGGAATCTAAAGGGAAACATCCAAGAATGAAGATCACAACCAAGCCTTACCTGAAAACCCACACACCAAGCTTTCCTCTGCCCCTTTCTGTTTCGATCAGAAGAAACCCAGCCACATGCAAGAGCCCTAATTTCCAGAAATCCCTAGGAAGAGGACTAGGTTAGCTCCAACTCACGGTACCAAAAACAATCAATAGCGATCTCAACCCACTAGGAGGGCCGCTGGCAGTGGAGCAATTCGCCTGTCGTAGCTAGCGATGAAGATGTGGTGTTGACGCAGGGTACTGCTTGCCTGGGTGTCAGTAGCAAGGGCACGCGATCGAGGAAGAAGAAAAGGTAAGTGAGGAGGCGTCACCTCCTTGCTTGCGCGATGAAGAAGAAGAGAGCGAGAGGAGTCGGGGCTCACCTCGCGAGGGTGAAAGGAAGCGCCGCTCTCGGGGCTTCCTTGGACTCGGGCGATGAAGAAGGGGGAGAGGCGTCGACTCGTGGCTGCGAGGGGTTTGTGTGAGAGAAGCGGAAATGGTCGGGGGTTTGGGTGGTTGGCGGGCGAGGAAGAGAAAAGATTAGGGGTTTGTGCGACGAGAAAAAAGATGATTAAGGATCGAAAAATAAGAGAATGAGGATTCAATAGTTCGTTGTTTTTTTACAGTTGAATATCCACCGTTGATTTTGTTTATTGCTTGAACAGCACAACAATACAACAACAACAGTTTAATATAACTGTTGTCTATTGTCATAATAGACAACAGTTTATCACATCAGTTGTTGTAAATCCCGCCTATAGACAACAGTTATTTTATAACTGTTGTCGTTGAGTATATATACGATAACATTTTGTTATTACTGTTGTCTTTTTACGTATACAGACCAACAACAACAACGGTTAATACTAAAACTGTTGTTAAATTGACATAAGACAACACTTTATCAAAAAACCGTTGTCGATTATGTGTTGTTGAATGTAAAAATTCTAGTAGTGATATCATTCTTGAGGTTATATAAGGAATTGGTTACACCTACCCACAGGATAGATGGACTCTGGTATGTACTTACTTTCAGTCTTCAATTATGCATTATCTTCTATACACGAGACTGTATCAGCATGATTCTTACTGCTAGTATAGCTTGCTATGCATTTCTATTTTGGTATCCATTGAGTTTATTTGGACTCACCACCGTTCACCATATTTTGTTTTCAGATTGATTGGTCATTAGGGGTGCCCCAGTTGCCAATTCCAGGTTCCAACGACTTCGGTTGGGTTTCTTCTACATAGTTTTGTTTCTTTTACATCTTATTATTTGGTTTGTATTCGTTGTATGTCGTGGAACTTGTATCGTGATTCATTTGTCTCGGTATTATATTTTTGAGTCATCTATTAGATTTTACGGCTGTTATTTTACTACGTGTCTGGCCAGAGGGTAGCTCATGTGAGTAAGGTTGGATTATTTATTGAGATTGTATTTACTTTCCTACCTTATTTTTTGTTTTGAGGCCTGAGGCCAATATTATATTGCGTGTGTTGTATATGTGTATCTAAATTATCCGGCGAATAGGGTAGATGTTGTCTGATTTTATACTGGATCAGCTGCTCCTTTGGTCTCGGGGTGTGATAGATAAAGAAAATATATAAAGAGATAAAGAAAATAAAGATATAAATTTAAAATATATAAATAAATAAATTATAAATAAATAAATTGAGTTTATAAATTAAAAATATAATAAATATAATATAAAATATAATAAAATATAAAGTTTATATCAGATCACATTATGTATTTAGGGGCTATAAATATAAAATATAGAAATATTTAAAGAATAAAAATAAAAAAGAAATATAAAATATAAATACATAAATTAAAATAATATTTTTGAAATAATCGAACCATATTCAAATAATTTTGAAATAGTGTATAACAGGACATATTTCTTAATTTTTTGAAATAATTAAAAAAGTATTTTTGAAATGATATACAAGTCACTATCAGATTTACATTCAATTAAACACGCTATTTTTGCCCCCACGAGCATGACGTGATTGGTAATAACTCATATGGGTGATCCCTCACTTCCCAGGTTCGATTCCTCTATGGTAGAATGTGCAGTATGCTGACGAAAGAATTCGTCACAGGCTGCTGTAGGATCGATGCACGTGAGAGGGGGGGTGAATCACGTGACTTTTTAAAAAATTAGAGTGCTTCAAAAAGCGTGCACAGCGGAAATGAAAGAAACGAAAAACGAACACACAAACACGAACGATTTTTACTTCGTTCGGAGCCTTCGGCGACTCCTACTCGAAGGCCCAGGTCCCTCGGACCTTTCCGTTGGGCAATCCACTAAAACTCTCTACCGGGAAACCCCGATAGAGTAGGCGAGTACAAAAGAATTGAAAGTGTGACAACCCCACACTTTCAAGTAATTAAGTGCAATAAAGTATTAAAAAAATATTCTTCTTTTTACCGACGTCCGGAGTAGGTCGACTCTTTCGGGGCAGCGGGACGTCGTCGGCTCGAAGTGAAGCGATTCCGGAGCAAGGCGCGAGCGTAGAAGAACTTCGAGGCGTTGGAAGAATGGATGTTCAAGAATAGGGTCGAGGCCCTCTTTATATAGGGCAGGGGGCGCCCGACATGCTCGGGGCGCCCCCCACGTGGCTCTTGATCCGGCGAGCCCTCTGGTCAAGGCTGATCTCTTCATCTTCGGGATCAGCTTTGACCGGGGCGCTCGACGCGCGCGGGGCGCCCGGTTGACCGGTCAAAGCGTCATCTTCAGGGCTTCGCAAGAGTGAGCTGCAGCAGCCTTCAGTGGCGTGGCACAGTGGGCGTCCGAGACACGCGGGGCGCCCGACATGCGGGGCGCCCGACATGTGGGGCGCCCGACACATGCGGGGCGCCCCCAATTGCGCTGCTGTCGGGGCGTTTACCTCTCTGCAGACTTTGGGTTGACTCTGGGGCGCCCGACACATCCGGGGCGCCCTACTCAGCTACGGCCTCACTCCTTTGAGGCTCTCTGAGCTGCAGAAACACAGTCCTTCGGTCCTGCATCCAGGGTTAGTCCAAAATAGCAAATAATAAGTTAGTTAAAACAGCCTTAGCTGTCTTGGTTCTGACTTTGGTCTCCAAAATGGAGCCCTAGGTCGAACCGACGCCTGTTGTTCCCTCGACGGGGAACGCGTCCTCACTGGTTCGCTCCTCCAGTGACTTACCTCATTTACCTTGTGCAGCTCTACTTGACTTCTTGACCCACCAGGACTTCCTGCCAAGGCTCAACCACCTTGGTCTTCCTGCCAAGTCTCAACCAACTTGGTCTTCAGCCAGTTTTCAGGTCCTGCGGACCCAACTGGACTTCCCGCCAGGACTCAACCATCCTGGACTTCAGCCTGATGTCTGGTCCTAAGTCTTTCAACCCTGCACACTTAGTAAAGAGGTTAAATACTAACAACCCTAACTTTAACCACTTTGTCATACATCAAAACCCGAGTTTGACCGTTAGTGCAAACTGCACCAACAATCTCCCCCTTTTTGATGTATTGACAACTCAGGTTAAAGTTAGAAAAAAAAACAGCAGATATGAACTTGCATAAACTTGCAAATAATATTACATAAGCATAGGTATGAAAGTTGCAGCACCCAAGAAAGCAGAATTAACTGTGAAATAAGCATGCTGTTTGCAATTTTTCTAACCCTTTACCCTACTCTCCCCCTTTGTCATTCATCAAAAAATAGGCATAACAATTTTAAGGGAGTAGAAATATAGACTAAGTGTTAGAAATAAACAGGTCTTAAATCTTAGATCACAAAGAATTTTTCTTCCAAACTATCAATCTTAAAAAACATGTTTTTAGGGAGTAGTTGGAATTCCCTCTCAATCTTTATCAACTTTTATCAAAATTTTCAAATGTGTTTTGTCAAAAATGGCATTTTGAAAAAGTATTTTGACCTCAGCTCCCCCTGGACTAAGTAATGATTGTGGTCTCTTTTCATGTGTCTAACTCTAGTTACTGACTAACTATCTAGATGATAGTAGTGTTCACAGGGTTAGTCAAGTCAGGCAATAATGTCTAGCTCAGATTTTCGTGCAAGACTGCTTGACTTGATCACTGTAATGTTGGTATTTTACGCCCAGACTTACTGTGATGCACTGACTTAAGCATTCGGAAGTCCAGGCATTGTCCTATGCATCTCACAACCGTTCTATGTTTTTGCAAACACAAACAAGTTAATCTTAATGTGTTTTGTGAGATGCGGCTACCTAAATCTATAGGTTCATGCAATTCTAGGGGTCAAGCTTAGGCTATGTCTGCTAGTTTTGAAAATTAAATTTTGAAAGACAATAAACTTTTGAAAAACAAGTTTGAAAAATCCATTTTTTTTTTCACAAGCTTAATTAGTTAAACCAAACGTCAACTTAAGCTTATCAGGTCAGTCCTAGTCTATGACACACATTCCTATTAATCTTCTTAAGTTGCTAAATTCAGATTCAGGAAGTGGTTTGGTAAATATATCAGCTAGGTTAGACTTAGATTCAACATGGTTAAGTTCAATTTCTCCTTTATTTACATGATCTCTGACAAAATGGTGTTTGATTTCTATATGTTTGGTCCTAGAGTGGTGGATTGGGTTTTTGGTTAAATTGATTGAACTTAGGTTGTCTATAAAAAGTTTGACCTGTTTAAAATCTAAGTAAAGGTCCTTTAGGGTATGCATCATCCAGAGTAGTTGGGCTACACACTCACCCATAGCTATGTACTCAGCTTCAGTGGTGGATAGGGCAACACAATGTTGTTTTCTACTGAACCAACTAACTAGTGAGGGTCCTAGAAGCTGGCATCCACCACTGGTACTTTTTCTGTCTAATTTACAGCCAGCATAGTCTGAGTCAGAATATCCAATAAGCTCAAACTGGGTTGTTCTAGGGTACCAAATTCCTAATTTTTCTGTTCCTTTAAGGTACCTAAATATTCTTTAACTAGGGTTAGGTGTGACTCCTTAGCACATGTTTGATACCTAGCACACATACTAACTGCAAAAAGAATATCAGGTCGACTTGCAGTTAAGTAAAGTAGGCTTCCTATAGCACTTCTATAGTACTTAAGGTCAACAGGTTTGCCTTTTGGGTCACTGTCTATAGTTTGATTGGTAGCCATAGGTGTCTTAATTTCTTTAGCATTATCCATTCCAAATTTTCTAAGTAATTCTTTAGTGTATTTTTGTTGATAGACAAAAGTACCCTCACTGGTCTGTTTTATTTGTAACCCTAAAAAGAAAGTTAATTGACCTACTAAACTCATTTCAAATTCAGTTTCCATTATCGTTGTGAAATCTTGTAAAAAGTCTGAGTTAGTTGAGCCAAATACTATATCATCTACATATACTTGGGCTACAAAAATATCATTTTTTAGGGTTTTGACAAATAGTGTTGGGTCAATTTTGCCTTGGTTAAAACCTTTTGAAACTAAGTAGTTAGACAGTCTTTCATACCAGGCCCTAGGTGCTTGCTTAAGTCCATATAGGGCTTTCTTAAGTCTAAAGACATAGTCAGGGTGTTCTACGCTTTCAAAACCAGGGGGTTGACCTACATAAACCTCTTCTTTAATTAGGCCATTTAGGAAGTCTGACTTAACATCCATTTGAAAAAGCTTAAACCCCTTATGGGCTGCATAACTTAAGAGCATTCTAATGGATTCAAGTCTAGCTACAGGAGCATAGGTTTCATCATAATCAAGACCTTCTACTTGGCTAAACCCCTTAGCTACTAGCCTAGCCTTATTCCTGACTGTTTCTCCTTGTTCGTTAAGTTTATTCCTAAAGAGCCATTTAGTTTCAATAAATTTCTTGCCTTTAGGTAAGGGTACTAAGTCCCAGACTTGACTACGTTCAAATTGGGCTAACTCTTCCTGCATGGCTATGATCCAATCAGGGTCAAGTAAGGACTCTTCTATAGACTTGGGTTCAATTTTTGAAAGTAATGCAATTTGACTAAGGTTCCTAAAAGCTGATCTAGTCTGAACCCTTAGTTCTGGATTACCTAAGATTTGATTAGTTGGGTGGGCTGAGCTAACTCGTACAGTTCTGGGTTGGTTAGGTTCAGTTTCAGGTGTGGGTTCAGTTAGATCATCGTTTTGGTCCTCAATTGGCCTTTCATCAGGGTTAGTACTGGATCTAACAAAGTCAATTGGTTGGTAGGTGGTTTGATCAGAGTTATTTGGGTCAGATTTTTCATCAAATTTTACATTTGTAGTTCTTCAATTTTTAGGGTAATTTTGTTATAAACTCTATAGGCTCTACTGGTAAGGGAATAACCTACAAAGATACCTTCTTCAACCTTAGAAGTAAATTTTCCTAAGTGCTCTCTAGTATTTAAGATATAGACTTTACATCCAAATACTTTAAGGTATTTAATGTTAGGTTGTTTGTTATAATAGATTTCAAAAGAGGTCTTTCCTAGGTTTTTAATTAGAGTTATTCTATTTGTACATAACAAGCTGTACTAACAGCCTCAGCCCAAAGGTATTTAGGTAAGTTGTATTCATTAAGCATTGTTCTAGCTGCTTCTTGTAGTGTTCTATTTTTTCTTTCTACAACTCCATTTTGTTGAGGTGTTTTAGGGCAAGAGAATTCGTGATGGTAGCCTTTTTCTAGACAAAATTGATTAAATTTGTGATTTTTGAATTCTCCGCCATTATCGCTCCTAAGTCTTTTGATTTTAATCCCTTTTTCATTTTCTGTTAATTTACAAAATTGAGTGAGTATATCAAACGTTTCATCTTTATTTTTTAAGAATTTTACCCAGGTAAATCTTGAATAGTCATCTATAATTACTAGGCAGTATAGGTTACCATTAATTGATTTAACCCCATGTGAGTCAAATAGATCTAGGTGAATTAATTCCAGAATTGACTTGGTTTGAGTTTGATTAGTTGGTTTGTGGGTTGACCTAGTTTGTTTTCCTTGTTGACAAGCATTACATAAGGTTGACTCAAGGTTAGATAACTTTGGTAGGCCTCTAACTAAACCATTTAGTTTAGGTAGTTTTCTGAAGTGAGTGTGTGAAAGTCTCCTATGCCAGAGCCAAGTCTCATCCTTATGGGTTAAGAGGCAGTTTTCTAAGGGACAAGTTAACTTAATTTCATAAATGTTATTGTGCCTAAGTCCTCTAAGTGTGATGTTTGGGTTGTCATTGTGTTTGATCAGACATTCATTGGATAGGAACCTAACCTTATAACCAGTGTCACACAATTGGCTAATGCTTAGTAAATTGAAGTTGAAATTCTCAACAAGTAATACATTTGTTATTATGAAATCAGACTCAAGTTCAATATTGCCTAGTCCAATTACCTTAAGTTTACCGTTGTTTCCAAAAGCAACGGTCCCTAGTCTTTTGTACTTGAGTTCTGTAAATTTGGTGGGATCCCCAGTCATGTGTCTGGAGCATCCACTGTCAATGATCCATTTGTTTTCCTACAGTTAAGTAAAAGGTTTAGACCTTAGGTTAAGTTTTTGAATTTTAATAAAATTTAAGAAGATTTAAAAGCTTGAGTTTGAACTTTAAATTTGAGTTATGTTAATTTTGAATTTAAATTTTAATTTTTTTTTTGAATTTGAATTTTATTTTTTGAATTTGAATTTTAATTTTAATTTTTGAATTTTAATTTTAATTTTTGAATTTGAATTTTAATTTTAATTTTTGAATTTTAATTTTAATTTTTGAATTTTAATTTTAATTCTTGAATTTTAATTTTAATTTTTGAATTTGAATTTTAATTTTAATTTTTGAATTTTAATTTTAATTTTAATTTTTGAATTTGAATTTTGATTTTAATTTTTGAATTTTAATTTTAATTTTTGAATTTGAATTTGAGTTTGAATGTTGAGTTATCAATCAATAATTTGAGTTTGGTTATCCTTATTCATCTCACTCGGTCTAAGTCATCAATCAAGGGGGTCCTATGATTTTGTGAGATGATTTTGAGTTTGTTTAGAAAAGTTAACTTGACCTTGTGTTAGATCCAAGTTCAACAAGTAGTAAGTTAAAAGTACACTTCAATAATTGGCTTCCAGGCCATGGCGAGGCACAGTGGCCTTCTTTGGCCGAAGCCTTATTGGAGCAACAACCATTTTCTAGGCAAAGCCGCTTAAAGAAGTTGGACTTTTAACTTACTCATTGAAAACCCTGTTACTAAATAGTACAATAGTCAAATTAACTTTGAAGCTAGTCCTAAGTGCCCACCTGGGCAGCGGCTGATTTTAAGGTGCCAACTAGTTTGGAGCCTCCCCCTAAATTGTAGACTGGGTGTCTAGGGTCAATGTAATGGATGTCCCTTTTTGGGACATAAAATTGATTCTGACCTACTTGCTTTGTTAGATAAGCTTTCGGAACCCACGCTTTTCGTTGATTTTTGCGGGGTGGATAAAGGAGATAAAGGATCTTTGGTCGATCTTGATTTATATCCTATCCCAGATTTGTTGTACATGCCCTTTTGTGATCCAAGAATAAGGTCAAGGTTCTTGGATCGGGTTGTGAAAGTTGCTAGTAGATCCTTAA
>JAGFNQ010007813.1:46736-91361 GCA_024364735.1 Boesenbergia rotunda | reverse complement strand
ATGTAGGATGTAAGTTATGATAGACGGAATGATGTATGTATAATGATAAACGTTTATAATAGATTTATGGTTTATGAAAGTACATGCATATTTTAAGGTAAATGCCATGAACCCTAGTAGTATGTGTCATGTTTATATGTAGCTTACCATCCATGCTTATTGATGAATACTGGGATTATGTATGCTAGATGAAATGTATCATGTATGAAGTACATGTTTATTTATGTATCATGATCATGCAAGCCTTATGAACCAAAATGATGTTTATGACTAGAAACATGATTATGCATGTATGTCCTATTTTATGAATAAAGAATGATAAGTATGAATGAAGATGATGGTTATGCCTTAAGTATGAATGATAAGTATGAATGATAAGTATGAATGATGAAGGCATGACGATGATATGAAATAAGTATGAATGATAAGTATGAATGACAAGTATGAATGATGAAGCATGCATATTTATTTTTATGAATGAGGCTTGTACCGGACCGAAGTAAGGGTCCAAGGGATGGGTACCTTAAGAATGCCCCGGTTCTGGACTACCGAAGCTGTCCACGGTTCTGGCACTACCGAAGCTGTGCAACAGGGACGGGCACCTTAAGAACGCCCCGGTTCTAGGACTACCGACTATGCTGTCCTTACCCTAGTAGGTTGACACTACAAGAATTTTTGCAAACAACAACGCCCAATCGACAACGTTTTTAAAAAAAAATGTTGTCTTTTTTTGTTTTACAACGTTTTTAGTGAAAAGCGTTATCTATGTGTTTTACTTTTTAATAACGACAACGTTTTATAATGATGCGATGTGCTTAGTGTTGTGGTTTCGGATGAAAGACAATGCTGTTACAAAAGCGTTTTTTAAAAGTGTTGTCGTATTTCCCGCTAAAATAAAAAACACATCCCCTCCCTCCACCTCGCTCATTGCCAACCCTCGGCGGCTCGCGAAAAATCTCTTCGCGCTTCTTTTCTCCGCGAAATATCTCCCTCCACCTCCCTCCACCTCCCTCATTGCCACCTCCCTCGTCCTCTCCTCTCCACGAAATTGACATTGTGTACGATCTGGTGAACATACATCTTCTCCTAGCTCACCACCAAGAAGTATCCTCCACGAGCTCTTCGTCCGTCGAGTGGAAACTGAACCCCAGCGGCAGCATCACGACGCTCGCCACTACCCTCTCCATCTCTCTCTCTCACAGTCGCCGACGTTCTGACTCTGTGGCGGTCAGATTTCAAGCTCTGCTGGTGACGCTCGGGAGAAGGGGGTTGCAAATTACTACACCAAGGTACATCCTCCTCGAATCACACTTCTCTCTTACCGCTTTGGGAGTAAGATCGATAGATTCTAAACCCTAGGCATTTTCCAGTTTAGGGTTTCCGAAATCCTTAGGGTTTCTGAAATTGTTTTTGATTCATTAAGATCTTTCATCTTAAGTGCTTCGGGTGTCAGATTTCTTTTTCCCTTCTTTTGATTGAAATGGTCTTCGATCCCTATTGTTCTATGTAGAAAAAGGACAGTTTGCATCCAGTTGCTAAAAAAAGTGGATACTGCTTTAGTTTTTTCGCATTGATGTTACCGATGATTAATGAAGGTGTATCTCCATCATCAACTAATAGGGATTTCGTTGACATTTTGCTCTTGATCTATGAAATTTGTTTATTTATAATTTTAAAAACTTCATATGCTTGTTTTATGTGTGAATCCGAGGAGCATTATGAAACGCAATTGAGATTCATCATGTACATACATAGGCATTGTGTTCTATATACTAACTATATATCATGTGTTCAATTTCAGGCTGAAGTTCTAAAAATTGAATTTTAAATAAATTATAAACTCATTTATCATGCTAGGAGACAGTAGCATTATAGTTTAATTCCCTTCACTTGTTAAAATCTCCTTCTATCTCATAATATTGTTGCATGCCTGTTCTAGTTTATCCCATTTTATCTTGTTGGTGTGGTACTTGGTAAAATGTTTCCCTTTATTAAATTAATACTTTGATACCTTTTGGTTGTCTTAGGAATTTAACATTGAAAAACTGCAACTTCTCGAGGCTGATAAAAAGAAGATCAGGCAAGAATATGAACGAAAGCAGAAGCAAGTTGAGATTCGTAAGAAAATGTAATGTGCCTTGCATCTTCCTTTAATGCACAATCTTTTTTTTTCCTCGTGTTGACATTCCTTCTCTAAATGGCTTCACACTATGACTTGCCTTGTTTTTACTATGAATATGCATTTTGTTTTCATGACAACCTACAAGTTGTCCTTTGTTTTTTCTTAAAAACATTGATGCGATAGAACTGCTAATTATAACACACACACACACACACACACACACACACACATCCTGGTAATTCTACAAGTTAGTGAGTTTTGAAATGATATGAAATTCTTGTTTGGAACAAGATATTCATCCTGGTACTTCTTCATTACAAATCAATTTGAAGCACAAGGTCCAGTTCAATCAATATGGTTAATTCCTCTTCAATCCACTCCTGTGAGGCTAGAACCATTTCCATATGCTTCTAACCATGGGCAAAAACTAGGGGGAAATACTTGTGCAGCTGATCCACAGTGGCCACTGGTAGGATATGAAGGGTAGGAACTTGTGTGATGATGTACTAATCTCAACCATGTTTTAATGAATCATCTTTTATCTAAAATAAGTATAGTGGGCATATGATACGGACTGCTGGATCTGTCTACATAGGTATCATGGTAATTGTCGAAAGCTTTAAGCTAATAGACCATATGTTAACTTAAATAAGAATACATGGTATACTACAAACAGTTGAATATAACCAAATTCTTGCAGCCAATAGATGGAACTCAAAAGTTAGTGCAACTATATGCCATTGAAGAAAAATATAAGAGGACTGAGTGATACTCTTACATTGTCTTTCTTTCTCTTTTCTATCAATCCTACTTAGATTTGTAAATATACTAGATCTTTCTTGATCTAATTGACGGTTAAGTTGGTGCGATCATACGTTCATACTCCCACTTATTGTACCTTTCTAGCATCCTGGAGTAAATGAGCAGTGATATAGGACGTAGATATAGCCTCTATCAGTACAAAAGTATCTAACTAGTAGTTTTAGTGTGGCAATGAAAATTTATTGGGTCAGCCATACATGATGGTTTGTGTGGAACTTTTCATATGCTAAACCCCAAAAATTCTATTCTTTTTAAAGGTGCCACTTATCTACTCTGCACACATTACCCAAGTATTAGAATGCAATGAGTAATAGGGCTTATGTTTGTCTAACAATTCTGAATGATACAGGTATTTCAAACATGTTTAACCAATTGGATGTTTTACACGGAAACTGACTGTCAGCATCCTGTTGAAATTTTCTGTGCCCATATTGCAATGAAAATTGCCGAATTCCATAATATTTACATTTATCTTATTTCAATCTCCATTTGACGTTGTTATATATTGTTCTTTACAGAGAATACTCCATGCAGCTGAATGCTTCTCGTATAAAAGTTCTTCAAGCACAAGATGACTTAGTTAGCTCCATGAAAGAAGCGGCAGCAAAAGAGCTCCTGCTTGTGAGCAACAACCGGAAAGCTTATGCAAAGCTCCTGAAAGATCTGATAGTCCAGGTTACTTTAAGACTAATGCAATTCAGACATGTCTTTCTGATTCTTATCTGATCAATCACCTAGAAAGATAGCTATTCTTATAAACAATATCTATATTAGATGTCAACAAACATTCAAAATGTGCTTCAGAATTTTTTTTACCCAAAGGGCATACTTACTGATTAGCATGAAAATAAGTTGACTTTATTTATTTCATCTTTCCTTTTTTGCATTTTACAAGTTTTAGGGGTAGAAAGCCCACTAATGTTTTGCCATGCAGAGCTTGCTAAGACTGAAAGAACCAGCCGTTGTATTGCGTTGTCGCAAAGATGACCTTGACCTCGTAGAATCTGTTTTGACCTTGGCAAAGAAAGAATATACTGACAAATCAAGTGCAAATCCTCCTGATATTGTCATAGACAAGAACACTTTCTTTTGTAGTTGTAACATATGGAGGTATGTGAAGCAGTCTTTCTTGATAACACCCAAGTATGCTCACCCCAGTCATAATGTTTTATTCTAATTTTTTATTATTTTTCCTAATAATATTCTCTGTTGCCAGTATGTGAAGCTGAGCTACATGTGGAGGTATACACTGTTTTATTCTGATTTAAATTTTGTATACAACCTGATTACCACTGCAACCACCTTCTGGTTCGTTCAAATCTTCCAGGTATGATGATGACCTTGAGCAATTTCTAAAAGGATACTGACAAAGTGTAATAAGCTTTTGCCATTTCAGTCAAAAAAGAGAAACTATCACACTCAATTATCCCAATTTTTATACTGATATAGCCTTTATTCTTCATTTTAATCTGATTGAATTGCATGTTGATCTGTGCAGGTTTTTCAGATTTGCGAAGCTACAGACAATCAAATATTCTCTGGCCGGCTAATCAAGTTCTTCACTGTGAGTTATGGGCTAATCAAGTTCTATACGCGTAGGTGAGGTAAGTTACTATTAGTTTTGACTTGAGAATTTTGTGCCAGCTATTTGCCTATCCATTTAATTTTTATCTATTAATTATTCTTAGTTTTTTCTTATTTCGATTGCATCTGCAAAAGCATTGAACTTTAAAAATATTGTCTATCCTCCACTTGTTCCATTCTATTAAAGGCAATATCTTCTCTCTCAACATTTTCCTTAAGCTTATATATCTTTCTTATCTACTTTTGCAGCACACAAGGCAAATGGTGTGAGCTCACTATGGGGCCACAAACTTAGAGGTAAGTAATTGAAAAGGATAATTGGTTTGTTACTTGTTAGTTATATTACCTTTGCTTTCCATCTTTTTGTGAAGGATTATTTTCAGAATGATGTCTTGATGTTTAAAAGCTTGCTAAATGTCGAAAATGATTCTGATCCCAGACTGTCTCTTGTATCTCATGATCAAAGTGTCTTCTTTTTGCAGATCAGTTTTATATGTCGTGGAACAGCTTTACAGATGGGCCTTTCAGTCGTTATGTATATGCATTAGTAAGTTCTATTGTTCAATAGTTATAGAAGTCCACTGAATGCATGCTATCTCAAAATTTCTTAGCCCATGCTATTATATAACGTTACATGATGCTACTGGTCATATAAAATTGCGTTATCTTTTTTATCCAACAAACTAGTGATACCTGTGAGCTTTTATTTGTCTTGTCTGGGAATTCCTTGGACTTCAAAATTAGAATATTAAATACTTGTCTTTGATCGATTATCCTTGTATACTATTTGGTCACTGTACTAGTGAATTTTTTGGTTTTATTATGCTTCTTTTTTTATTGGATTATTTGAAGCTTCTTTTTCACTTTAAATTTGGCATCATCAACTCTTGCATCTGAATTGTTTGCAGAATTCATATGCATTCTTATTTAAGATCCGTGCTTACTTTGGATTTGTTCATATGCAGAATTCATATATCGACCGGAGTTTCTTGTCTAATGGTCTCAATATTTGTTGGACTACATTATCATCTCGTATATGCTATATGATGCTTCTACATTATCATCTCGTATACACTATATGATGCTTCTTTAGTTTTGGTAACCTGTGTTCTGACTATTGATCCAATGCCAATGATTCTTCCTTAGGACCCACGATGGTTTTGTGAATGCATCTTAATAATTTAACTTGCACATAATTGTAGCTCCGGCCTCTCAAACTGTTTCATTCTTGACAAAATCTTCTCTTCTTTGGTGAACAGGACATCAGAACATGGAATTTCTGGTAGGGAACCTTCTGAAACTCATTTTCTTTCCTTGTTTGATTGTGTCATTTAGTTCTAATACATCAAATGTTTGCTACTTTGCTTTAAGCTGTCATTTAGTTCTAATACATCAAATGTTTTATTTTTAATAAAGAGGTGACACTTTTGTCACATAACATTACTGTGCCTTTGTAGGTGGTTTTTAGAACACTGTTAGCTTCCTTGGTGCCTATAGTTGGTTTCAACGCAGTGATGACATCTGAGCATTTTGCTTCGTTTTTGGTTTGCCATTCAATATCAAATCTCATGACATACTATTTTTCTATGCTTTATGAGAGTTATATGACTTAAGGACCAAAATTTTGTTGGTACTTGCTTCATTCTGCATGATATATGACTGATGTTAAGTTCCCTTAAGAAATTGCTACTATTTAGTATGAATAGTTTCAATCTACATTCTAACAGTACCATGTTTACATAACATAATCTATAATCTTATTTAAGTAACTTGCTACTTTACTGAGAGCCATGTTGCAACTTGATGATGATGAGGTGCGAGTTTCTGCAACAAAAGTCATGGGAATCATGTCTCAGGTACAACATCTTTTATGTGATGATTTTTGGGATTTGTGTCTATTGCAAGACAGTGGTCTGAAGTTGATTACCATATTTGGTCTAGCTGTGAAATGATAGATGAATCTACTATTAGAGAAATACTTACAACAACTTGCTACAAATGCTTCTGCTTCGTTTTAGTTTCTTTAAGATGCTTTATATTCTTTTTAGTTGTCACATATGGAAGCAGTCTTATTTGTGTGTATATAATCTCTTATCCCAATTTATTATTTTTATGCAGTGTTAAAGCAGATCGAGTTAACAAGCAGCCCCAAAGAACAACTTGTGAATGATGAAGTTTTATAGAACTTGTGAATTGAGATATTTTTTGTATTTAATATGGAATACAAACACTTTTGTAAATAATGCACTGTATTATAAGTGAATTTTGTAAACTATTATCAGTATAAATTGTGAATATTATCAATTGTGAATAAAAATGCTTGTAAATTGTGAATATTGAAAATTGTGAATATTATCAATTGAGAATAAAAATGTTTATAAATTGTGAATATTATAAATTATGAAAAACACAGCCTATTAAAAAGACAACATTTTTTAAGTAACAATACACAACACGATTTTTGCGTTGTCTTTGTGCCAAACCACAACGCTTTTTCCGCGTTGTCTTTGATACCCGACTTTTAACAACAGCGTCAATAACAACGCTTTTTAAAAACCAATAGACAACGCGAAAAAAGCATTGTCTTTGCTCCAAACCACAACGCGGAAAAAGCGTTGTCGTAGATATACTTTCTACAACGGCTTCATCAACATCGCTTTTTAAGCATTAACGACAACGCGGAAAAAGCGTTGTTGTTTAACTTTTTTCTTGTAGTGTGAGGCTAGCTACCTCATATTTACTTAGGGATGCGCGCTTATGATGTATGTATGTGGTACAAGCCGGGGACCCCCAATGATGTTATGTTTATGTTAAGCATTTAAAAGTATGATTTTAAAAATTAAGCATCCTTATGTAGTACATGCATTTGACTCATTCATACATCCATGTTATGCATCGCGCCAGGGTAGGTATATTTTATGTTTGTGTTTATGCTCATATCTTATGTCTTATGTTCATGTATGCTAAGAATTATGTCATGTCTAAGTATGCCTTATGTTCATGTATGCTAAGAATTATGTCATGTCTAAGTATGCCTTATGTTCATGTATGCTAAGAATTATGTCATGTCTAAGTATGCCTTATGTTCATGTATGCTATGAATTATGTCATGTCTAAGTATGCCTTATATTCATGTATGCTAAGAATTATGTCATGTCTAAGTATGCCTTATGTTCATGTATGCTAAGAATTATGTCATGTATAGATATGCTTCATGTTCACGTATGTATGTTTCATGTTCATGTATGTTAAGATTTATGTCATGCTAAGTAGGTTGTAGACCTATGGTGATGTTAGGAATCATGCTATGCGAATTATTCATATGCTTATGACTTATGTCATGACTATGCTTATGTTTATGTTCGAAGTTACGCTATGTCAGATACTTGATATGTTTACGCTTAAGTGACGTATGGTTTTAGTGAGTAGGAAAGGGTTTTACTAAGCCTATGTGCTTATAGTTTTATTTTCCTTGTACCGCAGATCAAGCAAGAAGCTATTAAGGGAAGCCGCAGGAGAGGCAGAAGCATGTGTGTGTGTAGCAGTGACTTGGCAAAAGATTCTTATATTCTCACATAATGCATGTCTTGGGTGTGAAAATGTTTTCTTAAATTTTATGCTATGATTTATGATTATGACAAATGAGTGACTTAAGACTCATGATGCTACGTTTATGAATAAGCTATGGAATGGTTAAGTTATGATATGATGCCATGTATAGATGTTCCATGTGTTTAGTTGCATGGTTAAAAGCATGTTTAGAAAAAAATGATTCCGCTGCATTAAGATGTTTTTATGCACATGTATGTTTAGCGTAACAACGCCTATCTCGCCACACCACGAGGTGTGGGAAAAGGGCGGGCGTTACAATTGAGTTCATTTGTTTGAGTGAGTCTACTTGGGAATCAAGAAACATAAAGATTGATCTAGGATGACACAGTCTATGCCTCATTAGTCAATCTAGATATTGAGGATAGAAAGACAAGGTCATACATTATCCTAGTCACGGAGGTTAAGTCGAATCTCGACTTTCTTGTTACTTGGGTAGCAATGATGCATTGCTAGATGTCGCTCATTGCTTATGTGTCTAAAGCGGTTTAGATACATTGCCAACGTTACAAGAATCTATTCGGTCACATACTAAGGACACGATGCTTCGGAGATTAATTGATCTTAGTTTGACTAAGATTTGATCTGACTTGGATTGATTGAGTTAGACTCAAGTGAATATAATTGGATTATGGGATTGAGGTCTAATTTGAGTTAGACTCATTTAGATTAGACTCAACCACATTTGGATGAGATATTAATTAATTAAAATGTTTAATAAATTAATAATAGAGGAGGATGAAAAGATTCCCTTCATTGAATGAAGAGAAGTTGAAAAGTCACATGAGAAGTTGTGCTCTTTATTAGCTTTAATGAAGGGAAGTTAAAGGGACAAAAACACTTCATATTCATAGGATGAGTATAAAAGAGTTTTCTTGTCATTTAGATGAAGTTAAGTCATCTTTCCTTCCTCTCTTCCTCCTCTTCTCCCTCTTGGCTGAAACCTCTTTGGGGTTCTTGGTGGTTTTGTGAACTACCTCAAGTTGCTAGCACAACTAAGGTAGTTCTTCTCCGAAGTTGAGAGATCATGTTCGTGTGGATACGCATAGAGGCACAGACACTTGAACGTGCAAGAGATCCGGTGTATCTTGGATGAGCGGGATAAACGCAATGGCACGCTTCAAAGGTATACACATATATAGCTCTATTAGCAAGATGAATTTCGTACGAGTTTTTCTTTCGCATGGATTGCTCAAGGGATCTTGTTTCTGCTGCATTTTTGTGTTTATGTCATCGGGAGATTCCTACAGGAAGCTCGTTCGAGGAGATGATTGGAATCGAGTTCAGGTGAGTTCAACTCTGGATGCCCGAAAATTAGCCATGTGGACGAAATGCGAAAAGTTAATGTGAATGTTGACTATGACCAAATGGTCAACCAAGGCATTTAGTTATCTATGGAGGAGTATCAGTTCATTCAGATCAATTCTGTGCTAAAACAAAACTAAGGTGCCTTAGGTCAGAACTGAGGTGCCTTAGATCGAAAATTTATCAACATTTATTGTTGACCTCTATGGATAAACTTTATCCAACTAAGGCACCTCAGGTCCCAACTGAGGTGCACAGGTCTATGTCAGCACAATTGTAACTTTCTATTTTGGGCGATAAATAGCCCTCTAGATCTAAGAAACAAAAACAATTACTATTCATCTTCCTACTCTTTCTGTATGCTTTTAAAGTGTAAGAAGTTTCTCAACCTTCAATGGGAAGTATTTTTTTTTATAGAACTTGTCAACGCCTTAGATTAGCAACCTCCCCGATTGCAACCAAGTAATTCTGGGTTTAAGTTAGGTTTACCTTTGTGGTTTGATATGTGTGATTGAGTTTGCAGGACTTGGTGAGTCACACGTGGAGGACGGATCCGAGGCACGAGAGCCGAGGGAAGAGGACTCCAAGAGCAAGCCGGAGGAAGTGGACTTCAAAGGGCATACGTGAAGGATGGCATGGAAGTAAGCCGAGGGCTTGCGTACGCATCTGAGGGACGATAGCCGGTGGAAGAGGACTTCAAGGGGCTAACCAAGGGAGTGGACTTGAAGGCATACGTGAAGGAGGGTCTTCGGAGTGAGGGAGAGTGAATTTGTAAGCTGGGTAGTTGACTGGGGATGGATCAATCAATTGCCAGTGGGGGGACTCAAACTCACCGAGACATCAGTCGATTGGTCCAGGACCAGTCGACTGGTAAACCCAAAAACTAGTCGTTGGCTAGTAGTTAGGGTGGGATCAGTCGACTGCCCTGGGGGCAGTCGATTGGTTGCGGCTATTTTTAGCCAAGAGCTCTATTTAAGAGAGCTCGGTTTGACTGGAGGAGCTTGACGAAATGAGCTTGGTTAGAGCTCATTAGTAGTCTTAGTTGCTCAGAAGTGTGTCCGGGATTGTGGCGAGGTTTCTCCACCCACAAGGAGCTACACGAGCTAGCTGGAGGGCATCCAGGGAGTGATCCACCGAAGGATTAAGGGATCATCCACCTTGTGGACAGCCGTGGAGTAGGAGTGTCATCTCCAAACCATATAAAGGTTGGCGTTAGCATTGTTTTTAGTTTGTTATTTGTTATTCCGCTTGCGCTTGCTAACGTTGTAGGTAGAAGAATCTTTCAGAGATAAAATTAGATGAGTTATTTTCTGAGTTAGAATTACATGAACAGACTAATACTACTTTGGTCGAGAAGGGTATAGCATTTGTTGCAGGTAAAACTCAAGGGAAAACTCCGAAAAAGAAGCTTCAACCAGTACCCGAGTCCGACTCAGACTTGGAATCAGACGACGGTGAAGGGGATCGTCCCAAATTGGTCCGGCTAGCTCGCGACTACTACAAAGAACTTAAGCACCAAACGAGCAAGAAGAAGTCAAGCTGGAGAAAGGAAGTTCCAGCGGAACCCTCGACGAGACAGAAGAGCAAGGGCAACGTCACCTGCTACGAGTGCAACAAGAAGGGACACTTCAAGTCAGAGTACCCCCACGTAAAGGAAAACAAGAAGGCATGGAGGAAGAAGGCTCTTCAAGCCACCTGGGACGAATCGTCCTCGGAAGAAGAAGAGGAAGCTCCGCACGTGAACCTACTCGCCTTGACCACCTCAGAAGACGTCGACTCCGGAATAGAATCGGAGACAGACGAGGACGTCAACACCGAAAAACTTACAATCTCGGAGGGCGAACAAATCACGGTAAGAGGTTATCCAGAATCTGAATTGTACAACTTAATTTCTTATTTGTCTCGAAAGTTGGTGAATGCCAATATCCGGGTTGAAACCCTCCTACAAGAAGTAAAACTCCTGAAAGAGGAAGTCAACTCGAGTTCCTTGACCGAGTCAGTTCAAGAAGGAAACTCAACTCAAGTTCAAAAACTTGAGGAAGAGAATTCCTCCTTGAAAACTCAAGTGAAGGAACTCAGAGTTGCCCTAGAACGATTCACTTCGAGTTCCAAGGGTCTTGACATGATCATTGCAAAACAGAAGTCCGTTCTCAATCAATACGGAATAGGTTATAGGACCAAATCGAGACAACGCTCATATTATTCTGTGTTGAACCAACCTAGAACCCGAGTCCAAGCATGGGTCCCTAAGCTATATTTGAATAAACAAGCTGGACCAAACCAGTATTGGATCCCCAAGGACAAGATTCACATCTTGCCTAACCCTTATCGAGGCTTCAGTCCAGGGGGAGCCAATATAAAACCATATGTATTGTTAGATGATTTTTTTTTAAGTTAATTGCTTGCTTGCTTGTTTTTTTCCCTACAATTTCTTTAATATGCTTAGACTTAGGAATAGTTTAAGGACAAAAGATTTATTTAAAATTTGAACAACATAGTATTAGGTGGAGGTGAGATGATAGTACGTTAGGGAAGCTTTTCTAATAAGGTCAAGTAAGGTAAAGCATACCCTACTCTGTCTATTTAGTCTGGTGGAACTAGCCGAAGCTACCAATCCAAAACCTAAACTAGTTAGACCCAAGGTTTTCAAGAAGTAATTTGAAAATAAATTTTCAGTAAAAGGCTTTGTCGAGGAAAGGGTTGTTGCTCTAATAAGGCTACAGCCAAAGAAGACCTTTGTGCCTCACCAAGACCTAGAAGCCAATTATTGAAAATCAAATTCAATTTACTACTTGATGAATTTGAATCTAACATAAATTTTAAATTAAATCCTAGACTTAACATCTTTTCAAAATCAATAATCTTAACTTTACAATTTTAAAAAAAAATTAATTCAACGTTTTCAAAATTAACTATCTTTCAAAAATTAAACATTTATTTTGAAAACCTATCTCACAAAACCCATAAGGTCAACATATTTGATAACTTTAGATGTGGGTGAGACAGACTATGTAGTGAAACTCAATTTAAGCTATCCCTACCTCTAATGGATCCAAATCAAAACATACTTTATGTGTAGGAACATAAAGATTTGGACCAGTGGATGTTGGATAGTGGATGCTCCAGACACATGACTGGGGATAAATTGAAGTTCACCAAAATCAAGTTCAAAAACCTAGGCTCAGTAGCATTTGGCAACAATGCTACACTCAAAGTAATTGGGTCAGGTAACATTGAACTTAATTCTGATTTCATTATTAAGAAAGTACTCTTGGTTGAAAATATCAAATTCAATTTGCTTAGTATTAGCTAACTCTGTGATACTGGTTACATAGTTACTTTCACCAACTCTGACTGTCTTATTAGAAACCTCCAAGACTCAAAGATAACACTTAAGGGTACTAGGAAAAACAACATTTACACTATTAATTTACCCTTAGTACCAAAATACTTTCTGACTCAATTGGAAGAATCTAACCTTTGGCATAGGAGACTAGGTCACACTAATACCAAACTAATTTCAAAAATTACTCAACTTGGTTTAATCAAAGGTGTACCTAAAATCAAGAATTTTGAAAATATAATTTGTAACTCATGTAAACAAGGCAAACAAACTAAGTCAACTCATAAACCAACCCAATCAGACTTAACTCAAACCACACATGAGCTCCTACACCTTGACCTATTTGATTCGCATGGAGCCAAGTCACTAAGCGGGAATCGGTACTGCTTAGTAATCATTGACGATTACTCTAGGTTTACCTGGGTTAGGTTCTTGAAAACTAAGGATGAAACCTTTAATTTATTTAGTGACTTATGCAAAATGATTGAAAATCAAAATGATACTAAAATTAAAAGACTTAGAAGTGACCATGGGGGAGAGTTTAAAAATCAAAAGTTTGAGGAATTTTGCAAAGTCAATGGGTATATTCATGAGTTTTTCTGTCCTAGAACCCCCCAACAAAATGGGATAGTCGAGAGAAAGAATAGAACCCTTCAGGAAGCCTCTAGACCATGCTCAACGAATATAACCTAGCTAATCAATTTTGGGCAGAAGCGGTAAATACAACATGTTATATTCAAAATAGGGTCCTAATTAATAAAAGATACAATAAGACACCCTATGAACTCTATTATCATAGATTACCAAATTTACACTATCTAAGAGTCTTTGGGTGCAAAGTCCACATCTTGAACACTAAGGACTACCTAGGTAAATTCCAATCAAAGTCAACCCCAGGGACCTTCCTAGGATATTCAACAACTAGTAGAGCTTACAGGGTTTATAATAAATAGACCCACAAAATTGAAGAAACTACCAATTTAATCTTTGACGAAGAAGGTGAACCAAAATCAATAAAAAATGAAAACCTAAACAAATCAAATGTTAATCAAGAAGATAGTGAACCAACAATTGAACCATTAATTGAACCACTGATTGAACCTTTGAATGAACTATCACTTGAACCATCTACTGAGGTATCAACTGAACCAACTCAAATAGTTGAACCAAACACTAAATCAAACAGTCAGCTAGACCTGAGGCTGAACCTAGTTCCAGAAGAACAAAGAAACCCAGACTCAATCATCCATCTGACCAAATCATGGGTGATCCAACCTTAGGAGTCAGAACTAGGTCTTCTTATAGAAATCTTAGTCAGATCGCACTTATTTCAAAAATTGAGCCTAAGACTATAGAGGAAGCCCTACCTGACCCAGATTGGATTATAGCTATGCAAGAGGAACTAGCCCAATTTGAGAGAAACCAAGTCTGGGAATTAGTACCAAAACCTGAGGGAAAATCAATTATAGACACTAAGTGGGTTTTTAGAAACAAATTAAATGATCAAGGGAAAATTGTTAAAATAAAGCTCACTTAGTAGCTAAAGGGTTTAGTCAGGTCGAAGGGTTAGATTATGATGAAACCTATGCCCCTGTAGCCAGACTTGAATCAATCAGAATGTTATTAGCTTTTGCATCCCATAGAGGGTTTAAACTATACCAAATGGATGTCAAGTCTGCTTTTCTTAATGGGTTTATAAAAGAAGAAGTATACGTAGGGCAACCCCCAGGATTTGAGGACTTAGAAAAAACCTGAATATGTATTTAAGCTTAGGAAAGGCTTTATGGGTTGAAACAAGCACCTAGGGCATGGTATGAACGCTTATCAACCTATTTAATTTCTAAGGAATTTAACCAAGGTCAAATTGACTCCACACTATTTGTTAAAACCTTAGAAAAAGATATTTTTATTGCACAAATATATGTTGATGATATAATATTTGGATCTACTAATTCTAATTTTCTAAAAGAATTTGTGAAAATTATGGAAAGCGAATTTGAAATGAGTTTGGTAGGGGAGCTTAACTTTTTCTTAGGTCTCCAAATAAAACAAACTAGAGATGGTAATTATGTTCACCAATCCAAATATGCAAAGGAACTAATAAAGAAATTTAAAATGGACAACTCTAAAAGCTTAAGTACCCCTATGTCTATAAATGTCAAAATAGATAATGACCCTGAGGGTAAACCAGTTGACCTAAAACTATACCGAAGTATGATTGGTAGCCTACTGTACTTCACTGCTAGTAGACCTGATATTTTATTTTCTGTAGGAATGTGTGCTATATACCAAACATGTGCTAAGGAATCTCACTTAGCAGCCCTAAAAAGAGTTCTAAGGTACATTAAGGGTACCCTAAATGTAGGTATTTGGTATCCTAGGACTTCGACTTTTGAATTATCAGGATATTCTGACTCTGATTATGTCGGGTGTAAATTAGATAGAAAGAGTACAAGTGGAAGTTGTCAATTGTTAAGAAATAGTCTAGTCAGCTGGTGTAGTAAAAAGCAACACTGCGTAGCTTTGTCCACAACTGAAGCAGAATATGTTGCCCTAGGAGAGTGTGTGACACAACTGTTATGGATGATGCACACTCTTAAGGACTTCCAGCTTGACTATACCCAAACCAAAGTTTTTATTGATAACATTAGTTCAATCAATTTGACTAAGAATCCAATTTAGCACTCCCGAACAAAACATATTGAAGTAAAACATCATTTTGTAAGGGATCATGTAGCCAGGGGTGAAATAGTACTTATGCATGTGGATTCAAAATCCAATTTAGCTGACATTTTTACCAAACCCTTACCTAAATCTGAGTTTAGCTTACTAAGAAGGCAGTTAGGGTTATGCTTAGTAGAATAGGATTGTGCTATATTTCTTCAAAAATCTTTTCCATTTTCATATTTTTTTTAAATTAGCATTTAATATATTTTGAAAAATCATTTATTTTATCAAATTGTTGAAATTTAAAAAAAATTCCGAACTTAGATTTTTTTCAAAAACTTACCCCTTCAAAACTAGGGTTTTTGCACAAAATGGACTTAGCTTAGGCCTTAACCCTAGAACTGCATGCACTTATAGATCTAGAAGCCAGCATCTCACAAGCACCTTAGGGTACTTTGATTGATAACCTAGACTGGGTTGAGATGCTTAGGACTATGCCTTGATTCAAGATGCTTTAAGTCAGTGCATCTGCAGTAATTGGGGTGATAAATACAAATTGAACAACAATCAAGTTAAGTGTTCAAGCTTAGCAAATCTAACTTGATCAAATCACTTAACTTGCCTAACCCTAGTGAAAACTGTTGTTTTATAACAGTTAGTAAGTAGCTAACTGGGTTAGACAGGACCCGAACAAGTTTAGATTAATTAGTTTGGTCCTTTTCTTGCTTGAATTCACTAGAGTTGGTTCAATACGGATTTAAAATTTCTTTTAACTAACTCCAATTCAAAATTGACTTGCAATAATTTTATCATTTTTTTATATATGGCAAAGGGGGAGAGTAAGAGTAAAAGAGAGTAATTTTTTTTTCAAATTTCTATCTCTCTTGCAAAAAGTAAAGAAAAACTGTTAAGTGCTTTCAAAAATCTCTAAGTGCTTTCAAAAGTCTCTAAGCGCTTTAAAAAATTTCTAAGTGCATTTAATTCTAAGTAAAGTTTTCCTTAGTGAACAAAATTATCTGAGCAAAAAACTTTTTGAATTTTTTTTAGCAAATATTTCTAAGTAAAGTTTTCCTTAGTGAACAAATTTTTTTTGAGCAAAAACTTGTTTAAAATTTCCTTAAAGATTTTTTTAAGTAAAAATATTTTTCAAAATGCACAAACTGTTCTTAAAGCGAAATTTTTCTAAGTGTGCAAAAATTGTTGTGCAAAAATTGAAGTTTTTTTGGCAAATTATTTGTTGCAAAATTTGGCTAATCTTTTTAAGTGAAATGTTTTCAAGTGAAAAATTGTTTTCAAGTGAAAATTTTCTCTGATAAAGTTTTTTGGCTAAGGAAAGTTTGTTAAAAATTCCTTTTTGCAAAAATTGGTTTAAATAAAAGTTGTTGTGCAAAGCCTGTTTAAGTAAAAGTCTTTAAAGCAAAATTTAGGCTTGCAAAACTTTTCTAAAGTGGAAAATTATCTAAGTGTAAAAAGTTTTTTGTAAGTGCAAATGCTTTTGCTCTATCTTGAGAAACACTTAGTCAAAAATTTAAAGCACTTAGAAGTTTTTCAAAAATTACATATCATGGAAAGCTTCAGGGGAGAATGTTTATTTCAGGGGGAGCTAATTAAAGTTTTTTTAATAATGTTGTTTGTTAGATGTGCTTGAAATGCTTTTTAACTTAACTTTTTGAACAGTGTTGCCATAAATCAAAAAGGGGAAGATTGTTGGTGCCGGAACCACCAAAGTCAAACCTGTGTTTTGATAATGGAAAAGGGTTCATAAGTTAAGGTTTATTGTGATCTAACAATGCTAATCAAGTGTGCAGGAAAAGTCCTAGGTACGCTAGGCAAGAAGTCCTAGTTCTAAGAATTGGGCACTAAGTCCTAGCCGCAGGCTGGGCAACTAAGTCCTGACATAGGGTTGGGCAATAAGTCCTGGTCGCGGACTGGGCACGAAGTCCTGATTCGAGAAATTGGGCAATAAGTCCTGGCTAAGGGCTGGGCACCAAAGACCTGACCAAGGGTTGGGCAAGAAGTCCTGGTCGCGGACTGGGCACGAAGACCTGATCTGGAGGATTGGACAAAAGTCCAACCGGAGGAGCCGGTTGGCAAACAGGTAAACTCTCCTGAGAGGAGTAGGTGAGGACACGTTCCCCATAGGAGGAACATTAGGCATCGGTTCGACCTAAGGTTCCATTTGGGAAGCCCAAAGTCAGAACCAAGACAGCTCAGGTTGTAAAACATGCTTTATTCTATATTGTTTATATGTTATTGGTGTTTTGGAACTAACCCTGGTTACAGGAACGATGGGATGAAGGTTTCTGCTCCCAGGTGCCTCAATGGAGTGAGGCGCCCTGCTTGGCTAGGCGCCTGTGTTGAGACAGGCGCCTCAGACAAAGGGTAGTTCTAGAACAACTCGAAGCAAAGCCTCAAGACTGCAACAGAGGCGCCTGTGTTAACATAGGCACCCCAGTTAGCTCAGGCGCCCCAGTTGAAGGGATAAGCGCTGGCCAAGTCTGCGGATTGAGTTTCGCACAAAGAGGGTCACGTGTCAGGCGCCCCCTTCAACACAAGCACCCCAGCTACGACTATATAAAGGAGTTCACCCCCTTGGCTTCCAACACAATTACTTTCTACACATTCATTCAAGCGCTCCGCTCCGACAAGCTCCGTGCTCAAGATTCAAGCGCCAACGATGACCCGCGGCTCCAAATTTCCAACTTCTCCGATCGTCGGTATAAAATTGTTTTACTGCTGTATTTTCTTTTTAATTCTATATTCGAACTTCAGTTGTAATATTTTACGCAATATAGAATTGCCCGTCGTAAATGGTCAAGGACCGTGGGTCTTGGAGTAGGAGCCGACCGCGACTCCGAACCAAGTAAAACAAACGTGTTAGCATTGTCTTGTTTTACTTTCCGCTGCGCAAATTACTCTTACGTTTTCGAAAAATTTGTCGATCGATATTCACCCCCCCCCCTCTATCGATTCGAACCGATCCCACAGTTGAGTGAAGTTCAGCATCCGAAGAGGAAGAGAAAGTTGAATCGTCTACATCTTCAAGTGAGAAAGACATAGAAGAAGTCTCCATTTCAAGGATTGAGGGGGAGGAGAGACCGCCCTCAATATCGGAGCAAGAAGAAGCTCCCACCTCCACCAAAGCAATGTCAAAGGAGTACATCATTTGCTTTGGGTGCAATTAAAAGAGACACTGCAAGGACAAGTGTCCATTGGGTAAGAAAAAGGAGGTAACCCCTAAACTCAATTCAAATAATTTGAAAACTAACATGAGTTGTAGGGATGGAGCAAAGAAGGATAAGAAACATATAATTTGCTTCACGTGTGGTGAGCGTGGACACTACCACACCAAGTGCCCAAAAAAGGAGAACTTAAGAAGTTGGCACATTTGAAGAAATTGGAGAAGAAGAGGAGCTCAAGTCAAGGGGGAGCTTCAAAGGTAAAAGGAAAGGTAATTCCTTGTTTAAAATTAAATTCAATTTCAAATTCTTATATGCTTGTTAAGAATAATCATGATTTAAATATCATGATAGGAGTAAGGTTAATATTGTAGATCAAAACCCTAGGAAAATCATGCATCATGATAAATCTAAGACCTTTGGACCTAAGGATCAAGGCACAAATCCCAAGAAGGGGAGACATATGCCTAGGAAGGTGGGTAGGTCTAGGAATGTCCAGGGGGACATGTTGATTCTAGGTTTGAGAACCTAGAAAAGGAAAATCAAGCATTAAGGGAAAACTTGATAGGTTAGAAAATACCTTAGATAGATTCACTGTTGGATCTAAGGGTTTAGGTATGTTGTTGGGTGGTCTAAAACTCAACAATAATAGATTGGGTCTAAGATACCGGTCTAAGGTCTCCAATGCCAATGAAAAAAAATATGCTAGGGTAGCATATAATTATGGTAAGGAGGGAAAGTCCAAGAATTGCAAGGGGATGCTATTAAAAGGAAAGAAAAAGGTCTTAACTAAGACAAGGGGTCCAAAGTTAAGAATGTTAGGTTTATAGGTCAAGAGTCACCGGGGGTACACCGGTGTGGTCTAGCGTTTGTTGAGTCACCTAGGGAGGTGGCTAGGGCTAAGAGCTCAAGGGGGAGCTCTAGGAGCCAAGTTGGGACCCATGGTCTATGGATCTCGGGAGGATTCCTCTCGAAAGTCTAGATGGGTCATAGAGTGTGCCAAAGGAGTTGGAGACGGACTTGAGTTTCAATTCTTGGGTTTTGGCACATTGGATTTGTGTATCATGCATGGAAATATGACATTGGGGTCATATTGTATGAAAATTGGTTTTTGATGTGTAAATGTCATATAAATCAATGCTAGGGATGCATTGTGATTTGGAATGGGCAGATACATCAAGGGGAAGACAAAACTAGGACTTTAGGTCAAGGTTCAATTGAACAATTTAGTTAGTTTTGGATTTTGTGTCAATCTTGGGAATGAGGATAGATACATTTTTGAGTGTATTTTCCCAAATAGATATTGGTACCACAAACCTCTCCACAAAATTTAGAAATTTTTGGAGATTTGTGAAATTTCTGGTGTATTTCTGAAATTAGGTCAGAAATGTTGAAAATTGGTTTTTCATAGTATCAGTCGACTGGCCTAGGGGCAATCGACTGGTGAAGGCTGAATTGGCTTTTCAAAAATTAAAACGTGTCTAAATGATGTAAAATAAGTATATGGGGGCTAGTTCACTGTGTGTATGATCATTAGAGGTTAAAAGATCCAATAAGGGGGAAATTGTTGGAGTCTTTTGATGTATGACAAAGGGGAGAAGTGTTGGTTTTAAGTGGGAATCCAAGCACGAGTTTGCAAGAAATCCTAGGTCTAGGGGGAGCTTAGGTAAAGGGAGAGCATTGTTGGTCCATTCGTGGCATAAGGGGAACCTTGGAGAGGTTCTTAAAAAGTCTTTGTAAGTCTAATGTAGGGCGAGCCTTGAGAATGTTTTAAAAAGCCCGGTTTGGAAAAAATTCCTAACTTGGGGAGGTTAGGTGTGAGGTTGCCTTATGATAGGATCCATGCATATTTGCTATTTATTTTTTCTAACTTAAATGTATTGCCAAACATAAAAAAGGGGAAGATTGTTGGGACAATCTATGGTCCGGAGTGACCATGTGTTTTGATGTTTAGGCAAAGGGTTTAAGTTAGGTTTACCTTTGTGGTTTGATATGTGTGATTGAGTTTGCAGACTTGGTGAGTCACACGTGGAGGACGGATCCGAGAGATGAGAGCCGAGGGAAGAGGACTCCAAGAGCAAGCCGGAGGAAGTGGACTTCAAAGGGCATACGTGAAAGATGGCATGGAGGCAAGCCGAGGGCTTGCGTGCGCATTTGAGGGACGATAATCGGAGGAAGAGGACTTCAAGGGGCGAGCCAAGGGAGTGGACTTGAAGGCATACGTGAAGGAGGGTCTTCGGTGTGAGGGAGAGTGAATTTGTAAGCTGGGCAGTCGACTGGGGATGGATCAGTCGACTGCCAGCGAGGGGACTCAAACTCACCGAGACATCAGTCGACTGGTCCGGGACCAGTTGACTGGTAAATCCAAAAACTAGCCGTTGGCTAGTAGTTGAGGTGGGATCAGTCGACTGCCCTGGGGGCAGTCGACTGGTAGCGGCTATTTTCAGCCAAGAGCTCTATTTAAGAGAGCTCGGTTTGGATGGAGGAGCTTGACGAAATGAGCTTGGTTAGAGCTCATTAGTAGTCTTAGTTACTCAGAAGTGTGTCCGAGATTGTGGGGAGGTTTCTCCACCCACAAGGAGCTACACGAGCTAGCCGGAGGGCATCTGGGGAGTGATCCACCGAAGGATCAAGGGATCGTCCACCTTACGGACAGCCGTGGAGTAGGAGCGTCATCTCCGAACCTCGTAAAGGTTGGCGTTAGTGTTGGGTTCTCCCGACACAAAACAATAAAAACGCAGCGGAAACAAGAACCCACGAGCGATCCATGCTAAAGAAAACCCGTGCAAAGCTATCTATCTAATAGATTTATCTACTGTTTATACCTTTGAAGCGTGCCCTTCGGTTATCCCGCTCGTCCAAGATGCGTCGGATCTCTTGCACGTTCAAACGTCCGTGCCTCTATTCGTATCCACACGGACACAATCTCTCAACTTCGGGAGAACTACCTTAGTTGTGCTAGCAACTTGAGGTAGCTCGAAAACACCAAGAACCTTACAGTAAGGTTTCGGCCAAGAGAGGAGGAGAGGAAGAAGAGAAGAAGGGAATGGGAAAAGCTAAGGCAAGAAGAAGCAGTCATCCAAAGTCACAAGACCCTCTTTTATAATCATCTCATGAATATGAAGAGGTTTGTGTCTCTTTGGCTTCCCAATAAATAGCACATCTTTTCATGTGGCTCTTTATCATTTCCCATGCAAGAAAAGAATCTTTTCATCCAATGAAAAGAGACCTTTCTCTTTCCTTCATGCAATTCCGACCGGGCCTCTCGGGCTTCCGACTCGGTCTCCCGACCAAGTCTTCCGAGTGGCGAGCTCCCGACCCAGTCCGCTGAGCTCTGACCCAGTCTGCCGAGTGCCGACTCGGTCTGCCGAGTGCTGACTCGGTCTGCCGAGTTCCGTGCAGACTCGGTCTGCTGAGTGCTGACTCGGTCTGCCGAGTGCTGACTCGGTCTGCCGAGTTTCGACCCGGTCTGCCGAGTTCTGACCCGGCCCACCGAGCTCCGACCCGGCCCGCCGAGCTCCGACCCGGCCCGCCGACCTCCGACCCGGCCCGCCGACCTCCGACCCGGCCCGCCGACCTCCGACCCGGCCCGCCGACCTCCGACCCGGCCCGCCGACCTCCGACCCGGCCCGCCGACCTCCGACTCGGCCTCTCTCAAGTTCCCAACTCGAGTCCTCCGAACTGACCTCTCGAGTCCCCAACTCGGGCTCAGGTCTCCCGAGTTCCCAACTCGGGCTCAGATCTCCCGAGTTCCCAACTCGGACTCAGATCTGCCGACCAACTTTCTCGAAGCATTGTGTCCTTTGTGTGTGACTCAATAAGTTCTCGTGACGTTGGCAATGTGCCTAAACACTTTAGACACATAAGCAATGAGCGGCATCTAGCAATGCATCATTGCTACCCAAGTAACAAGAAAAGTCGAGATCCGACTAAACCTCCGTGACTATGATAGTGTATGACCTTGTCCTTCTATCCTTGATATCTAGATTGACCAATGAGGCATAGACCGTGTCATCCTCAATCAATCTTGTGTTTCTTGATCCCCGAGTAGACTCACTCAAACAAATGAGCTCAATATCTCATATTGACTCATTTGAGCATGGTCATGCGTTTCAATAGTCCTACTCGATCAAGGGGCCCACAGATATCACTCCCGTCATATGGGAGGGATAGATCCCATCTACATCACTCATATCCCTCCGCATAATTCATTACATACCCAGTGATCGCCTTTATAGTCCACCCTATTACGGGTGACGTTTGACGATACCAAAGTACATAACTCCTTATGTAGGGAACCGTAGTGACTTCAAGTCTAAGGACTATTCATACCAATAGTCACATGAAAAAGTTTATGACACTCATATGACAATCTATGAAACTTTCTCATGGCGGGTCATTCAGTACACATTCTCCAATGTATACCCATGTGTCAACTTGATATCACATATCCATGACTTGTGAGCTCAAGTCATCAGTTGACCTACATGCTAGTCTCCATGCATCAATATTGTCCCTGAATAATTGATGCTTGACTAGGAATAATTTAGTGTAGTGTTCTCTACATTATCTCACTATCGATTCAACCACTCGATATAATGTAGATAAGAACCTACTACACAAGGACATTATTATACTTAGTCATTCGGCACAGAATACAAAGTAAGTATAATAACCAAACATGCCTTTATTAATGATAGAATATAATACAAAATGTCCCTAGTCAATCATCACATAATTGGCTCTAGGGCTCCTACTAACAGTTAGCATTGTTTTTAGTTTGTTATTTGTTATTCCGCTTGCGCTTGCTAACGTTGTAGGTACAAGAATCGGAAAATTGCTATTCACCCGCTCTAGCTTGACGGTCACGGTCCTAACAGTTCATACTTTATTTATTTAATTAATTAATCATCTTTGTTAAATAATAGCAAAATATATAGTTTGTATTTGTAGGGTTATTCAACCCCTCTCTAGTCGGCATGCACGGGACCAACAGACTGGACTTGCTATATCTGCACCACCTCTACTTAGTCTTCGAAGAAGGGTGAGTCCGGTTGCACTACTAATTAAGAGTCCATTAAAACATGTTTAATGATGGCCTAGTCAAATTGGGAAGACTCCTAAATAAACATATCTGATCGAATGATTAAAGGAGCCTAGCGTGGTTCAATCGAACGGTCTAGATATGACCACAAAACTGACCTGTGTGATAGTTGAGTGGATATGGCCGAGCAGATTGCAGAGGAATTTACGTCCGATCGGACTCCTAGGTCCATAAGGGAAAAGGCCTCACCCGGGCCGCCGATGATCCTAGTAAGCCCAAAGTCGGGAGCCAAAGGAATAAACCTGGTCAGCCTACCAAGTTGATGGGCCATTAAGCCCACTATTCAGCCTGCCCATTAGGCCCGGTATCCTTAAACTCCCCTAAATAAGATAGGGCTCAAAGTGTATCACAAATACACAAAAAAAAAAAGTATCTCATATAAAATACACATTAAACATCTGATAATAATTATACGTTGTTGATATGATTGCTTCCATATAGGAGAGATAGTGATTGGACAATTTTATTAATACTGATGTAATATCTCATTGGAGTGGAGGCCATGAAAGGTGTTCTAAATAGTAGTCTCCCCTCCACGGTACAGGTACGCTTTCCATTTTTCTCTATCATTGAATTCTTCTTGCTTTTAATTCATTTTTTGTGTGTTGACTTGAATATCGGAATAATTATGTTGGGACTCCTCTCCAACCTGCAACCTCTAACATTCATTCTTTGTGCTTTTTCAGTTACCCGTGAGTTTTCTTGTGATTAACATTTCCTCCGCATCATCGACGTTTCAACTCTCACCGTTATCTGACGAGATCACCCACCAAATAATTACATCATCACTTTCACAGTCGAAAATCCATTATAAAACTTACTCTTGCCCTAGTTGAATTTCGAACTGGGATACTCGTAAATATGACAAACACCTTGCCACTATATCGTGTCGGGGCATACCTCTACCCTCTGGGCATTATCAAATCTTTATCAATTTCCACATAGGCAGTGGTCCATTGTCTCAGCCCACTCGACAACTAGATCTAGATCAATTATCTTCAACCCGGACCAACAAGCCAATACGTTGTAATCCTATGAAGGAAGACTGCGCCTGCATGCTCAATACTCTTCATTCCAAAATGTAGACAACTAAAAAACAGAGAGATTTTTAATCTCGATCGTTTCTATCTTAAATAAAGATTAATTAATTTATATTTAGTATGGTAAAAAATATCAATATACAGACCATCATCACCACCAAATCAACAAGATCAGCCATCTACAGTGCGATGGCAATAATTTAGGGGAGATATCACGGTCTTCACGTGATATGGGCCGGGATCGATGCAGCAGAAGTCATAGATGTATGTGTGTATCAATCATCCCATCTCATCGCATCTCATCTCTGTGCCGCGGCCAGCAATGACGACGTAACCACGCTACGCTGCCGTCGCACACGCCGACATCACCACCATCACCTCCCTCTTGCAGCGCTCGATTTCTTGTCAGTAGGACAGCCCCAGGCCACCACAAACCAACACACACTATATATATTCCATTGACTTCAAACAATAATTTAATTATAATAACAATTACCTTAAAATTCACACCGGGGAAAAGAAAATCAATACTGAAAATCAATAATCATTCTACAGTGGATTTCTGACTGACTCCACTGTAGAATGGATTTATCGCAACAGGCATAGCAGAGCTTCTTACATAAATCAGCTTGCAAACTGCAAACTGATGCAAAGGTGGAACCGCTACCTTAATCAGCTTGCAAACTGGCTCTGGATTGTGGTGGTTCACTTTTTGTTTGATTTGAATAAGACGAATGCCCAATTCGACCACTCCAGATTCTTCTCTTTTCTTTTTTCTTGTTCATGGCACACCCCTCGTGACAATATGACATTACTCAGTGTACATTTCGATCGGAGGAGACTGGACTAAACAGTGGCCAGCTCGATCGATCTTCCCCTAACTGAGGCAAAGCATTTGGTCAAAAGTAAGTAGCTGCCCAACATTCAAAGAGATAAATAATTGAACCGGTAACTGTACTCACCAATGACTTTACTGCTAATCTCACCTCAAATCGACTTGATCCTCAGCTCAATTGGCTTTCAGTCAGATAGATAATATCGCTCTGACAAGAGCCCACTTCGGTAATCTACTTCGACATCTCGAGAAGATCTTACCATCCAAGCCCAATGATCACAATTTGACACCATCATTTTCTTTTGAGTTTTCACTCAAAACTCCACCAGTCGAGAGAGAGAGAGAGAGAGAGAGAGAGATAGAGTATGATTGAAAGATATAAGCATCTCTCCACTGCTATAAAGCAAGCCTCTATACTACACACCATAAAGTAGTTCCTATTCTTTCGATTTGCATGCCTGAAATGAGAGCTAGGGAATCATAGGTTTGGTTAGTATCATCTGTGTGATACTGCGGTGGTTGCTATGGGGATTGTGGAGGCTGGCAAGAGAGGCTTCAGGAGTTTGTACTGGAAGTTGAGGGCAGAGATCAAGAGGCAGGTGAGCAAGGGAAGAAATCAAAAGCAGCGTTTGAGCTTCCACTATGATGCCTTCAGCTACGCTCTCAATTTTGATGACGCATCCTCTGCTTTCATCTGCTCCTTTACATGCTCTGTTTAAATCTAGTACATGTAAGCAATGCATACATATTCTTAGAAGAATGGTCGTTAAACTAGTTTACTTCTCGTTTTGTCCATGATCGGAGCATTGTTTAGAAAACACCTCTTTTATTATGACAATGCTGGCAAGCAAAAAAAAAACAAAGAAAAAACTTAAATTATGAAGAGTGGGACAAGGGAAGGAAGGAAGAACAGTATTGTTTGTCACTGAGGTTGCTAACTGTATCTAATTTCAAGTGCTCAGGCTAATTGACAGGAAATTTGGCAGCTTTTCTTTTGGGGGAGTGAAAGGATTGGGCAGCTTCACCTATAATTCTCATGCGTAGGACATAAATATTAGATGTGATTTATTATCTCAAACATACTTTTCAAGAAAAAACAAAGAAGAAGAGAATGCATGTGTTACTTGACCTTTTATGCTTGGATTGTTTCAGTCTTTTTAACTTATTCCAGCTGTTCATAGCTGTAAGTTGTTGTAAGTTGTAGGTGACTCTAATTAAACTGTTTTGTTTATGTGGCAAATGGATGTTGGTTGAAGAGAAATATGGGAAAAATTTAGAATGATGCCCTAATTTATTTAAATCATGAAAAGCAGAAAAGGTGTCTATTTTTTTTAAAAAAATCTCTTTAAAAGTCTCCTAAACTATAGCCAATGAATTGGAAGTGAATAATTTTCTTAAAATTTTGCTGAGTTTTTCTAAAATGTAAATTAGAATATTTCAATTCTGTTAATATTTATATAATATTTCTTCGGATTTAATTATGTATACTTAACTACGTTTCTTTATATAAAAAAATACTGATCAAAATTAAAATAGAATAATTTCAAAGAAAGTATTTAATGTTTCTATTATGTAGATAAAAGCATTCAAACAAATTAATCTTAAACATAAATATTATTTCTTCAATTTGAATTTCTTAACTATATTTGCCCATAATATTTAATAAATCAATAATTTCTTAAATGTTCAATATGAAGTTGTTGAATTTTCAAAAGACACTTGAGTTTCATATTGTCTCAGGGTGCATTTCATTTCGTCCCGAGGGATGAATTGATGATTAATATGTGAGTATTGTTATCATGAAGTTTGGGGGTCAAAATCTGACAAAGTCAGTATGTCCATCTTCCTCACACATTAGCCATAGTATCTGGGTTAATAGGCTTCGTGATTTATCTCCTTCGTGTTGATATTGAGATGGGTTGACGGGGCATTGGCCTTTTACCACCAAGATACATTTCATTTCTATTTTACTCCGCTAACCATCTACTCTTCTAACCAATAATTGATTGCCCCCGGGGTTATGGTGCAGCGGTAGGGCAACTAGTCGTTGACCCAGGCATCCGCGGTTCGATCCCCAGCTATGGTGCATTTTACAGGAATTTTTCTTCCAATGGGGCGCAAATCTTGGGACCCTGGGCTTCTAGACTGCTCACCGCGAACGCTTCCTGAGAAAACTTTTCTGATTTATCCTAGTGATCAATAGAAAACTTCTGTGGAGCCGGATCGGTCACCCAGATTCATCATTTTTTTTTCTAACCAATAATTGATCTCATTCCCTTTTTCTCAAACATCTGAGCCATATTTAAAAAATATATATTTTTTGATTCGGATACACATAATCTTGGCATTTCTTTTTTGCTTGTGGAATTATTGAAATATCTTCGTACTCTGTTCGGGTAAAGTAAATATCTTCTTTCTTAATTCGCCAAAAACAATCTCTCTGTTGCGTCACCAGTCATCGAAAACATTAAAAGCCGAAACCTTGCACATAGGTCATTTTGTTCCTTTCTAAGCTTGGGACGAGTGAGTTAGAATTATCATTGAAACTCATCTGCTAATAAGCTTTTCCTCTTCTATTTGAGTTTAGGGTTTAATTTTGCCTGATCATCTTGTGTCCCGATGCCAACACTCACTATAAGAAATTTAGTATTCAACTGCACTTAATAGACAACAATTTTTCGAGAATCGTTGTATTTTTCTATTGAACAAAGGTTTTATAAAAACCATTGTTGTTGACTTTTTTGTTTGAAAAAAAATAAGGATTTTTAAAAAATTATTGTCATATGTGTTGGGTTATAAGGTTACAAGTATAGTTTCACATTCAAAACATATGGAAACTATCATAAGTTTATAAAGGAAAGATATTTTTATTGGTACGAGACTTTTTGGGTATAATCCAAGAGCAAAACCATGATGACTTAAGTCCAAAGTAGACAATATCAAACCATTGTAGAGATATCTAAATTCTTTTTGTCATATTAATTGATATCAGAACTAAGTCGCCTTATAGTGTGGGCTCCCGTATCTTGATCAAGAGGATCAGACACCGGCAAAGACATCCTAGTTGCATCTAGGCAGTAAAGTCTTAGTTGGTCGGGTAGACCGAGGGATAGAAAGTCCTGGTGGGTTGAGGATCAGATATCAAATGAAAAGACTTTCAGCTTGGGGGGTCAGTGGTCCTTTGTTTGAGGAGGAATTGTTAGGGTTGCAAGGTTACAAACATAATCCCACATTGAAAATACATAAGAAAAATTATAGATTTATAAAGGAAAGATATCTTTATTGATATGAGAACTTTTGGATAGAGCCCAAGAGCAAAATCATGAGGGCTTAGGCCCAAAGTGGACAATATCATACCATTATAAAATATCTAAATTCTTTTTATCCTAACATTATATATATGAAATACAACGATTTTTTAAAATCGTTGTTTATGAGCTTGTTTTTTAGGTCTACGACAATCGTTGGCTATTAGTGTTGCTTACATGATAATAAACAATAATTTTATCAAACTATTATCTACGTGGATGTTTTAGGATCTAAGACAACGTCGTTGTCTTTAAAAGTTATCTTTTACACACACATATATATAGAAGTCTGATCTCCTGCAGGACAAATCCTACGTGCCCATGCGTGCCAGCCTGCCTTTCATTTTTTTTAAAAAAAATGAACATTTTCATCACGAACCCGTCGTTTGTCGCCGGCGTCTATTGCGGCCACTCGCCAGTGACGGCCACCAACCCACCTACGGCGGCCTACGGACGCTGCCCCGAACACGATACTATAACCAAGAGGGATACATGTGTTGGGTTCTCCCGGCACCAAAACACAAAACCGCAGCGGAAATAAGAACCCACGAGTGATCCATGCAAATGAAAACTCGTACTAAGTTCATCTATCCAGTGTATACCTTTGGAGCGTGCTCTTATCCCGCTCGTCCAAAATGCGCCGGATCTCTTGCACGTTCAAGCGTCCGTGCCTCTATTCGTATCCACACGGACAAATCTCTCAACTTCGGGAGAGCTACCTTAGTTGTACTAGCAACTTGAGGTAGCTCGCAGAACACCAAGAACCCTACAATAGGGTTTCGGCCAAAAGAGGAAGATGAGGGAGGGAAGAAGAAAAGGGAAGAAGACCCATCCAAAGTCACAATACCCTCTTTTATACTCATCCCATGAATATGAAGAGGTTTGTGTCTCTTTAACTTCCTTCATTAATATCAATAAAGTGCACATCTTTTCGTGTAGCTCTTCATCTTTTCCCATGCAAGAAAAGAATCTTTTCTTTTCCCTTCATTAAACAATTTAATGAATTTTCCCTGTAATCCCGACCGGGCCTCTCGGGCTTCCGACCAGGTCTCCCGACGAAGTCTCCCGAGTGCCGAGCTCCCGACCTAGTCTGCCGAGCTCCGACCCAGTCTGCCGATCTCTGACCCAGTCTGCCGAGCTCCGACCTAGTCTGCCGAGCTCCGAGCCAGTCTGTCGAGCTCCGACCCAGTCTACCAAGCTCCGAGCTCCGACCCAGTCTGTCGAGCTCCAAGCTCAGTCTGCCGAGTGTCGAGCTCCCGACCCGCACTCTCGAGTTACCAACTCGAGCTCCCGAACTGACCTCCCGAGTTCCTAACTCGACTCAGATCTCCCGAGTTCCCAACTCAGGCTTAGGTCTCCCGAGTTCCCAACTCGGGCTCAAATCTCCCGATCAGATTTCCCGAAGCATTGTGTCCTTTATGTGTGACCCAATAGGTTCTCGTGACGTTGGCAATGCGCCTAAACACTTTAGACACATAAGCAATGAGCGGCATTTAGCAATGCATCATTGCTACCCAAGTAACAAGAAAAGTCGAGATCCGACTAAACCTCCGTGACTATGATAATGTATGACCTTGTCCTTCTATCCTTGATATCTAGATTGACCAATGAGGCATAGACCGTGTTATCCTCAGTCAATCTTGTGTTTCTTGATCCTCAAGTAGACTCACTCAAATAAATGAACTCAATATCTCATATTGACTCATTCGAGCATGACCATGCGTTTTAGCAGTCCTACTCGATCAAGGGACCCACATATATCACTCTCGTCATAGGGGAGGGATAGATCTCATCTACATCACTCACATCCCTCCACATAATTCATTACATACCCAGTGATCGCCTTTATAGTCCACCCTGTTACGAGTAACGTTTGACGATACCAAAGTACATAACTCCTTATGTAGGGAACCGTAGTGACTTCAGGTCTAAGGACTATTCGTACTAATAGTCACATGAGAAAGTTTATGACATTCATATGACAATCTATGAAACTTTCTCATGGCGGGTCATTTCAGTACATATTCTCTAATGTATACCCATGTGTCAACTTGATATCACATATCCATGACTTGTGAGCTCAAGTCATCAGTTGACCTACATGCTAGTCTCCATGCATTAATATTGTCCTTGAATATTAATACTCGACTAGGAATAGTTTAGTGTAGTGTTCTCTACATCATCTCACTATCGATTCAACCAATCGATATGATGTAGATAAGAACCTACTACACAAGGACATTATTATACTTAGTTATTTGGCACAAATACAAAGTAAGTATAATAACCAAACATGCCTTTATTAATGATAGAATTATTGATGCAGTCTGACCCTAATTATTGTTTTGGTGTTGACACCGATTTAAGTTTTGATTTAAGTTTGGTTGAGCGAATTTGGGTTAAGTCCTGGTCGGGGACTGGGCATGAAACCCTGGTGAGTGAAGCCAGGTCCTAGCTTGGGAAGCTAGGTTGGTTAAATTCCCGGTGAGTGAAGTCGGGTCCTGGTGAGTGAAGCCAGGTGATGGAAATCCCGGTGAGTGAAGCCGGGTCCTGGTGAGTGAAGCCAGGTGATGGAAATCCCGGTGAGTGAAGCCGGGTCCTGGTGAGTGAAACTAGTGTTAGTGATTTGAGAGAAGTGTCCTAAGGCAATCGCCTTATGATTGTAATCATTTATTCTAATAAATGGATATTCACTATTTGAATATACATGTTTGTATATTTGATTGAGATCTTAAACTCATTTACTGAATGTCCGCAATACAATTCACAGCATGAGAGAATTTGTGATGAATTCACAACTAGTGATTATCTCTACATGTGCAATTGTGAAGTATTAAATTTGTCCCTAGTCGATGAATTGATAAATACAGACACTATCAATTCTGTTGAGACTAGCATGAGTTATTCTCTAATCAGCTGATTCTCACTGGCTGGTGACATTGAGATGTCCGGAGATAAACATAAATGCTAGTTAAGGGAACTAGTTCATTGGAGTGGCTGGCTGTAAAACTTCATATAGTAGTTTACATATAGATATGTCAGTGAAGTTCTTACTGCAACTTAAGTGTGATGTTCCTTTGACTTGCGGTGTTCAAGTCATCTTGGTCATGGAGACTTATACTTTGACATCTTAAGCAAGTGTCTCCAAGGAGGTGTGGACCCAGGATGATTGGGTATAAGCTGAAGTGCCCGAAGATATTTGAACAGCCTACAAAGGATTCACCACTTCTTGCGAGGAGATGTATACCCGAGGCCTATCGTCGGATTGTTACTCGAAGCCTTTGGCCAGAGCATGACATGTTCAGAGTATGAATCTCTTAAATACATGAGAGTACTTAGAATCCGTAGGACGAGAAAACGTTACTTGGGCTAGGTGTGACGTAGTCAGCCTAGTGGGGACTGACACACATAGACCATGTCCTGAACCAATTGGGTATAAGATGGTGAAGGGAATGGGGCACGATTCATTATAGCTGCTGAAGGGTTTCAGAATTGTTTCTGAGGTCAACCGTTGATCTTTCGATTAATTGGGGATCATGATGTACTACTAGGTACCACTCATGATCGTTCTATAATTGATTAATTATAGACGGCCAACATAAATCGAAAGCCTATTTAGTCACACGCACTACGAGTAATCTGAGGGATTTAAAACGAGTTGAAAATTGGATTTTCCAATCAAGAGAGATTAAGTTTGGTTGAGCCAAACGATAAGTCGAATCTGAATTTTTCAGAGACGCATAGGAAGCGTAAAATTGCTAAGTCTTTTGAAGACTTCATAAATGAATTAAATAAGTTTAATTCATTGGGGCTTAGCTTGGATGGGTCGGCCAAAGAGGGCCTCCATCCTCTTTGCTTGGTCGGCCACAACAAAGGGAGAGAACCAAGTTTTTGGTTCAATTTATAAAATAAACCAAGTGTGGTTTGTTTTATAAAATTATGGATGATATAAATTTTTATATAATAAACCAAGGTTTGGTTTATTTTTCATGGAAATTAAAATGAACCATGGATTGGTTTATTTTATAAAATCAATCATCGATTGATTTACCATGATAAGGAAATTTATTTCATAGGAGAGAAGATTTTTATCATGAATTAAAATATGATTTTAACCATGATATAAAATCAAACTTGGCATAATGGAATAAGTTATTCTATATTTGAGATACTTGATGGTTGTGAGGCCACTATATAAAGGACCCAAGGCAAGGCTTGGGTGTAAATCATAGAGATGAAGGCATAGGCTCTCTCCCTCTCTTTCTCTCCTTCTCTTCTCCCCTTCTTGCCGTGCGCCAACCAGCCCCAAGAAGGAGCACCAGCCGGCCGCCCATGCCCATTCCCTGCCGACCACCACCTGCTGCCGGAGAAGGAAGCTCCGGCCATCTCTTGGCCGGAAGAAGGTGCTGCCGGAATTAGAGTTTGCCGCAAGGATCTTTTTGCCGCAAGCCTCTTCTTTTGCTTCGCCGGAATTTTGATTCGAACCATCCTTTTGTGGTTAGTCTTCCGACTTCTCTCTTGGTTTTTCTCGTCGCGTTCTCGGAGAATCTAGTAGTTCTCGAGAACACGAAACTCGTAGCTTTGCGAAGTCATCCCGAAAATACTCGGCGTGGACGCGAATAGAGGCGGAGCTTCCAAGGGACGCTTACGGTTGGATCTCATCCCTTCCTTCGAGTTACGTGAGGTAATACGTAAATTAGTTTATGTTTCTCCAAAATTTCAAATATATGATCATGTCTACACAAGATAAAATTGCATGCTTAGATGTGTGGTTAAATGATTTAGAGAAATTATTTATGCTAAACCTTCCGCTGCACGTAATTAATTTTGAAATTACGAACCCGCATCCATGTCAACATGCACCCGGTCCCAACAGCCAGGTGATGGAAATCCCGGTGAGTGAAGCCGAGTCCTGGTGAGTGAAGCCAGGTGATGGAAATCCCGGTGAGTGAAACCAGGTCCTGGTGAGTGAAGTCAGGTGATGGAAATCCCGATGAGTGAAGCCGAGTCCTGGTGAGTGAAGCCAGGTGATGGAAATCCTAGTGAGTGAAGCTAGGTTGAAATCCCGGTGAGTGAAGCCGGGTGACCGAAACCCTGGTGAGTGAAGCCAGGTCCTAGTGAGTGAAGCTAGGTTGAAGTCCCGGTGAGTGAAGCTGGGCACAGAGTCTTGGTCCGGGGGACTAAGAACGAGTCAGAGAAGGGTTGGAGGCTTGTTCTCATGACTTAGAGTGAGTTTGGCCTTGCCTGGATCGGTCTGGTGACCGATCAGGAAAGTTGGCACGGAGTTCCCTTGTGGATCGGTCCGGTGACCGATCCAGCGATGACTGATCGGTCTAGTGACCGATCAGGGAACGCAAAGTGAGGTGGAGAACCTACTGTGTGGCTCCTGATCGGTCTGATGACCGATCAGGGAGCAGGCAGTTGCCTCGTTGCTTGGCTCCTGATCGGTCCGGTGACCGATCAGGGAGCTGGAAACTTCCTCACTGCCTTGCTTCTGATTGGTCTGGTGACCGATCAGGGAGCACTCAGTGAGTTGAGTTCCCCCGCTGATCAGCTCCTGAACGGTCTGGTGACCGATCCACGACTTAGGATTTGATTTCAGCAGTTATTGTTCACTCAAACATGGACCGATCAGGCTTGAGCCTGATCAGACAGGGAGCTACCTGATCGGTCTGGTGACCGATCAGGCTTGTGTCGCCGCGAGAGCTGGGAGTCCCAGCAAAGCGGTAGATCGGTCTGGTGACCGACCCACAAGCCCTGGATCGGTCTGGTGACCGATCATTTTAATTCAAATTTCACTGTCATACGCTCTGATCGCGTCTGACCATATCCGATTATCTGCATTTGATCCCTGATACTTGATTTACTGAGTGATATGCTGTGCTAATGCTCTGATTCAGCTGCAGGTGACAGGGAAGGATTCAAACACTCAAGGAGAGTCAATGGAGGTCTTTCCTTGGAGCAGGTTTATCCATTTTCTATCTCAGGTTGCAACGGACGCTAGCGCTGGCTGGAGCTGCTGACTGGGGCTGGTCTGAGGGAAGCTCAGAGAGTCCTGAAGAGCTCAGTGGTGGCTGGTGGTTGCAGGAGAGCAGCTGGAGGCTGCAGTGAGATGTTGACCTGGCGCTTGTGGAGAATGGATAAGCAGCGTGGTGGAGAAGAGCAGAGAAGAACTCTTGCTTCAACACAACTGGGGTTGCCTTGGTTTTCTGCTGCGATTCTTGGCTGCGTGCTTGTGCTCTTGGATGATCATCCACTCTTGAGAAAGCTGCTGTGATCTTTGAAGCAATCATCCCTTGCTTGAGCACTTGGAGGAAGGAACAAGAGGCTTTAAGTCCAACAGCGAGAAGACACGAAGGAAGGGGTTCTTGCGTGAGATCGTCGCTGGGTGCAGCTCGGAAGAAGCTTGCTATGTTCTTGTCTGTGCTAAGTGCTAAGTAAGATCTTTCTTGTGTTTCATTGTGCTTAAAACTATATCCTTGATTGAAACGTTATAGAGAGGTTACTCCACCGAGAAGGAGGTCGCTTTCTATCCGGATCTTCCGGGGCTTGATCTGCCGACAATCAAGGGATCGCCCACCTTAAGGGCACGCCAAGGAGTAGGGGCAAGTTATCCCCGAACCTTGTAAATCCTCTTGTTAGCGTTCTTATGTTTGCTCATAGTTTAGGGTTTAAGTTTTCTGCATATTCTGTTTTTACTACTTCCACTGTGCTACTAAAAGTTTGAGTGCAGAAAATTGATAAGTGACAAAGACCAAGTGTTTGGCTATATTCACCCCCCCCTCTAGCCATCCGAGTTCCAACAAGTGGTATTAGAGCGTGGGGCTCTGTACAAGCGGCTTAACATTCGAGAGTTATCAACAAGATGGCTGGATGAGAAGGAATGAGCACAAACCGACCTCCACTTTTCGACGACACAGATTTTCAATATTGGAAATCGAATATGGAGTTTTATTTGAAGACAAACATGAGCATATGGTTCTCGGTCAAAGAAGGTTTCATCCCTCCAAGAGATGTTGAAGGAAAAGATCTTGATTTCTCAAGTTGATCGGCTGAGCAAATAAGAGAGAGTGAAGCAAATGCCAAAGCGGTGGTCACTTTGCAATACGGGTTGACCTAGGAGGAGTTGATCAAGGTGGGTCTTTTTACAAGTGCTAATGATCTTTGGAACAAAATCATTGAGCTCCACGAAGGAACTCAAGACACCCGAATAGCCAAGAAGGACCTCCTTCACAGTCAACTCCAAAATCTGTCCATGGAAGAAAATGAAAAGGTAAGTGAACTCCGTGGAAGATTCAAAGAGATCCTCAATGGCCTCCACTCCGTCAATGAAAAGATAGAAAACCGGGATCTAGTAAGGATAGTTCTAAAAGCTTTTCCAAGAAATATTTTGTGGTCATCCATGGTGGATGCCTACAAGGTTTCCAAAGATCTATCTTTTGTAAAATTAGAAGATTTGTTTTGTGAGATGGAACTACATGAGATTTCTAACACAAGCCCAAAGGAGAAATGGGTTGTATTTGTGGCAGGAAACAAAAGGAAGAAAGAAATGGAGAATACACATCACTTTTGCTCTCATGGCACTAGAGGACTCGAGAGAAGAGAGCAATAACGAATCAAGGAGCTCCTCAACCGCGCCTTCATCATCTTCGGATGATGAAGAGGTAATCTCTCCGGAATTAGATAAATGCTATAGGACGATAGCATGCTTAACTAAATTGTTAAAGAAATCAAAGAATAAGATTAAGTCATTGAAATTTGAAGTAGAAAAAATGAAAACCTCTAAGGATGAGGTAATTGATGTTATGCATGATAAGTCCCTTGAGGATGAAAATAAGGATTTGAAGAGCAAAGTTGAAAACCTTAAGAATATTCTTGAGAAGTTTTTAACTAGCTCTAAAACTCTAGACATGATACTAAATTCACAAAAAGCGGTTTACAACGAGGTTGGCTTAGGTTACCAACCTAAAGAATCAAGTTTCATGTCATTGATGTCTAGAACTCATTTTAGATCACAAAATAATTCTAGGGTTCAAAAGGTTAGAAAGAAAAAGACTAAGGCATGGGTGCCTAAGTCTTTCATTGTAGATGCCTTAGGTCCCAAAATTTGGGTACCTAAAACTTCAATATTTCGAATTATATAAGCATTATTTGAGGGGGAGCATCTATCAACATGGGAGGTTGATATTTGGTGCTCCAAACCCATGACCAAAGGAAAAATTGTCATTCACATGTTGGTTATGGAAAATTCGAATTAAATGCTTTGAGCTTCATTGTCTTAGTTCTTATAACAAAATGATCCCTTGGCTAGTGATTTATGAAATCTCACTTGAATAGTAAAGAAATTTTCATATAATGAATAATAGTATATCCATGCTTCAAAATAAATCTACAAGCTTTTGAAAAATTATATATTGCATGAATGATTTAGAGAAACACATAACTTGCCCATGTCATGGATTGCTTAGGACAATTAGGTTTATTGTTGCAATTTATAGTTTACTGCAATTTATGATTTATGAAATTTATCTCAAGCCCAAGGTGTTTATTTTCTTGTATGGGTTATAGAATATGAATGAATGCTAAAGAACAAGTATGGACACATTAGTTATTACTAATTCAAAAATCACTATGAAAATCTCACAATACATGATTAGACAAAGAACATGAGCTTAAGATCTAGAGTTAATGCTCTCTTTGTATCAAACTCAAATTCCATGACTTGTTTGTTTTCCCAATGGTTGTGCTTTGATACAAACCTGCTTTTGATACTCAAGTTAAGGCTTAAGCACATACTGATCATGCTTTGATAGGGGAAAGTTTTGAATCTTGATAAGAATTTGATACAAGCATGTTTTGGAATTTGATCATATGTTGATACTAATTTGACACAAGCATGGTTTGGAAACTTGATCATATTGTGACACTAAATTGACACAAACATGTTATTGGTTTCTTTTCATAAAAAAAAATCTCAATTTTTGATATGGAATTGATACAAATCATGATGATTATTTTAGTTTGGGAAATGCTTTTTGGTTAAGGGAAACCCTTCTTAGGATCAAGAAGGGGCTAACTCTGATTGGATTAGAGATTAGGAATGGTTAAGAGGTGAAACAAGTTTCTGAACCAAATCAAATTTCTGAACTTTCATTTTTGTTTCTGAGACAAGTTTCAAACAGGTTCAGAAACAAACACTCTGTATCAGACCTGATCGGTCCACCGACCGATCAGGACTCACCCTGGTCGGTCTGGTGACCGATCAGACCAACTCTGATCAGCAAATTCCCTGATTGGGTCAAACTCCTCAGTCCAATCACCTTTTATCAAATTGAATCAGCTTAATGATCATACTGATACAAACAAATCTGATACAAACTGATTACAATTGAAACACATTTGATCACCCTTTGGTACAAACCTGGTACTAAGGGAGCACAAATTTGTTCAAGTGGTATAAACCTGGTACTTAATAGTGATTTGATACAAACCTATGTTGGAATGTTCAAATTCATAAGAAAGGGTTTGTTGAGCCATGACTCTTGTTCTTGATATCGTGTTTCAGAAATGTTTCTGAAATGTCGAATATTAATAGAGTCTACACCCCTATTGTGGAATGCAAATTGTTAATGCAGTCTGATCAGGAATGTATCAGAGTTTCAGGAATTTTTCTGAAATTTGATCGCTCCCCAGACTAATAAGAAATATTTTGTATCAAGTAATCAACGAACCTGATTGGTCACGGAGACCACTCAGGATTATGTATCGGATACAGATGCATTCCCTACTTGTCACATGAAACATATACATGTTTGACCATAATATAATTCTGTATATGGTTTCATGTGCAATTTACACTTATTGACATATGATGCATATACGTTGTTGCCATGATACATTTATGGTATATGCCTCTCATATGCAATTCAAAAATTATCCTTTGATTATTTTGGGTTTTGGGGGGAGACCCGTGTTTGAGGGGGAGGTATGTTCAAACTTAATAACTATACCCTTTTCGATGTTTGACAAAGGGGAGAAAATGGTTGATTAAGTTTATGGTTATTGTAGGGGGAGGATTTTGATTCCCTTACGATAATTGAACTGCCTACAATTGATCAACAATGCCTAAACTTAAATCGGGGTGTCAAACAACAAAAAGGGGGAGATTGTTGATGCAGTCTGACCTTGATTGTTGTTTTGGTGTTGACACCGATTTAAGTTTTGATTTAAGTTTGGTTGAGCGAATTTGGGTTAAGTCCTGGTCGGGGACTAGGCATGAAACCCTGGTGAGTGAAGCCAGGTCCTATCTTGGGAAGCTAGGTTGGATGAAAGCCCGGTGAGTGAAGCCAGGTCCTAGCTTGGGAAGCTAGGTTGGTTAAAATCCCGGTGAGTGAAGCCGGGTCCTGGTGAGTGAAGCTAGGTGATGAAAATGCTGGTGAGTGAAGCCGGGTCATAGTGAGTGAAGCTAGGTGATGAAAATCACGGTGAGTGAAGCCGGGTCCTGGTGAGTGAAGCCAGGTGATGGAAATCCCGGTGAGTGAAGACGGGTCCTGGTGAGTGAAGCCAGGTGATGGAAATCCTAGTGAGTGAAGCTAGGTTGAAATCCCGGTGAGTGAAGCCGGGTCCCGGTGAGTGAAGCCGGCTGACCGAAACCCTAGTGAGTGAAGCCAGGTCGTAGTGAGTGAAGCTAGGTTGAAGTCCCGGTGAGTGAAGCTAGGCACGGAGTCTTGGTCCGGGGGACTAAGAACGAGTCAGAGAAGGGATAGAGGCTTGTTCTCATGACTTAGAGTGGGTTTGGCCTTGCCTGGATCGATCTGGTGACCGATCAGGAAAGTTGGCACGGAGTTCCCTCGTGGATCGGTCTGGTGACCGATCCAGCAATGACTGATCGGTCTGGTGACTGATCAGGGAGTGCACAGTGAGGTTGAGAACCTACTGTGTGGCTCCTGATCGGTCTGGTGACCGATCAGGGAGCAGGTCGTTGCCTTGTTGCTTGGCTCCTAATCGGTCCGGTGACCGATCAGGGAGCAGGCAGCTTCCTCACTGCCTTGCTTCTGATCGGTCTGGTGACCGATCAGGGAGCACTCAGTGAGTTGAGTTCCCCCACTGATCAGCTCCTGAATGGTCTAGTGACCGATCCACGACTTAGCATTTGATTTCCGCGGTTACTGTTCACTCAGACGTGGACCGATCAGGCTTGAGCCTGATCGGACAGGGAGCTACCTGATCAGTCTGGTGACCGATCAGGCTTGTGTCACCACAAGAGCTGGGAGTCCCAGCAAGCAGTAGATCGGTCTGGTGACCGACCCAACCCACAAGCCCTAGATCGGTCCAGTGACCGATAACTTTAATTCAAAATGCACTGTCAGACGCTCTGATCGCATCTGAACATATCTGATTCTTTGCGCTTAATATCTGATCCTTGATTCTCTGTGTGATATGTTGTGCTAATGGTCTGATTAAGCTGCAGGTGACAGGGATGGATTCAAACACTCAAGGAGAGTCAATGGAGGCCTTTCCTTGGAGCAGGTTTGGTTGTTTCCTTGTTTTAGGTCCAAACGGCGTCTGGAGAGCAGCTGGCAACTGACGGAGGCTCAGCTGGAGAGGGTCTTCAGTGGACTGAGTGCTCAGGGAGTCAGGGGGTCAGGCTGTGGCTTCAGTGGATGCTGATGGAGAGCCTGGTGATGGGAGCAGAGGCTTAAGATAAGGCTGGAAGTAGAGGAGCGACAACAAGGAAGATAGAAAAACGAGTGAAGTTTTTGCTGTGGGGTTGTGCTCTCTGTTGCTTTGTGCTTGAGCGATCTTGTTGCATTTTTGTGAGATCTTTGTGAGTGTTCCTTCTTGTGTGATCTCTTGTACTCAAGTTCAATCATTTGTGAGATCTGTGGAGAGGTTTCTCCAACGAGAAGGAGGCTCTATCTTATCCGGGTTCACCGGGGCTTGATCTGCCGACAATCAAGGGATCGCCCACCTCACGAGCATGCCAAGGAGTAGGGGCAAGATATCCCTGAACCTTGTACATCGCTGTGTCATCTGGTTTGCTTTCCTTGTTGTGATTTCTGTTCTTCATTTCTGTTTCTGCACTTGTGTTGTTTGTTTCCGCTGCCTAACTCTTGAAGTGCAGAAAGTTTGTGAAAGCTCAAGAAAAATGTGTCTTGCTATATTCACCCCCCCTCTCTAGCCATCCTAGGTCCAACAACATATTCTACTCAAACAAGTTATTGCTCCATAACTTCATGATTCACAATACTTTGTAGTGCATGTTCAATTTCCATCAAGGCCTCAGTGTTGGTTTGTGCAACTTGAATTTCTTCAAAATTGATTCTACTCCCACTAGTTCTTCTAGAAATAAACTCTCGTTCTAGAAAAATACCATTTCTAGCAAAAACACTTTGCTTTATATGAGATTATAAAAGTAATATCCCTTTATTTCCATGGGATATCCTACAAAATAGTACTTATCTGATTTGAATCTAGTTTTTCTGTGACTTGACGTCAAACGTAAGCCTCATAACCCCAAATCTTCATGAAAGACATTTTGAGACTATTCTCAGTCTATATTGTATATGATGTCTTTATGAGGCTTTAGACAAAACACAGTTAAGTGTGAAAAGAGCCGTCTCTGTCGTACCATATCTAATAAAGTACGATTCCTCCTCTCCGATACACCATTCCACTATGGTGTTCTAGGTGGAGTGAGTTGAGATATGATCATACACTCACTGAGATGGTCACGAAACTTTTGGCTAAGGTATTTCTCATCTCGATATGATTGAAGCATCTTAGTAGGTTTTCTAAGTTGGTTTTGTACATCGTTCTTGAATTCCTTAAACTTTTCAAAGGATTTTTACTTATATTTAATTAGATACACAGAGTTGTATCACATCATCAATAAAAATAATGAAATATTGATAACCTTCTCTAGTTGCTATATTGAATGGCCTACAAATCATTCGCTCTTTTGTTGTGTCTACTAAAAGGAGTCTTCATGATCTTGCCTTGAAGACAAGATTCACATACCTCATATGATTCAATATCAAATGAGTCAAAAAGTTCATCCTTATGGAGCTGTGATATGCGATTCTCATTTATGTGACCCAAGCGACAATGTCAAAAATATGTTTGATTAAAATCATTAGGTTTGAATTGTTTGATATTTATATTATAAATTAGATTTTCAAAGTCTAAAACATATAGTCCATTTATAAAAAGTGCATTACAATAGAAACATTATTTAAATGAATAGAATACTATTTGTCAGTTATTATAAATGAGGATCCTTTCTTATTATAAATGATTCTTTTGGTTTATTTGTTTGATGCAGGAAAAGAAGAATAATGAAATCAGAAAAAGTAGTTATCATGAATAAGGTGATTTATTGATGTTTCTGTAGTTTAATTTTGATGACTTGTTTGTTTGTAGGAATATGGATTAGATATTTGTATGGTTTCATTTAGACTTGTATTATATATTGGTATGGATTGGATATGTTGATTGTAATAGGATGTGTATCTTAGATTTGATTATTTACCTTCATTAAGATGTGTTGGATGTGTGGTTAATTAAGATGTGTGGATATTATAAATAGGTTGTATGATAAATAGGTTGTATGCTAGATTGATTGTATTAACATGATAAAATGAAGAAACAAAGTGGTTTTGGCCAAAATATGATCATTTTGGGATGAATTTGAAGACAAAAATATTTTGTTGCCAAATTATCATAATTTATATCATAATTTTCGACGAATCTCTGGAGTCATAGTAGAATCTATGACGAAATTGTGAATTTGTCCCAAAATCTAGGACAAATCCATCGATTTGTTGTAGATTTTGTGAGGAATCTACAAATTCATCCTAGATAATGGGACAAATTTGATGATTTGTTATAGAATCTGCAACAAATCTGTCGATTCGTCCCAGATATAGGGACGAAAGAAGATTCATTGTAAAATTTTAAAAATAGTGAATCGATGATTTTGCGACGAATATCCTTTCGTCCAAGAATCAGGGATGAATTATCAATTCATCCCAGAAATCATGGACAAATCCATGGATTCACCCCATAAATTTTGGGATGAATCCATGGATTCAACCCTGATTTCTCGGACAAATCGATAATTCATCCCCGATTCTGGGACGAAAAAATATTCGTCGCAAGATTGGCAAATTAGTAGATTGGTGATGAATATACTTTCGTTGGTAATTTTGAGACGAATTTTGTTTACATTGCAATTGAGTAATAAATTTGCCGGTGAAAATAAAATTTATCACCAAATTCGACGTCGAATTTACTTTTTTTTCATCCAAAAATTTGGTGACAATTTATCTGTGGTAAAAATGTTTTTTTCGTAAAATTCATCTTTAAATTTTCTGAGATGATTTTTTTTAAATTCGTCCCAAAATTTATCCCTAAAAGACTTTTTTTTTTTGAGCTCCAATGAAGATATTTCAAATTAAGCTTGGGCATGAATTGGTGACAACTTGAATTTGGCCATGAGTTGGCATGTCGACTTTGATACCTTAATCAAGTGTTGAGTTAATTGACTGAGTCAACCTGTGTGTACTACTGATCATGGATCTACTTGTTGTAAGTACCTGGATGAGTTTTTATGTGGTCAACCGAGTCAAGTTAGGATCAGTTGAGTTTTGATCTCTGTGTTTAATTGTGCAGGAGCTTAGGAGTGCAGGAAGTCGAGCGGAAGACGCAACGGTCGAGAAGGATGACACGGGAAGGGAGTCGACGGGCTCGGTGCATCCAAGGGGCGTGGAGGTCTCCAAAAGAGTATGCCAGTGGAGCAAGAAGGACGCGCACGACGTCCGAGGGACGAGAAGCCGAGCGGAAGTGGGTTCGGGTGAGCCCAACTCTCGAAGGTCCGAAATCACCCAAGTCGACTCATCGAAAAACTAGTCAGCAATGTGCTGACTAAAGGCACTTGGGCACCCCTATGCATACGGGCACCTCGATTCCCAGGCACCCCCATGAATACAAGCACCCTATATGTGATTCTATCCAAGACTCAACCGTTTACGAACGTTGCGAAGTGAATAAACTTCAGGCCATGTGTCAGGCGCCTCTAAGCACTCGGGCACCCCTATTGTACCATGTCGACATTCGGATAAAGTTGACCGGGGATATAAATAGGCCCCAGAGCTCAGTTCCAGAAATAAATGAATTGTAAACGAATTTCTTTCAGTTTTTCATTGTCTCTTTGAGTTCTACAAGTGTGTAGAGGTTTCTCCGCCCCAATGTGTTATTCAAGACAATCGAGCTTCATTCTGCCTTAGATTAACAATCCTCTGGTTACAAACTAAGTAAATTAGTTATGCTTCTTTTTCATTTCTGTTAAATTTATTTTAATGTTATTATTATTGATTTTCATATGAACTAGTTTCTATCTTGGTTAGAATGAACAAAAGATAAAGTTTTATTTGTAGTGGTAATTTATCCCCGTCTTACCGACCGATAGATTACCTTCACCTGTTGCCTCCAAAATATCAATCATCATGATTGTGGTGGTGGTCATCGTAATATCTCCGGGTATATTATCGTCTAAGAGCACCTATATTGGCCCCGGGGCTATGGTGCAGCGGTAGGCTAACTAGTTGTTAACCCAGGCATCCGCGGTTCGATCCTTAGCTACGACACATTTTGTATGAATTTTTTCTCCAAATGGGGCGCGAACCCTGGGACGCTGGGCTTCTAGA